>OZ038391.1:11608896-11967906 GCA_964036045.1 Eutreptiella sp. 'Long Island Sound 2002'
AGGGCATTGGATTGACATACACGCCTTGAGGGATTTGATTGATGTTTGTGCCCTGAGTGGGCTTTGAGTGGGCTTTAGATTGACATTTGTGCCCAGCATGGAACTCTGATTGATGTTTGTGTTCAGAACAAGTTTGAATTCACATTTTTGCCACGAATGGGTTTTGCATGAACATGCAGGCTTGATGTATTACTGAATATGATTGGCATTTGTGCCATGGATGCGTTTTGGATTGACATTTGTCGTCAGCAGCGACGTTGGATACAAATAACTATCCAACATGGAGTTGAAATGATACTTGAACAAAATTTAGACCGACATTGCTTTCCATAATTGGGTGGTTGATTGATGTTGGTACCAGGCATTTACTTTGGGTTGATACCTGCATTCCAAACAGGCTTTGATCTGACATGTGTGCTGAGAATGGTCGAGAAGTTGGCGCCATGAATGGCCTATAAAGTGATTTTTTGCCAAGCATGGACTTTGGATTCCTTATCCTCTGGTTGAAAGGACATTGGTGCCCCAAATAGGATTTAATGCAAAGGAACCTTGGATTGAAAGTGATGCCCTGAATAGGCGTTTAATGGACAGCATGAGTGCACAAGCACACATTTGGCAGCCTCTGTGCTGCATTTCTGTGCATTATGCTGTGTCCTTGCCGGAACGTGTGCTGCCTTCCAATGGCCAAGAGTCGCTTTGTCCAACGGCCCTTGGTACAATGACCTACTAGTACGGCATGGTACAGCATTGGTGTTTGTGATCTGAGCAGTGGAGTGACCATGATGCTGTGAATGAGCTTTGTATTGGCAGTTTTGGTCAGGTGTTTGAATGCACTATACACGGACATTTATCCGCTTGAGCGGTTTGGCACTGACATTTAGTACCCATATTCTAGTTGTTTGGCAGCAGATTTATGGCGTGGCGTTTCGGTGCCAGATGGAAGTTTGTTTTGTTTTCTTTGGCCAGACCGCCAAGACACTTGATGCGTGAGCAATAGGACGGGATAGGGGACGAAGGAGGGGGACACGATGCCATCAGAAGATGGTTATACCCGGGAGGGGACCAGTACGAACCTGGCCAAAGTGGTTTTAACAAAACAAAACAAAACATCCATCCACCCACCCACCCATCGATCCATCCATCCCATCCATCCCTCCACCCACCCACCCATGCATCATTTCATGCATCCCTCCATCCATCCATCCATCCATCCATCCCCATCCATGCATCCATCCACCCACCCATCCATCCATCCATCCACCCATCCATCCATCTACCCACCCATCCATCCATCATTTTGTCCATCCCTTCATCCATCCATCCATCCACCCATCCACCCATCCACCCACCCATCCATCCACCCATCCACCCATCCATCCACCCACCCATCCGCCCAATCCACCCATCCACCCACCCACCCATCCATCCATCCATTCCTCCACTCATCCATCCATCCATCCATCCATCCATATGCACATCCAACTTTAAACTGCTGTTGATTTGCCTCCCATTGGGGTGAATTTTGCAGCTGCATCTGCTTGAACACTGTCCTCAGGCTCATTCAGATTTTTGCTGGCCTGGAGGGAGGGGAGGACATCTGTATTTGGTGCAGGTGAGTGGCAAGGACGCTGGACACCTGGGTGAAGAGGGGGGTGTTGATGGTTCTGTGCCGGCTAAGAGCATGGCCACTGCAGACAACGCCACAAGGTACTTTATTGGATGCTGGCTCCTGGAATCGTGATTTTAGTGGCATCGGCTCTATGCAAGCCCCCCGTCCTCGTTCAGCTCACCTTTTTGGGGATCCCCCCCTCCGCCCCTGTGAAGCCGGATGCCCTAGTGTACCCGACTCTGATATAGCATAACGGTTGGTATTTCGTGCAGTATCGCCAACACTAGGGGCACCAACCACTGCACCAGTTCCTCAAGAGATCAGTTTGTCACCAGGGCTTGTGGATAAAACCAAACTCCTTATGACGCAGCTGGACGAGCCACGGCTGTACAACGTAGTTTAGGGGAGGGGGGGTGTAGTAGCATGGGCAGGAGGCTACCTGAGGGGGAGCTCTGGATAGCTCTCTCAAAATAATCGGGAACATGTGGATCATTGTGGAGTGCATCTGTTTGGGCCGAAACATTTTGTCCTGGGGCCAACAAGAATGACAGATGCCTGCCATTGTGGTGCTACTGCACACCAGGAGGTATCAAAGGAAACGGTGCCAGGGCTACGATACTTGTTGCCCCACCTGAACCCTCCGCTTCGCCGAGTCACAGGAAGTTGACAATGTGTATTGCTTACAAAGGGACAAAAATGCCACAGTTTTGGAGGTCACTGAATCATCTTGGCATGCTGTAATGTTGCACATCAGCTGTAAAAGGGCATTTTTCTCAGCCATTTTGCAGCCCCGGTGTGTATGTACTCAGTTTGGTTGCTTTGCAAACCAAGGGCAGCCGCAGCTTCTGCAAGTTCCAATTGATTCTTCTGTTCTGCAGAAATATTTCGGGATTGCCAAGACCCGCTACTATATTACATATGCAATCAAAGAACGCCATGAAATTGGCTACAATGGCAGTACATTTGCTGGCCCTGCCTAAGCTTTGAAGGCAGTCGTCATTTGCCACAGCAAGGACAAGCTACACAGTGGCTCTGATGCACACGCAACATATATTGTCTGGCTACCTTGGCGCTACGCTACATGGTGTGCGTGGACTGCCCTTGGTCAACCGCGTTTTCCCATCCAGATTTCGCCAAACTGACGTCGACGCAAACATCTAAAGCTGCACACTGAGAAACCCATTAGACTGTTGTGCCCATGTTATGGCAAGCGTGCATATTGGTTAGGTGATAGGCATGCGTGTGTTGCACAAATGTACTCGCAAATTGGTATGGTAAATTGGTTTCCACCCACATGTACACATATATGTACACGTATATGTACATGTGCATGTGCATACACGTATGCATATACATATCTCTCGGGGACATCCGTTATTTGCCAACACGGCGCAAATTCGCAATTTTTCACGAGTTTCTCACGTTTTGGTCCAATGCATGAAAAAGTCGTTCTGTAGGGGGGGGGGGGGGGGGATGTGAATGCTTTTTGAAATCTGTGAGAAAAGGCCGTTTCAGAAATGTATGGGTCGGGGGGGGGGTAGGTGGGGCGTCGCTGAAGCGGTTCTCAGCCTGTGGCAGTGCCTGCAGAAATTTCTCAAATTTTGCTTTGATGGCTGAGGTACGCCGTACGTTGTCAACACCCTTTTTCTGGGGACTCTTCATGGGACTCAGGGGGCTGGCAACAGCCGCGGCTGCTTTGGCTTTGGCCACAGACTGCACAACATTGCGTGATACTTTGAAGTAGTGCAGGAACTGGGTCTTGCAAATTTGGCGACGCGACCCACGGTAGGGTACAAAGTACGTTGTCTGGTGCCCCCTCTTTCTGGTGTGCTTCTGGCGACCTGCATGTCTCACCTTCTGCTCCAGATCAACGTCAATGCAGGTCACCAGAAATTCATGCTGAGCAGCCTTGTTGGGGTGCACTTTACGATCCCAAAACTGGGTTGCAAAAGCAGCCGCCTCTGCGGTGGACAGAATCTGGTGTTCCTCGTGGGAGCATGCAGGTTGCTGTGAACCGACTACACGAGGCTTCTGGGCCGGCTTGGCAGGACGCCGAGTCACACGCACCCACTCTGCACCCCCAGAGCGAGCCCTTTTGCGCACCAAAGGTTTCTGTGGTGCATCTGGGGAAGCAACAGCACGTTGCGTGAATTTGTATACAGACATGGCAGCTGCCTGTTGACAAAAAGAGGCAGCAGGCAGCACACACGCCGTCCGAAACAGACAAAAATCTCAAACATGTCGTCAGTCCAGCATGCAGGCCCCGGTGTTCCAAATAGCCCTTTTCAGGGCTTTCCGAATATACCCCACAACCCCCCCCCCCCTTTGGGACACTCAGTGGGCACAAATGAGGCAACAAAGGCACCAACCCCTGAAAACGCTCTGTGTTGGAAAGAAACGCGGTGTCCCAGAGAGAGATATGCATACGCATGTACAAACGTGGCATGATTTGTGTCGTGTTTCTACCAGGGTGCAGGGTCATCAGTTGGGCTTTGGGAGGCAAATGCAGTCCCCCCCCCCCCCCCGATTTGGAGCTGAAGAAGTCACAAAAAGATGCCTGAGAAGGAATTTGGGTGTGTTTCATTGGGTATTACGACTTTCAGAGGGGTAAGTACGGGTAAAAGTAGGGTGTGAGGATCTTCGTCAGATAACTACAATAGCTGTTTCCCCTGAGAAATAGTCGTTGCCACCCCTATCTGACCCTTGGGATTTAAATTGCAGTGTTTTGCCTTTCACTATTATGGTGAGAAACACAGTGTTGGGTATGAAATGAGCTGTTGTGGTTGTTTTGTGTCACACCCTGGTCCAGCCTACCTACCCCTTTGTAGGTCCCGATACCCAATCAAGCACCTGAAATTGCTCCTAAAACACGATTTTTTTTGAGTTCTTCACCCTCCAAATCGGGGGAGAGGTGCCCGCATTTACCTCCCAAAACCCACTTGGTGACCCTGCACCGTGGTAGATACACTGCACACAATATGCTACATATACAAAGGCATACATGGCCAGCACGACCATTTACAACCCACCCTCCCCTCCACAACAAGCCGTGCTTTTGGGATGGGGTCGGGGAACCCCGCCCCGTAGTTTCGGGTTGGGGGACACCAACAAATAGACTGATTTGGGACAATACTTGAGGATATCTGTCAGCACAAAGTCGAAAAAAAAGTCCCTGCCAATCTAAGAATTTGATTGTGGGATGTAAGATACATATGGTCTAGGACTGAGTAGTTTATAGACACACATTCCTCAACGTGTGCATGCATACATGCAAGGTCGGAGAAATCACTGCAAAAAGGTTGTTAGATCAAAGCAATGCAAGCCAACATGTATGGAAAAATACCAGAGTCCCATTTTTCGGGGGCTATTCGTGTTAGATGCCCAAAACCATATCTGAGGTTTTGTATTACAAAGTAACACCCCAACAGTTTTCGGTTGGGACCCCCTGGAGCCCGCTTAGTCCACTTGATAACCCTTTTTTAAGAAGGCTTGAGAAATTGACCCGGCTTTTTTAGTTTCAAAATTACAAATCCATAGGTTTTGGTGCCACAGACAAATGAGTGGGATTGGGGATGCTATGACAAGATACCTATAGTAGGATGCACACTGACAAGTTTGTAGTTCTTAGCCCCGATCGAGGCCGCTTATGGCTATTGAAAAAATGCCGCTCTTTTCAAGCTGATCTAGGTAAGTTAGCCCCAAACTCCAGCTTCTAAGTGACCTTTGAATTTTGTTGACCCAGCATGTTGATAGTGGCATGGTGCTTTGTTGAATAATCTTTCTTTCTCAAAATTAACAGAATTCATTGAAAAGTCAAAAATCGAAGGCATGGTGTTCAATGAAGTAAATATTCAAGCAAAGCTGACATGCAAGTTTGAGGCACAAAAAAGTTGGGAGATATGGAAAGAAAGTACCAAAATGAAACTATAATGATTGGTTTCCAAAGTTGTAGTCATGCAAAGAACTACAACTTTGCCATATTCGGAGGGGGGGGGGGGGGCAAGCAGCATGCAAGCACGTACAAATACATGCTAGACCCCATGTACACATCTTTCATGCTTTGTCCGTGGTACCGTCTTAGTTGATGAGATTCGGCTGTGAGACAGTTTTTTTTATTTCCGATTTACAATGGGCTAAGCACCATAAGGTAGCATCTGCCTCTGATGTGGATATGCCACTCCGGCCATTGCCCATTTCATTCACTGGGCCTTTTGGCGGGACGGTACGTTATGGCCGCTTTTGTGTCACGTCACGATAACACGCCCAACTCTTTATGCAAGGCCTCGATACGCGTGATGTGGACATCTTACTAGATTAGGCTGGCCCACAATTTGAACATCATGTAGTACTCTTGAAGATGGTTCTATTCAAATGCATGTATATAGCCTCCGACTCAATGTTGAGTCATGCGGATTGGGAACCTCGGTGCGATGCCCAACCTTATGAGATGCTTGATGACCATCACCCTCAAGGAGATATTTAGAAACAAATTGCTCACATTGAGTGACGGCCGGCCTCGCTCACAAGGCTCAAGGTCCTCTTGCTGTCTTTGGATGCCTTGGTTCTCTTTTGCTAGCAATTTGTTTCATCGGTTGGGTCTTTAGTATATGTCCCAATGGTGTAGTGCCCGAGGAACATCCTAGAGAATCACTCTACTAACAGTCTGGTGAATGTATTTGTTGGGGTATTGTAGCGGACTGAAACAGGTTTGTGCAGTGCAAAACAAGGTGCGATATAATGTGAAGTGGTTGTGCAAGTTTAGACATGTTTTGCGGCCTCCATGGTATGTAGTTTGTGTCGATAAAAGAAGAGCCGTCATACGGAAAATGATCCAAGACAACAACAACAACAACAACAACAACAAAAACAACAACAACAACAACAACAACAACAACAACAACAACAACAACAACAACAACAACAACAACAACAACCACAACAGCACCAACAACACCAACAACAACTGCTACTACTACTACTTACTACTACTACTACTACTACTACCACTACGATTATTTGTTTACACACAAACTGATCGAGAGCTGTAATGAGCATCCAATCATAAAGTTTACAATGTTGAGTTAACAAATGCATAGTCTCATTCAGAATGTTCATCACTAATTCACAAGATTAAATAACACACTCTCTTATCACTAATAATGTAAAGAGTATATCTTCACATTATGAAAAGTAACATCAAGCAGACATGTGACACATCACTGAGTGAAAAACATGAAATTCAATTCATTTCATCAAGACCATCTACATCAAGACCAGACAAGACCACTACCATTACAAACAGGAATATGATCATGACTGCTCGCGTGGACAGGCTCACTGGGGCTATTCACGCAAATATTAAGTTCATGGGCTGGGGCTAGTTGTAACTCTGGCCAGATCCAGTACATACGCCTGTGCCGATTCAGGCACAAGATCTCAGTGACAGTTTTTTTGATGCATGGGGGTTTCCCCCCGGCGAGCCTTACTCAAAGCGGCCTAACCACGGGCAAGAGCGTTCATGGCGAGCCGAAGTCCAAAGCAAGAGAAAGTATGTACACAAATAATATAAGTACCTGTTCTTGCTGAGACCTGGGCAGAGACCAGGTTCATCTGGGTGTAGTGCATTGCCTTGAATGGCACCAGTGGCCAGAAAATAACCTAAGCTCTGCTGCGGAGGACCAGAGTAATTTGCTGAAAAAAGAAAAAATTAAGAATAAGTGCAAGGAACCCTAAGCACTGACACCGTGGGGGGCGCCGCAGCTTACTCGCCACTGGCAGCCCGGCTAAAAAGGCGTCTGGCAAAGAGAATCATGCAAAAAGAGAAGCAAAAGGAGGATAGAGACTGGCTGCATGGGGCGCGAGTACCAAGGACTCATTCACGGACTTTCATTCATGGACTCATTCACGCACTGCACCAGGGCGTGGGTGCGCCGAGGTGTGTGTGTGTGTCCCATGCGAGGCACAGGGGGGGGGGGGGGGCGTCATGGTTGCCAAAAACTGCGGTGGGGGGGGGGGGGCTGCAGTTGACAGAGAAGAGGTGAACGACGGAGAGAAGCAAAAGGAGGACAGAGACTGGCTGCATGGGGCGCGGGTACCTAGGGCAGGGCCTTGGGCCGAGCTCTGGACTCATTCACGCACTGCTCCACGGCGTGGGTGCGCCGAGGTGTGTGTGTGTGTGTCCCATGCGAGGCACAGGGGGGGGGGGGGGAGGCATGGTTGCCGGAAGCTACAGTGGGGGGGGGGGGGCTGCAGTTAACAGAGAAGAGGTGGATGACGGAGAGCGGGTAAAAAAAGAAAAGAAAAAAAAAACTGGGGGAGGAGGACCCCTTTCCCGGAAATTCAGTGCGGGGCGGAGACCCCCCGGTCGCTAGTGGAGCTTAATCTCCTTTCACACTGAAGTGTTGGGGAGCTGTGACCTGTGGAGTGAAGGTGAAGTGAGGTGGAGAGTGTCTGTCTTAGTGACTGTGCGGCAGGTAGCACCAGAGCGTTTTTTGTTTGGATCTTTGTTGATGGGGGCGGGTCATTTGATTTTTGGGAAAGAGAGTTCAGTGGGGTGGTGGGCTGATGTGCTTTAGATGGAGACTAAGTTTTTCCAGGGGTTGTCAGTGGTGTCTGGCTGCAGAGTGTGCAGGTCTGGTATGGGGTTATTTCTGAGCCACTGTTGGATGTCTTGCAGTGTTGTTTTGAGGCGTTGGCGTCGTTTTTTCACGGCAGAGTAGAGGTGATTTCTGTGTTGAGTGTAGGTGAGTGCACGTCGGGGTGAACGGAGGAGGTTACCGAGAGAGTTAGGAATTAGTCTACGGATGAAGTTGCGGCGGTCACCCAGTGTTGCGGTGGTCCACCAATCAGAAATGAGGTCGTTGAAAGGGGAAGGCCAGGCGTTGATGATGGCTTGGCGTAGGTGTGCAGTGGCTGTGCATTCAGCTACCACTGGTATTGGGTCCAGAGGGTGTTTCTGAAGACATTTGGGGCAGGGGCATTCATTAAGGATTCAGTGTGGTATACAAATGTAGTGCGGACTACAAATAAATTTTCTATCACTTTTTCTGATTCCTGCAAATTCGCCGCATTCACCAGGCACCAATCTGCTGGAATTCAAATTCCGCATCCAGTGAGCCCCGCATCCCCGAGTGATCGACAAGAAATCGACAGATGGCCCCAAATCAGAAGGAGAGATCGGATTTCAAGGCGACCGACATCGCGAAATCTGTGGCAAATCGAGTCGCTCATCTTGAAAAAGTCAACCAGAAATCTTGGGGTTCAAATCGCAATCGACGGGTAACCAATCAAAGAACGCAAGCAAAGCCTCACACTTCAAATAAGACTACTCCCAAAACAACTCCTCAAAAAGCCAACTCTGCCACCAAATCCTCGCATCAAACGACGACCACAACCAAAAAAATCAACGAGCATGGAACCGATCCCACCGTCAAACAATTGGGTTGGACTGGATTGGATTGGATCGACAAAATCGCCGACAAAAGGAGAAGAGCTTTCAACATCATTCCTTTGGAGGACATGCGAAACCATGAGCAAGAATTTTTCGACCGAAACAACAATACGGACACGCCAACGGCTCTCAAAAAAGCATTGGATCAAAACGAACTCCCCAAAGTCTATGATTTCCAATCCCAAGGCTCCCAAGTCTACTCGGAACTCATCACCTCCTTGCCGGTAGAGGATATCCAACACCAATTTGCCAAACAACCACACGAAATTCATTTTGGAGGCTCCGACATCGAACACTACTTCAACCCCATCTATGAGTACACGGAAACCACCGAAGAACATCGACTTGCCATTGCAAATTGCAAAGTGGTAACTCCTCAAGACATGTCAACTTTGAACATCATGGCGGTGCTTAATCAATCGAAAACGAAAACATTCATCTTCACACCCACACTCAATTGGGATTGGTAAAAAGACCCCGTGCACACCACCACCTCCCATGTCAACATGCTCCTCCTTGCCATGGCTTCCCTTGCTCAAGAAAGAATCCGTGTGACAGGAACTTTGATCCTACTGGTTTCCGACCCAAGGGTATGTGAGGCAACTAATGGAATTTGGGACTATTCGCAAACATTCGCCAAATCAAGACGCTTCTTAGCCGACCTCACCATCTCCAAAAATTTCGTACCCTTGACCATGATTGCTAAAGGTGACTCTAAGGAATTTAATGTTTGCTCCGCTCCCCATCCTGAAGGATATATGCTTTTGTCTCTTGACAATTCCAAAGAGTTTCAATTCCGCCCCCCGACTTTTTCACCGCACTCCAAACAATTGAAGGGTCACAACCTCCTTCAAGCCGAATCCTTTGCTTTGCCACATGCCAACAAAAGTCATGAGGAAGACTCCATCGACTATGTGCGCGTCGACATTTCAAAAGATCTCGAAGTTTTGGATGAAGAGGAGGCTTGACAATTCTTCAACAAAATAATCAAACCGGAATTGCAAGACACCACCTCCATCACCTCACAAAATTGCGCACACTATAGGGGAGAAATCAAAAAAAGGGGCTCCCCTGTAGGCAAGGATTTTGTCCGCTTCGATATTGAAACAACCACCAACATGGCCCCTCAAATTGCCAAGACTTTGCAAGACAATCACCCTCTTGAAAAGAACCCCCTCATCATGAGGTTCCCATTTCACTTGTCCACACAGGAAAATTCTTTCGTGGTCTCGGCCAAGAAGTCGGACACACGCGTCGAACCTACCGAACTTCTCAACCGAGTTGCATCACTTGAAAAATTGGATTCTTTGCTTTTGCATGCTATCATAAGAACAAAATATTCTATATTAATCCACATCGATTTGCCCGCCATCCCAAGTGCTTCAGAGTCGAGAACCTCTAAGCTGGATGGGCTTAATGACAAGTGTAAGAAAGCCGGTCTTATATTATTTAACACCGACAACTCATACGCGGTGTGATCCGACACGCCCCTCGCGCCTCACTCGCCCCCCGTGTATGTGCCGACCTCAAACAAGGCGGCGGTTGTAAAGGCAGCACGCTCCGTGAGCTTTCGAGAAATTACGAGAGCAACCTCCTTGGTGGGTCTTTCTCAGCCATTCATCCCTTGGACAACAACCCAAGTGCAAAAAGTCACCAATACAACGAGGCTCTTTTTGATAACCTCGGCTCCAGCATCCTTGTCCACAATGAAACCATACAAGGAATCAAGTTCATCTCCGGTGAACCGAACATCATCAAAAAAAACAACATCCTCAAAGCGGAAAAAAACAAACACGCCGCAAACCATGCTTTGTCCCAATGGGAACTCACCCTCCTGGCGGCTAAAGAATTTGGCTCGGAAAAGCAAATTCAATCAGCCAATAGTAGGATCCACTTCCCCGCAAAACCTCCTCTCACGTGACTCTCCGCCCTTGTTTTTATTATCCTTCTCCATGCTACCATTCCGTGCGAGCTCTCAAGTCCAAGTCGGAAATCAATCAACCAATATGGACTTTTGATGAATTTGTTTGAATTCTTATTGGAGCCGCCAATTCGATCATGGGAATGGAAGAGTATTATAAAGGCGACGAGTCGCTATGAATTCGGACCCTCTCTCCGCGTGCCCGCTTACAAGAGACTTGGGAACCTCCGTATTATTTATGTTTGTGCCTCTTTGTTAATTCGGGAAGAAAACCCGTGTCATGGTTGCCGGTGGCATGAAACATCAAGATGACGCCACCACCTGATCTTCCTCTTCCCACAAACTTTCCCCAACCCCCCAGTTTTCACAACACTCACCACAACTCACACGACACCACCCCCGACCCAAGTAAATCACTCACTCTCACCACCCATAACACGGCAAAAAACATCGACAAACTTGAGGCAATTATCCTACAGCACATGCAAAATCAAACCGACATCCTTTGTCTACAAGAAATACCACATGCACCCAATCTCTCTCACCTCCTCAACACCCACATCTACACCAACATCACAAACGATCATACTAATTGCACCGCCATCATCATCCACTCCTCTCTTTCTCCCTACACCACCACCATCAAACACGACCGGGTACACGGTTGTGTCCTTGCTATAGACGTCAGCATTCCTGGTTACCCCAAAGTCCGTATTATCAATATCTACAAGTCTTACCTAGCACACCTAAGAACTCGTATCGAACAGACAGTCTCCAAACTTCAACACGACCAACCACACCACGTCCTCTTGGGCGACTTTAACACCTACCTTCAACCCCTCCTTGACACTGAAAAAGTTAAGCATCCCAAACACTGGCCCTGGCTACATAACCAAGTACACCCTCCCTCCCATTCCACAACTCCCACCCTCATCGATCTATACCGCAAAGATCACCCGGAAGCTAAACATCGGACCAGACCTGCAAACCCACGACTCCACTCACAAACACACATCGACCTCATCCTCACCTCCCCAGCCTTCCACTCCAATTTTAAACCATTCAACACTTACATCGACAGCAACAACTCAACCACCGACCATAGGCCTGTATCTACAACCATAGCCATCCCCAACAATCCCCTCAACATCTACCACATCCCACAATCCACCATCCAATATCATCTTCTGAACAAGAATGAAAAATCGCACTTAACTTCCATCCTCCAACCACTAGATACCTGGGTCTTCAACTACGACTCAACTCTGAGCGACCTCTCTCTTAATGACATAGTGCCTATCACTGACTTTATCTTTTCCCAACTTGTCACCGCTTACAAGCGAGTCACTCTCCAAGCTCACGCTCACAAACCTACGGGAATTGAAAAAAAAATCAATGAACAAGCACTTAAACTTAACACCCAAAAAAGACTCAACAAACGATCTCTCACTACACTCCAATCTCTCCTGAACGATTGGAACATCAAAAAACAATCACAGAACCACAAGAAACTACACTACTCACTCATTCACAGCAAACAGATAACAAAAACCATCAACAACATCTTACACCCACGCACCACTTCCCCCCTATCCCTTTATGACACGAATGGTAACCTCACTTGGATCCCAATGCTATGTGCCAATCCATGGGTGAATCCCTCATCTCCCTCGGAGGACCACCGTCCTTCGACATCGACACTTCCTTCATTGACAAGATGATGACCAACTCCCCCAATCTCCCAAACAACGTCCCACATTCCAAATCCACTAGACAATTTTTCGACCACTTACTTACCAACGCCAAACCGTACACTGCCCCTGGTTTTGATGACACCTCTCTCTACCTCTTCTCTGTGGTTCCCCATAACATACAAACCTTCATCTACAACTTATGCTCTACTCTCATTACCACTAATATCCCCTCTCACTGGCTCAAAGCCAAAATATTTCTCCTCTATAAAAAAGGAGACCCACACTTACCCACAAACTACCGTCCCATCGCTCTCCTTAACTCTATTTACAAAATACTTGCTTCTTATGGAGCCTCTACCCTTACTTGCTACTCCACCACATACAAACGCACTAACAATACACAATACGGAGGTTTACCCAAACACCGCACCACTGACCACATCTTCTCCATGATCGCCAATCTCTCTCTCCACCCCGACATCTACCACCTCTACCTCGACCTAAACAAGGCTTTCAACTCCGTCCCCCACAATGCTCTCTGGAAAATTCTCTCCAATTACAACATACCTACCTACCTAATCAACCTCATTAAAAACCTTTACGCCGCCCCGTATGACTACCCCATAGTCAACGGTTTCGCTCTCTTCGCTGCACACTGCATACAGGGACTCCCACAAGGATGCCCCATGTCACCCATTCTCTTCAACCTCTTTGTCAATCCCATCATTCTCCACATTAAAACTCTTCTCCCCGCACAAGAATTTCACGCCCTATTCTCCTTCATTGATGACATCGCGCTCCAAACTAAATCACCCCACACCCTCCACAAAATCCTTCACTTCCTGTTCACCGAAGGGCCCCTATACGGCCTCTCTTTCAACGCCACCAAATCCGAACTTCATGCACTCAACAACGCTCCCCACGTAACCATCTGCATCTCCTCTTCTACTCACTTCAGCACTTTCGATAACAGTGGTAACCCCCGAAGTTTTTACAAATACCTTGGCTCTTACTTCCGCAACCAAAGACAAAATACCCAAATGTATCAACTCCTGGTGAACACCATCAATTCCTTCTTTACCAACCTCTCCACTCCTCCCCTTACCCACAACGAAATCATCAAACTCTCCAACATTCAACTCATTCCTACGCTCACCTACCGCCTTATCTACAACTCCCTTCCTAAACTCGACAAACTAGACGCTCTCATATGGACTCACATCTCCAAGTCTGGCAAACTCTCTTATTGCACCCCTAACAAAACTAAGTACTCCTCTAATGCTTCCTTTGGCCTCAATATTACCAAAGTCTCTATCACAACACACTTACAAATTATCAACCACACCCTACGTTACTCCTTTCGCCATGGCCCCCAAACCGCCAATGAAACAGTCATCAACACCCTGCTCACTGACTCCTACGAACCCAACCTGCTTCAACACATGACTGGCTCCTCCGCCAAATTTCTAGGCTACCACTGTCACAACATCCCAAACATCAACCCCTGCCTGCTTAACCAACTCCCTGCTCACACTCCAACAGAAATAGCCTTCACGTACTACCAGTCTGCCACTGATCCACCCACCTACTCTACCACTCAGAACACTCAGCATCCCAAAAGGACCACAATCTGGCACTTAGGCACTCTGGATCACCGCAACTCAAACAAAACCACAGCAAATTTCCCCGACATGACTGTCCAGATCACTAACAACAACAGATTCCGCCTCCCCACCAACACCACTAACAATACCAAAGCCATAGCTATCCCTACCAATCCTCCAAATCCTCCGGACACTACCTCCTTTCCCTATGATCTCAGTGACAGCTTTCACCGTGTCACGCTGTTTGTGGATGTCTTGGGTTACGTGTGCGATCGCTGTTGCGGGGGTGCGCCAACGTGCAGGGACACCACGAAATGCAGTCAAGGGAATAGTCATGAAACTCTTAGGCCCAGTGTGCTGAGAGATTTTCCAACCCAACGGACTTGTGGTGCGTTCGAGTCGCGCTGTGCGGTCCTGGTGCAGGTTTCTGTGTTGACATTGTCCCTCTGATGAGGAAGTTCAACGGCGGCCCACGGGGGCGACCAAACGTTGTAGCCCGGTCCACAGGTATCATTCTCCATCAGTCTCAGGTTCTCCGTCCGCATAGGGGGAAACTATGTCCACAGGTGATACTCCAAGAGATATGCAATGTGGCGCTGTCTGCTTCGGCAGCGTGTGTGCCAATAATGTTGCACAATTCGATCCAAAGTCGTGTGGCAGTCCGTGCCTCGCACCTCAAGCATTCATCAATCAAAGCTCGAATTGTTTTCATTGTGAGGGTTGGTTGACGGTCAGTGTGTTGCCAACGTGTCCTCACTATCCTGAATTGCATGGGTAGAGAAGCAATGGTGAGGGTTCTCAACGTCCAATGAAAGGTGTCTTGGGGCAGTCCCAGGCAGGCGAGACATTATCCAACGGAGTGGTTGCAGTCCAATGCAAGGAAGCCCAAGGAGCTCAAATTACCAAATAAAAAAAAACCGGATATGCCAGACTTGATCTGTATGTCTCTATCAGCATCAGGAAGTGCGTGCCGGGGTGCGGCCCGGGTCTGGTTTGATTCGAAATGACTGGAAGTGTCGACAGGTGCAACAAAGTCGAAAGAAGGTTTGTAAGTAGGTGGTTGATAGAAGAGGATAACTGAGCGGGGACCGGTACGGATCCGGTACGAAACGATATAGTCAAATCAAATCAAATCAAATCACTACCACTACTACCACTACTACTACTATTACTACTACTACTACTACTACTACTCTCCTCAACCAGGTCCTCTTCTGCGAAGATAGGAAATAAAGAACCAAGAACTGCCAGAATCGATACGGGTTTGTTGTGTGCAGTGCAGTCTCACATTTCCACCTCTTGCCCTCAGGCCTTGGTCATGATTATGCCAAGCTGGGTGGACGAGAGGTGGCCTTATTGGACATTTCTGCGCTGCTGCAATTTGCTGCTCTGGGAGTTTTTCGGTTCAGCGGTACCAGCAGTGGATGTCCAGCTCTGTGTGTTATGTGCAGGATTAGGACTCGAAATCTCTGCACATGGAGTTTCAGGAGCCTGTGCGTTGTGCTACAGGAGCAGATGTTCTGGGAACGGAATCACATCACTTGATAGTTCCAGTGCTGCGTATGGTGCCCTCAGAAGTTGCTGCTTGACCGCCAACGGTCTTTTTTGACTTGTGTGCCTGTGGCCTTTGTGGCTGCTGAGGCTTGCAGTCATGAATCTGTGGTGTAGTATTCTAAGTGCTGCAACTCAAGGGTACAAGCTCCTACTCTTCCTCTTGCGGATTTCTACAAATGTACAGGGGCTTTTTTTTCTGGAGTAGTGGGTATGTCAATTCGTGGTTTCAGTGATGCAGGTTGCCGTGCTGTTGTAGGTCGCCGGGGCGATTGTAGGTGCGCCAGGCGCAGTGGCTGATGAGCTGCAGTGCGACCAGGTTCCCTGCTGCCACCCTGTGCGTGCCTCCTTACAGCTGGACTGCTCACTGTCTCTTTGACCCGTGGGCTTTCGGCCTGTGTGGCTGCTGAGGCGTGCGCACATGGGTCTGTGGTGCGGTCTTCTCAGTGCGGCGACTCAGGTTCACAAGCCTCTGCTGGAGTATTTGGCAATTCTGACCATCTGGTCCGAGAGTCCGAGTATGGAAGTAAATGTCACCGGGAGTGACGTTTGAGGATGCTGGCCCTCTCCGATGCCTGCCGAGTGCAGATACCATCGGATCATGCAATTCTTTATCAATAGTGCCCTTCTCAGGGCTCCCCGATGCCTGTCTGGTGCAGTTACCATCCGGCGATTGAGGTTCTCAACACATGAGTGCAGTGGCGAGTAGTTTCTGAGTTGACTGCTCATTGTTTGTGTCCTACTGGGAGCTCGTCGTGCTGCCTCTCAGAGCTCCTGTACACGCCATATCTTCTTATGGTCTGGGGCATTTTTGCAGTGACCCCACCGATGTCAACCAACTGCGATGGGTTCCTGATGAAGGAGAAGCGGTGTCAGAGTTAGTGTCCCTGTGGCTGCAACCTGGTTCGGAGAAGCCCTTTGTCCTCTCTCTTGCGCTTCTTGCTGGCAAAGTAGACTCTGGAGTTTGTGGAGTAATTTCAGCCCTGTGTTTGGTTTCCGTCATGCCCTGCGCACCCCGGCCCCCCCTGTGAGGCCTGATCCCCGGTTATGGGGACACATACTCCTCTTTGTGCTGACCCCCGTCATCCCCTTGTGTAGGCTATTATAGGCCCACACTATGAGATTGGATAGGGGATATCATTAGCCTTCATCCCCCCTTAACCTTTCCCTTCATTGTACTTTTGACTTGAGCCTGCAGGAGGGATATCATGGAACTCGGCGTGTTTTTCCGCCGCTTTCGTATCAGTCATTAGGGAATTTATTGCCCTGTTGATACCTATGCGAATTGCCTCAAATTCGCATAGGTACAGAAGTTACATATTGGCAGTGGCCTGGTGGTGAACCGGCGTCGCGCCAATTCGCGGGCGAACTGCCAGTTGGGATCTGGCGACCCAAATCGCGAGACCATGAACTGGCCTTTACGGAAAGTCCATCCTGTTGACCTGAATTAATTCTGACTGCACGGTTGTAATAGTCAAGACTTAGTTTATGATAGGGAATTAAAAGTTCAGGTTCCGGTGCCACTTTTTTCAAAAAACCCCTAACGTCATGATGCCCAGCCATTTAAAGTATAGGGATAGCTTAGGCATCGTTGCCGGCACCTTACGGTGCCTTTTTCTTTTACCCCCCATTGCTAGATTAGGCATGGCATGCAAATCTTATGCATTTCATGTAGTCACTTCAACCTAACCGTAAATTCAGATTTTCCATCCATTTCTCTTGAGGAGAGATGCAATGGAATGGCATGACTCTCCTCTACAATGGTATGTTATTTGTTTGTGTGAGTTGCAAATCAGTTTGGAGATATGACTAAATTATTAGGATTGAATTGAGTTTTGGTTGTGGTGAACAACCCATGGTGAGTCTCAAGCTCAAGTTGATTTCGATGATTCCAGGGTGAAGCCAACATTGGTATACATTTTGGTTTGCCTTTCCTTCCCTGTGCAATGTCGAGATATGGTCGTGGTGGGTCACCACACTCCATGGTGGGACCCACTTTCATGCATAAATAGTGCATTTTTGTTGTGTTCCTGATGCCATTTTGTCGAGTTTGTGTGTCACGTCATTGTCGAGCTTCTCCGTAATTTCCTTATGGTGTCGTAGCAACGGGTCTCTACTTTCATTATCACTTTGGTTCGAGTCCATTTGAGCCATTGGTGATTTTTGGCGTCAATTTTGGTTTCGACATTTTGAGCACTTTGTTTTCATGTGCTCAAAGTTCGCCACTATATCTCCAAGATATAGTGGCGACGGAAAATAAGTAAGAGCTCATTTTGTTCGTACTTGGTGAGTACGAACAATATATGTTCGAGTTTTGGTTGTGTTTCGACGCTTTCGACATCTTTTGGTTCGAAGTTTCAAACTTTTTTGAGCTCATTTTGGCATAGTCATTTTATGCCAAAAATCACTCATTTTTGGCCTGTCATGGGCCTACTTTTCGAGCTTGGATCTCCAAGCTCGTGTCGAGTTTGAGTTCGGGTGTTGCTTGTGCGTGTTGTGGCATGTGTCCTCTTTCGTTAATGCAACTTGTTCGGCCGTGATTCATTGTACATAGGGCCACACATGAATTTCAGTGATTGTGTCTTGAATTTTTTTTTTCATGTGTTCACTTGTGGTGACCATGGAGATCCACTACTATTGAGTTTTCGGTCGAACTTTCGATCATTCGTGGTCTCCATGGTCCCTATTATCAATATATGGTCATTATGGGTCGTCGTCGAATTTTGTCTTTATGCTACAATCAATTTTCTATGTGCCATTTAGGCCTATTTCTGCTTATAGTAAATTTGGTCATGAGCACATTGCCCAAATTTACTCAGTCCATGTGTTGACTTTTCGAACACATATCTTCATGTACATGTTGAGTTCGAAGCGAAGTGTTGATTCCAATGAAAGAGCATGCTTTCTACTCTACGTGTTTGCTTTTACTTGGTTATAACTTTTCTTGGGCTTAGCACACCATTGCAATCTCTAAAACCTTTTGGAGATTTCAAATTTTGTGTGTTCACTTCATTCACTTGGTTCATTGGGGTCTCCGGGCCAAATCTCCTTGTTCTTTGACCCTAGACCTCCCCAATGTTTCTACTTTGGGTATTTGAACTTGTTTTGGTATGTTCTATTACTTACCCAATCCATTGGAACCAAGTCTGCCAAGTGTATAGGATAGTGGTTTTACATGGTCCCAGAGATGTACATTATGGACCCTGAAAACCACCCTGTCATTTAGTCACTTGGCGGGTAAACGGTAAAGACCCCATGAGGAGTTGGACCTTGGGGTCTTCTCCTATGTTTCAATGGTGCTCTCCACTTTGTATTGAGCATTTGTTGGAAGGTTACTGGTACACAGGTTCACTGTTTTGAATTTTCTCTGGAATTTTGTTGAAAATTCCAAATTTCATGAGGTCACTTCTGGGCCACGGGAAAGTTAGGCCATCTTCTCGATTTGGGCCAATATTTTACCCATGGCCTCTCATCAGTGTCAATTCGTCATATTTGAGGAGTTTGCATTATGGCCTACCCTTATGGGATCGGACCAAACCCATATGTCACCTCAATTTGGACTTCAAATCTGACTCAGGAATGTATGCATAAGCCCTTTTTGAGGTCCCCAAAAATGACCTCAAAAAGTGGGTATTGGAGTTTCTTGCCTTGCTCCACCCTGAGGGAGAGGTAGGGGCAAACCCTTCGGGACAATCCACGCACGCCCGCGCCCACAACACGTGGATCGCGGACCCCGACAGCCCGCCCAGTGGGCGGGCTGTCGGGGGAGGGGGAGCGCATGACCCCAGACGCCCCACGCAACGGTAGAGGGCACCCCCCCCGGGGACGCCCTGCCGCCACCCCCACAACCCCAAGCCAAGTAGGGGGGAACCGGGACCGGACCCCCCCCCCCCAAGCAAGCCAGACGGAGCAAGGGACCGGGGCAGGACACGCGGAGGGGCACGGACCACGTGGAACGGCCCTACCAGCGCCCAGTGCCGGGACCACGCGAGATGCGCACGCCACACCACCCAGGGGGGGGGGAGCGGACACCGCGAGAGCGCGAGCGCACACACACGAAAGGGATACGCAGGGACTACCGGGAGGGCAACCGGACCGAGCGCGCGGAACGCACAGACCGCGTGGAATGGCGTACCAGCGGACGGGGGTAAGGGACACCCGGACAGGACGGCCCGCCACACGCAACGCGGAACACGCGGGGCGGGGAGGGGGAAACGAGAGAGACACGACGCCAGGTACCGGCCCGAACCCCCCGAACCGGCCGCGAGCGCCGCGCACACACAGACGGGGCACGGCACCCGCCAAGGCAGTAGTGGCGCACAGCGCCACGCCCCAACCCCTAGGCTAGGCAGCCTCCGCGCCAGCCCAAGGGGGTCCCACTGGCGACAAGCCAGTAGCACGGGCCCGGCGGCGCCGACGCCCCGGGCGACCACGCATTAGGGGGGCGACGCAGTGGGTAAGCGCCCGCAGCCACGGCTGCTAATTGATGCACTGACCGGGGAGTGGCGAAACGGGGAAGCCGGGGAAGGACGGGGCTCCGAGCTCTGTGAACCCGGGGGACTCCGCCACAAGGCAGGAGGTGCGTCTTGCAGGGCCCCCCACTAGGACCCGGTGGGGAGGATATCACCTGGCCCGACCAGGTGGCCCCCCGGGGCCGAAAGGCGTCTAGTACCCGCAAAATCAAACCTCAAACCTCAAACCTTTAGGACAATCAACTCCTCTCCAGATCCTTCGTGCATGCACTTCCCTGGACCTTAGGCTGACCCTATGCGGGAGTTATTTGCATTCTTTTCTCCCTTGTTTTTCACTTAAGGGGAATTTCACCAAAGTGCGCAGCCTACCAGACTTGTGACAGTGACACGGTATCAGGGAGCCAGACTCGGATATCTGGTGGGCAGAATGTTTGACTGATGCCCTTTGGATGTGCCCACATGGAATTCTTCGAATCCCCTTTGCCTTGGCGGGAGAGTGTGTTGAAGTGGGTAACCTCTGATTTTTGGTTTTGCCTGTTTTTGTGCCCTGCTTCCCATGCTAGGTCTCGAAGCCCGTGTGGAGTTGGGTCCTGCCCCTCTACGTGTGTCAGGGTGAAGGTCTTGGCTACCCCCAACTACCCTTGTTTCCTTTTGGGATGTGGGATCCTGAGGTGGTGTGGGCGATTTACCACTTTACCCCATTTTCCACAGAATTTCTGGGGCCTAAGTCTTATAGGCACCCAGGACCACCACCCCCCCTACGGTGGTGTGGTGGGGCTATCTCCTGCCCCAAGGGTACTTGAGTTGGGATATTTGGGGAGGATGGTGAGTGATTGTGTAGGCACTAGACCCCCGCTTCTGGGGTCCTGTAGTGCCGGGAGTGGAGAGTGACAACCCCCCCACTAGGGTAGGCTTTGACAGTCAATGGGCCTTACCGATGTCTTGTTGTTTTTGCATGTTTTGTTCTTCCTCCTTGGGGATCCTGAATCAGGCTACCCAGGATGTGCTGAGTGGGAGAGTGGGCTCCCTTTGTCCCCCCCTCTCCTGGCTTGATGCCTCTTCCTTTGTGACTTATGTTGATTTCTGTACCTTACCCTAACCGGGACATGTTTTGGAGGTTTTACATGTTCCTATGACCTTTTGTACATGCTTTCTTTTCTTTGTTGTTTAAACCTTAAAGGGATTGCTTCGATTTTGCAATCCCGATGGATGCTCACTGAGTTCATGTGGATGTGAGTGGTCTTCTGCTTGTGCTACGCGTGCAAGAGAGGAGGCCGCATGGGCTTGGAGAAGGTCGACCCGGGGATGGTAGCCCCGGAACAGCAAATCGAACCATCGACCAGCCCCACATCCCGAGCGCCATCGGTAAGGCGCAAATCAATCCCTCGGAGATGGTCTTCAAAGAGACCATGGATGCCCTCACCAAGGCCCTCATGGAGTTGGAAGAGTCCGGGAGAGAGCGCCTCACCATCCAATGCGGCATGGCGCGCCTCCCTATCTTGGAGGACTTCGTGATTGACTTGGGTCCTGCCCTGCGGGTATGCAGGCCAGCCCTGGCCATCGAGGAGCGCTTGGAGTCCATGGAAAAGAGGATCTCAGTGATGGAGGAGGCCGTCAGCGCCCCCCTACCGACCTCCTCGAGTCCACCGAACCCGGCAGCCCCAGCTCAGGACCACCCCCTGAGCCAGGCGCCTCAATCCCCCCAAGGGGAGGCCCCCATCTCAGTGGCCGCCCCCGCGCAGCCCTGGAGGCGCCCATCAGTTGAAGGGCAGCCCCAATGGTCGCCGCCAACTCAACAATGGCCGGCGCCTTCGAGTTCATCAAAGACATCATGGGAACCGCGGACACCAACAACGGGGACGAGCACACCACGCCGACGTCGCCGAAGAGGATGTCGAGCAGGCCGACAAGTGAAGAGCCGACGACAACGTGAAGGGCCTGAACCAGCCCCAAGGGCCCCGCAGCCGGCCCCCGATGACTCCACAGTCCTGAGCCACGCCCCCGAGGTCCTGAATGACCCCCCGTGCGCCGCCGGGGTTGAGATTGGGCCAAATCATCTCCCTTCAGCCCCCCAAAAGAAGCTCATGGAGTTGACCACCGCGGCCGAACCGCAAAGCCCCGTGAATGACCCCTTGAACTTCAGGGATGTCCGCTCATGGGGCAAGGAGGCCGAGAAGGATGCCCAATGCGCCCCCTCAGGCGCTGAGCAGGCCGAGGAGGCGACCACGAACGAGCAGGGCACTGTGGCAACTTGCCCCTGCCCTGAGGAGGTCCCCAAGACCATGCAGGACATGCTGGCGATCAACCCCAGCCCTGTGGAGGCTCCACAGCCCGCGCCACCACGCTCGCTCAATCGCCTCCAACAATTATGGGGATTCATCGCTCCCGAGTGCTACGACCTGATCTGAAGCCCTTGGGATCCGCCATGCGGGGGACGTGCCTGTTGTTGTACTCAGGTGCAACCGGATGACCTACGGGGAGTGGCACTACCCTGCCAAGACGAGCATTAAGTTATACGCAGATCTGGTTTCTGGTTTTCAGCCCAGTCTGGATGTTTATAGGGGTCCCTGTGGGTAACAGGGATCCACCAGACGGGAGCAGAAACCAGCAGACCTGCAGGGTGTTACTTTTTGTGTTTGTCAGCAGGATTGATCCATGTTGGGCTCGAGCCGGCGCAACCGGTCTATGCCACTGTTGTACATAGGAATCAGTGCAATGGCCGATTCTGAGTGTCTATAGGGGTATGTCAGCCTATGATGGCCAGAGCCCCAGAAAATCTGCAGCTGTGCTGATGTGGGGCCTGAGCCGTCGCAATCGGCCTGTGTCCAGTTTCTTTCACTTCCTTTCTCAGTCCGTGGGTGGATAGACATGCCCTTTAGGGGTGGACCGCGACCGGGGCAGCTCGTCGTCAAGATAGGTCACCAGTTTCAGTATCAGAACCTGCCCCCCCTTGAAGGTTAAGTGCAGCAGGCGAAAACCCAGGTTGGTATGGGACCTGTACCTCATTCTTCAATGCCTCATTGGTGCCATGGACTGAGTGCCATGGACCTGCAGTAGTGAGGGGTAGACCAGGATGCCCTGCCCCTGTGGGGACCCCCCCCCAGCGCATGTGCCAGCTATGGTGCCATGGGAGTGCCAGGTCACAGAGTGGAAGGGAGCCCCACGTCCTATCACCAGTGGGACATTACTGTCACACTGAGCCGGGTGCTGTGTAGGTATCCACATGGTACTTCCCAGCCCGGAGGCTGCACAGGATGTGGCCGATGATGGGAGTAGTGGGCTAAGGGCGACCGGAGCGCATATCTGCGCAAGTGGGGCAACCAGAAACGAAGGGACCAGGTTGGAGTGGCGCGAAGCGCTAGAAACCCTTCGGGAGGGGAGTGGGAGGGGTAAGTATGCAGATGACTGGATGACTGGTGGTAACCTCAAGGGGTGAGTGACCACAAAGGGAGGGGGAAAGCCTTGACCAGGGCAGCCCCACCAATATCCTGAAGGACAGTGGGTGACTGACCCTGAGGAAGGCAGAGCATGGCGCGACCAGCGAGGGGACCTTCGGGGTGCCAGCCCTCCATAAGGGAGGCGATGTTGGGACACCGGAGGGACGTTACCCTGAGGTATGGCTGGATCTGGGGTCTGGGATCATGGACCCTATGCCTTAGCCCTGCTGATTGGGTACAATATGCCCAGGGTGCCATGGACTGAGTGCCATGGACCTACTGATTGGGCATGAGATGGCATGGATGAGAAGGTAAGGGGTGCTCTGGCGAGACCCCTGGCTTTCAGGATGTCATGACATGCCAACCCACTCAAGACCTATTCTTTTTCCTCTTTCTTGGGTCTGAGTCAGGGATGCCCAGCGAAAGCTGGTGGCTACCCCGACGGTTGGACGTCAATCCCACATACACACCTGTGAACACACAATCAGCAGGTAAGGACAGAATGGAGAGACCCCTACAGGTTTCGCAACCACCGGCAGGGACCCACTGTGAAAGTGGTCCTGATGCCACGCCCATTTGTCCAGAAATGCTGAGCAGTTTGCTGCCATTGACTCCAGCAGGATTCACACCTGAACAGGGCTTGAGCGAAGGACTGAATGAGGTCCAAAGACTGACTGGGACTACCCCTGAGAGCAGTAACCCAGAGTCCCCATCCGATGAATGGGGCTATGCTAACAGCATATCAGTCCTGCTCGCCCCGTCCGGGAGTATAGCCACCCAGGCCGGGATTTGACAGAGTTCCAGAGGGTGGATTGAATAAGATACTCCCCCTGCTTCGATGCCAGCAAAGGGCGACCCACAGCTCGTGGACGCCCTATGCATTATGACGTCCCTCTTGGCTGGATTGTGCTGTCAGGTGAAGGCACCCCAGTCTGCACAGCCAGAAAAGCCTGAAGTGCCAACGACCGGTGAGCCCTGTCGCTGCAGCGTACGGGTCCTGGCAGCTGTGATGGACTGTGACCGGACCAAGCAGGTGATGGTCGACGACATCCCCTCCTTCTTTTTTCTTTTCCCCTTTCCTAGCCAGCCAGAGCCGTCCGATCAAGGTCCTGCCGCCCAGTTGCAAGTCTCTGGGGACTGGACCAAGATGATCGCGGCCTGTGCCAGGATTGGCTGCCCCTGAGCAGGATTTTGAGTCTTGCTCGGGTGATGAGGGCATGAGCATGGTGCCATGAACGTCAGTGTCATGGACCTTAGGGACCCGCAGGACGATGTCCTGCCGCCCAGCTTAGCCCCAACCGTGGCCTCTTAGGAGACCACGGCGAAACGCCCCATCAGCCCGCTGGAACACCGCGGAAGTTGTGAGTTGGTGAGTGGAGTGCGTGTGAGGAGTGTGCTTGGCAGCAGGGGGTGAACAATCTCCTCCAGTGGGGGCCCGTCAGATCCAGCAAGGTCTATTCTTCCCGGGTAGACGGACAATCTACCTTATGGATGCACTCACGCATCGTCAAAGAGTGCCACCACAGCCTTGTGGTTACCCTGCGACGGTCTGGAGGACCTGCACTCAGTGGGAACCCCAAGTTAACCTTAGGGGAGTCCCCGGTCTGGGGTAGTCTTCTTACAGCGCCCCGAAGTGTAGGCCGTATGTGGACGGCTGATGCCTACCTGCCTGCCTGAGCCAAGTGTGTCTTGCTTTCGGGTGTAGTAGTGACGTGTTGACTGTGATCTGAGGTGTCCTGACATCTCACTGTGGGCGCTGCCTACCCACAGTACCAAACCAGACCGCCCAGTTGCAAGTCTCTGGGGATCTGGGAACCAGACCGCCCAGTTGCAAGTCTCTGGGGCTCTGGGCAACGTGTAGGTTTTCTCTTTTCCCTTATATGTGCGTATGTATGTCATATCTTCTGTAACCCCCTGTCCTGCAGGCAGAGGTTGGGACATCCATAGTAAATACATTCATCAGGATGTATTTCAGGATCCCAGCGGAGCCGTTAAGCCAAAGTAGTCCATCAGACCATCAGGGTCGGACTTGAGGCGGTACGACCTCCATATCCTGGGTCCATACGCCTACACTAATCTCTCTTCCTCTACCACGGGAGATGGGCACTCAACCCATCTCCCACTGACACATATACAGTCATAATTGCTGTCCGTATGGAGCTGACACGCCCAGGCCACCAACTTGGGCAGATAGGCCCCAGACTGGCAGCAACACAGGGTAGTGTCCAGCCTATGTGTGCCTGAAATTGGCTCCCAAACTGCAGCAGTCCCCTTGTTTGGGGTCGCCAACACCCAAACACAACTAAAAGGGCCAATCAAAGAAGAAACAGGTTGTTGGACTGCAAACAGCGGGACCCGCTGGGTAGTGCAGTCAAGTGCAGGCCCCCATATGCGGAGCAGCCACCATATATGTGTACTTAGGCAGCACATTTAGTGTCGGAGTGGAGTCCAGACCCCAGTACAGTGCGTAGGTTGCAGCCACTGGGGCTGTGGACACCCCCAACACATGGGCTGTTAAGAGGACGTTTCTGGCCTTCTGGTGCAGCACCAACACCCAGAGGCCCTCAAGAGTCTGTTCTGCACTGCAGCAGTTCAATGTCTTTGAGTCAGACCGGTCCAGAAGATCCACTGATGACCAAGTCGGGTCAGTTCTTGTACAATCCCATGGCTGGGTAACCAGGGATAGGGTCACGAGGGGAAATGGCCATGTGAACCCAGGTATCGGCCAGAAACCTGGCAGCTGCAGGGGGTTGACACTGGACCAGTCTGAGGTGCATAAAAGGTCGCAGCAACTTCCTGAGATAGTCCACAGAGCCGCCATGGCTAAGGGGGCACCTCAAAGCTTCCCCCTAATGTAAGCTCTTGTGGAGGCTGTGGCTGTAAACAGCACTGCTTGTGGTATGAGTACAGGAACTTTTGGTGTCCCTGAGTGAAACTGAAGTAAGGTATGCTGAGTATTCTGACTGAAATATGTATGCTGCAAGTAGTCTGACTGAATCCAGGCACTGCAGGCGCTGGCATAGCCTCTGCAGTACCTCTATCCTGAATCCTGACTGATCCTGGATGATCAGTAGCAATCTGTACATTGTTCTTCTCTGCATCGCTGGGGTTGATGGGATCTAACGCCCACTGAAGGTATGGGTCCCAGCCCACTGAATGGACTGTCATCTGTTTCCATTTTTTCACCCACTGTTGGCACGTGGGCCCTTCCTTCATGGAAGTGGGCAGCCAGTGTCTTGATAGAACATTCAGTCTTCAATCCGGATAGGTGCTGGACGGAGGATAATGATGGCATGCCTGAACCATTTCCTCCTGTCACAGCATACCTTGAGTTTTAACTGATTGACTTTCTGTGTTGTTTGTTTTTCATTTGAATGTGTAGAACTGCAGTAGGTTGT
This sequence comes from Eutreptiella sp. 'Long Island Sound 2002', assembly GCA_964036045.1. Taxonomy (NCBI): domain Eukaryota; phylum Euglenozoa; class Euglenophyceae; order Eutreptiales; family Eutreptiaceae; genus Eutreptiella; species Eutreptiella sp. 'Long Island Sound 2002'. The sequence continues at coordinate 11,636,033 of OZ038391.1, forward strand.
TGTGCTAACCTGATAGTTCATTCCAACAGAAGCACTGATGGGCAGAGGGACACCACACGGCTAAAATCGTTTTTCCGTGTCAGTTTTCGCTGGCACGATTGCTGGGCTGGGGAGGGGAGTGTAAAACGATTTGAGCCGTAGGTGAAGTTTTACACCCACCCATCCGATCCCTGTTTTTTCCTGGTCCTGGGTCACGACGTCACCACCTTTGTCTTTTCCGCTTCAACGGTGTCGTTGAGCTAGGGAGGGGAGTGTTTGGTTTCCGTGATGCCCTGCGCCCCCCAGCCCCCCCTGTGGGGCCTGATCCCCGGTTATGGGGACACGTACTCCTCTTTGTGCTGACCCCCGTCATCTCCTTGTGTAGGCTATTATAGGCCCACAGAATGAGATTTGATAGGGGATATCATTAGCCTTCATCCCCCCTTAACCTTTCCTTTCATTGTACCTTTGACTTGAGCCTGCAGGAGGGATATCATGGAACCCGGCGTGTTTTTCCGCCGCTTTCGTATCAGTCATTAGGGAATGCATTGCCCTGTTGATACCTATGCGAATTTGCCTTAAATTCGCATAGGTACAGAAGTTAGATATTGGCAGCGGCCTGGTGGTGAACCGGCGTCGCGCCAATTCGCGGGCGAACTGCCAGTTGGGATCTGGCGACCCAAATCGCGAGACCATGAACTGGCCTTTACGGAAAGTCCATCCTGTTGACCTGAATTAATTCTGACTGCACGGTTGTAATAGTCAAGACTTAGTTTATGATAGGGAATTAAAAGTTCAGGTTCCGGTGCCACTATTTTCAAAAACCCCCTAACGTCATGATGCCCAGCCATCTAAAGTATAGGGATAGCTTAGGCATCGTTGCCGGCACCTTACAGTGCCTTTTTTTGTTACCCCCCATTGTTAGATTAGGCATGGCATGCATATCTTATGCCTTTCATGTAGTCACTTCAACCTAACCGTAAATTGGGATTTTCCATTTATTTCTCTTGAGGAGAGATGCAATGGAATGGCATGACTCTCCTCTACAATGGTATGTTATTTGTTTGTGTGAGTTGCAAGTCAGTTCGGAGATATGACTAAATTATTAGGATTGAATTAAGTTTTGGTTGTGGTCAACAACCCATGATGAGTCTCAAGCTCAAGCCGATTTCGATGATTCCAGGGTGAAGCCAACATTGGTATACATTTTGGTTTGCCTTTCCTTCCCTGTGCAATGTCGAGATATGGTCGTGGTGGGTCACCACACTCCATGGTGGGACCCACTTTCATGCATAAATAGTGCATTTTTGTTGTGTTCATGATGCCATTATGTCGAGTTCGTGTGTCACGTCATTGTCGAGTTTTCCCGTAATTTCCTTTTGGTGTCGTAGCAACGGGTCTCTACTTTCATTATCACCTTGATTCCAGTCCATTTGAGCCATTGGTGATTTTTGGTGTCAATTTTGGTTTCGACATTCTGAGCACTTTGTTTTCATGTGCTCAAAGTTCGCCACTATATCTCCAAGATATAGTGGCGACAGAAAATAAGTAAGAGCTCATTTTGTTCGTACTTGGTGAGTACAAACAAAATATGTTCGAGTTTTGGTTGCGTTTCGACGCTTTTGACATCTTTTGGTTCGAAGTTTCAAACTTTTTTTAGCTCATTTTGGCATAGTCATTTTATGCCAAAAATCACTCATTTTTGGCTTGTCATGGGCCTACTTTTCGAGCTTGGATCTCCAAGCTCGTGTCGAGTTTGAGTTGTGCGTGTTGTGGCATGTGTCCTATTTCGTTAATGCACTTTGTTCGGCCGTGATTCATTGTACATAGGGCCACACATGAATTTTAGTGATTGTGTCTTGAATTTTTTTTTTCATGTGTTCACTTGTGGTGACCATGGGGATCCACTACTATTGAGTGTTTGGTCGAACTTTCGATCATTCGTGGTCTCCATGGTCCCTACTATTCATATATGGTCATCATGGGTCGTCGTCGAATTTTGTCTTTACGCTACGATCAATTTTCTTTGTGCCATTTTGGCCTATTTCTGCTTATAGTAAATTTGGTCATGAGCACATTGCCCAAATTTACTCAGTCCATGTGTTGACTTTTCGAACTCATATCTTCATGTACATGTTGAGTTCGAAGCGATGTGTGGATTCCAATGAAAGAGCATGCTTTCTACTCTACGTGTATGCTTTTACTTGGTTATAACTCCTCTTGAGCTTAGCACACAATTGCAATCTCTAAAACCTTTGGGAGATTTCAAATTTTGTGTGTTCACTTCATTCACTTGGTTCATTGGGGTCTCCGGGCCAAATCTCCTTGTTCTTTGACCCTAGACTTCCCCAATGTTTCTACCTTGGGTATTTGAACTTGTTTTGGTATGTTCTATTACTTACCCAATCCATTGGAACCAAGTCTGCCAAGTGTATAGGATAGTGGTTTTACATGGTCCCAGAGATGTACATTATGGACCCTGAAAACCACCCTGTCATGTAGTCACTTGGCGGGTAAACAGTAAAGAACCCATGAGGAGTTGGACCTTGGGGTCTTCTCCTATGTTTCAATGGCGCTCTCTATCTTGTATTGAGCATTTGTTGGAAGGTTACTGGTACACAGGTTCACTGTTTTGAATTTTCTGTGGAATTTTGTTGAAAATTCCAAATTTCATGAGGTCACTTCTGGGCCATGGGAAAGTTAGGCCATCTTCTCGATTTGGGCCAATATTTTACCCATGGCCTCTCATCAGTGTCAATTTGTCATATTTGAGGTGTTTGGGTTATGGCCTACCCTTATGGGATCGGACCAAAACAATATGTCACCTCAATTTGGACTTCAAATCTGACACAGGAATGTATGCATAAGCCCTTTTTGAGGTCCCCAAAAATGACCTCAAAAAGTGGGTATTGGAGCTTGTTGCCTTGCTCCAACCTGAGGGAGAGGTAGGAGCAACCCTTTTAGGACAATCAACTCCTCTCCAGATCCTTCGTGCATGCACTTCCCTGGACCTTAGGCTGACCCTATGCGGGAGTTATTCGCATTCTTTTCTCCCTTGTTTTTCACTTAAGGGGAATTTCACCAAAGTGCGCAGCCTACCAGACTTGTGACAGTGACACGGTATCAGGGAGCCAGACTGGGATATCTGGGGGGCATAATGTTTGACTGATGCCCTTCGGATGTGCCCACATGGAATTCTTCGAATCCCCTTTGCCTCGGCGGGATAGTGTGTTGAAGTGGGTAACCTCTGATTTTTGGTTTTGCCCGTTTTTGTGCCCTGCTTCCCATGCTAGGTCTCAGAGCCCGTGTGGAGTTGGGTCCTGCCCCTCTACGTGTGTCAGGGTGAAGGTCTTGGCTACCCCCAACTACCCTTGTTTCCTTTTGGGATGTGGGATCCTGAGGTGGTATGGGCGATTTACCACTTTACCCCCTTTTCCACAGAATTTCTCGGGCCTAAGTCTTATAGGCACCCAGGACCACCACCCCCTCTACGGTGGTGTGGTGGGGCTTTCTCCTGCCCCAAGGGTACTTGAGTTGGGATATTTGGGGAGGATGGTGAGTGATTGTGTAGGCACTAGACCCCCGCTTCTGGGGTCCTGTAGTGCCGGGGATGGAGAGTGACAACCCCCCCACTAGGGTAGGCTTTGACAGCCAATGGGCCTTACCGATGTCTTGTTGTTTTTGCATGTTTTGTTCTTCCTCCTTGGGGATCCTGATTCAGGATCCCCAAGGAGGAAGAACAAAACATGCAAAAACAACAAGACATCGGTAAGGCCCATTGGCTGTCAAAGCCTACCCTAGTGGGGGGGTTGTCACTCTCCACTCCCGGCACTACAGGACCCCAGAAGCGGGGGTCTAGTGCCTACACAATCACTCACCATCCTCCCCAAATATCCCAACTCAAGTACCCTTGGGGCAGGAGAAAGCCCCACCACACCACCGTAGAGGGGGTGGTGGTCCTGGGTGCCTATAAGACTTAGGCCCGAGAAATTCTGTGGAAAAGGGGGTAAAGTGGTAAATCGCCCATACCACCTCAGGATCCCACATCCCAAAAGGAAACAAGGGTAGTTGGGGGTAGCCAAGACCTTCACCCTGACACACGTAGAGGGGCAGGACCCAACTCCACACGGGCTCTGAGACCTAGCATGGGAAGCAGGGCACAAAAACGGGCAAAACCAAAAATCAGAGGTTACCCACTTCAACACACTATCCCGCCAAGGCAAAGGGGATTCGAAGAATTCCATGTGGGCACATCCGAAGGGCATCAGTCAAACATTATGCCCCCCAGATATCCGAGTCTGGCTCCCTGATACCGTGTCACTGTCACAAGTCTGGTAGGCTGCGCACTTTGGTGAAATTCCCCTTAAGTGAAAAACAAGGGAGAAAAGAATGCGAATAACTCCCGCATAGGGTCAGCCTAAGGTCCAGGGAAGTGCATGCACGAAGGATCTGGAGAGGAGTTGATTGTCCTAAAAGGGTTGCTCCTACCTCTCCCTCAGGTTGGAGCAAGGCAACAAGCTCCAATACCCACTTTTTGAGGTCATTTTTGGGGACCTCAAAAAGGGCTTATGCATACATTCCTGTGTCAGATTTGAAGTCCAAATTGAGGTGACATATTGTTTTGGTCCGATCCCATAAGGGTAGGCCATAACCCAAACACCTCAAATATGACGAATTGACACTGATGAGAGGCCATGGGTAAAATATTGGCCCAAATCGAGAAGATGGCCTAACTTTCCCATGGCCCAGAAGTGACCTCATGAAATTTGGAATTTTCAACAAAATTCCACAGAAAATTCAAAACAGTGAACCTGTGTACCAGTAACCTTCCAACAAATGCTCAATACAAGATAGAGAGCGCCATTGAAACATAGGAGAAGACCCCAAGGTCCAACTCCTCATGGGTTCTTTACTGTTTACCCGCCAAGTGACTACATGACAGGGTGGTTTTCAGGGTCCATAATGTACATCTCTGGGACCATGTAAAACCACTATCCTATACACTTGGCAGACTTGGTTCCAATGGATTGGGTAAGTAATAGAACATACCAAAACAAGTTCAAATACCCAAGGTAGAAACATTGGGGAAGTCTAGGGTCAAAGAACAAGGAGATTTGGCCCGGAGACCCCAATGAACCAAGTGAATGAAGTGAACACACAAAATTTGAAATCTCCCAAAGGTTTTAGAGATTGCAATTGTGTGCTAAGCTCAAGAGGAGTTATAACCAAGTAAAAGCATACACGTAGAGTAGAAAGCATGCTCTTTCATTGGAATCCACACATCGCTTCGAACTCAACATGTACATGAAGATATGAGTTCGAAAAGTCAACACATGGACTGAGTAAATTTGGGCAATGTGCTCATGACCAAATTTACTATAAGCAGAAATAGGCCAAAATGGCACAAAGAAAATTGATCGTAGCGTAAAGACAAAATTCGACGACGACCCATGATGACCATATATGAATAGTAGGGACCATGGAGACCACGAATGATCGAAAGTTCGACCAAACACTCAATAGTAGTGGATCCCCATGGTCACCACAAGTGAACACATGAAAAAAAAATTCAAGACACAATCACTAAAATTCATGTGTGGCCCTATGTACAATGAATCACGGCCGAACAAAGTGCATTAACGAAATAGGACACATGCCACAACACGCACAACTCAAACTCGACACGAGCTTGGAGATCCAAGCTCGAAAAGTAGGCCCATGACAAGCCAAAAATGAGTGATTTTTGGCATAAAATGACTATGCCAAAATGAGCTAAAAAAAGTTTGAAACTTCGAACCAAAAGATGTCAAAAGCGTCGAAACGCAACCAAAACTCGAACATATTTTGTTTGTACTCACCAAGTACGAACAAAATGAGCTCTTACTTATTTTCCGTCGCCACTATATCTTGGAGATATAGTGGCGAACTTTGAGCACATGAAAACAAAGTGCTCAGAATGTCGAAACCAAAATTGACACCAAAAATCACCAATGGCTCAAATGGACTGGAATCAAGGTGATAATGAAAGTGAAGACCCGTTGCTACGACACCAAAAGAAAATTACGGGAAAACTCGACAATGACGTGACACACGAACTCGACATAATGGCATCATGAACACAACAAAAATGCACTATTTATGCATGAAAGTGGGTCCCACCATGGAGTGTGGTGACCCACCACGACCATATCTCGACATTGCACAGGGAAGGAAAGGCAAACCAAAATGTATACCAATGTTGGCTTCACCCTGGAATCATCGAAATCGGCTTGAGCTTGAGACTCATCATGGGTTGTTGACCACAACCAAAACTTAATTCAATCCTAATAATTTAGTCATATCTCCGAACTGACTTGCAACTCACACAAACAAATAACATACCATTGTAGAGGAGAGTCATGCCATTCCATTGCATCTCTCCTCAAGAGAAATAAATGGAAAATCCCAATTTACGGTTAGGTTGAAGTGACTACATGAAAGGCATAAGATATGCATGCCATGCCTAATCTAACAATGGGGGGTAACAAAAAAAGGCACTGTAAGGTGCCGGCAACGATGCCTAAGCTATCCCTATACTTTAGATGGCTGGGCATCATGACGTTAGGGGGTTTTTGAAAATAGTGGCACCGGAACCTGAACTTTTAATTCCCTATCATAAACTAAGTCTTGACTATTACAACCGTGCAGTCAGAATTAATTCAGGTCAACAGGATGGACTTTCCGTAAAGGCCAGTTCATGGTCTCGCGATTTGGGTCGCCAGATCCCAACTGGCAGTTCGCCCGCGAATTGGCGCGACGCCGGTTCACCACCAGGCCGCTGCCAATATCTAACTTCTGTACCTATGCGAATTTAAGGCAAATTCGCATAGGTATCAACAGGGCAATGCATTCCCTAATGACTGATACGAAAGCGGCGGAAAAACACGCCGGGTTCCATGATATCCCTCCTGCAGGCTCAAGTCAAAGGTACAATGAAAGGAAAGGTTAAGGGGGGATGAAGGCTAATGATATCCCCTATCAAATCTCATTCTGTGGGCCTATAATAGCCTACACAAGGAGATGACGGGGGTCAGCACAAAGAGGAGTACGTGTCCCCATAACCGGGGATCAGGCCCCACAGGGGGGGCTGGGGGGCGCAGGGCATCACGGAAACCAAACAGTCCCCTCCCTAGCTCAACGACACCGTTGAAGCGGAAAAGACAAAGGTGGTGACGTCGTGACCCAGGACCAGGAAAAAACAGGGATCGGATGGGTGGGTGTAAAACTTCACCTACGGCTCAAATCGTTTTACACTCCCCTCCCCAGCCCAGCAATCGTGCCAGCGAAAACTGACACGGAAAAACGATTTTAGCCGTGTGGTGTCCCTCTGCCCATCAGTGCTTCTGTTGGAATGAACTATCAGGTTAGCACAACAACCTACTGCAGTTCTACACATTCAAATGAAAAACAAACAACACAGAAAGTCAATCAGTTAAAACTCAAGGTATGCTGTGACAGGAGGAAATGGTTCAGGCATGCCATCATTATCCTCCGTCCAGCACCTATCCGGATTGAAGACTGAATGTTCTATCAAGACACTGGCTGCCCACTTCCATGAAGGAAGGGCCCACGTGCCAACAGTGGGTGAAAAAATGGAAACAGATGACAGTCCATTCAGTGGGCTGGGACCCATACCTTCAGTGGGCGTTAGATCCCATCAACCCCAGCGATGCAGAGAAGAACAATGTACAGATTGCTACTGATCATCCAGGATCAGTCAGGATTCAGGACGGGAGAGTTTGGGGGGGGGGGCTGGGCCCCCCGGCCCACGCCCCCCCCACGGTACGGCACGACGCAAGAGGGCGCGCCACCTCCCGCGGGAGGGAGTGCGGAGACAACGAGCGCGGGGGGGAACCTGCTGCTCCGCAGCCCGCTAACCACTGACCGCTAACCCTCACGGCCACCCCCGGCCGGCCGGCGCCGCGCAACAACGGCCGGGGGATGAGGGGCCCCAGCGAGGGCCTGCGCGAGAATCCGGCTCTCGGTAGAGGGGGGCGGGGGAAGGGCGCGAACCCCCCGGCCGATGGCTGGCCCCCGGGGCCAGGACTGCCATGCCCCCCGCCCCCCGGCCGACAGGAGGCATCGCCAGGGGACGAAAGGCCCCCCCCCAGTCCCCCCCCCCCCTCCCACACAGGCCCGAGAGCGGGCGGGGGGGCGGCCCCCCCAGCCCCCCCCCCCCGCACCAACCTCAGCTGGGGAGCCACAGGCGCGGCCCTCCGCCCCCTCAGGGCCGGGGGGGCGCCCCCCCCCCTCAGGAGGAACGGCGACGCGGTAAGGGCAACGGCGGCTGGACCTGCTCCCGCGAACCCACACCGGCGTGCAGGAGCGACGCGCACAACGGAACAGGAAGGAGGCCGCGCCCCACATGACCCTCCCGTAACCACAGCCCACTCCGAGGTGACAGAGGGGGGGTTCAGGTCAGCTGGGGCCCCCGGGGGAGCGGTCCACGGGCCGCCCCTCACCCCCCCCCACCCCAGGGCGGCACTTCAGCCCCGACCGCACGCGCGCGCCGGAAGGGAGCGCGCCGGCGACACGGAGAGGGCCAGAAAGGAGTAGCGCAGGCCGCCGCCAGGAACGGGAGCAGGGAGGCCACGGCGCGACCCCCCCCCCCCCCCGCCCCCCCACCAGCCCGCCAGCCGCGGGGGCTCCGGCCCCCACCCCCCGAGGCAGGGGGGATGGCCCCCCCCCGCCCGAGAGGGGACCCGGAGTGTGACCCGCCCCCCCGCCCCAGCCGCCGGCTCACATGGGGGCCGCGAAGAACAAGCGGGCCCACGCCTGCGCACCGAACGCCGCACAGATCATACCCAGAGAAGCCGGGTGAGCACGAACCGGAGTGGTATGGGGGGCCACGCCCCCCATGGACAGCACAACGCCAGTGACGCCCGCTTTGTTGCCTGCCCAGGGAAGGCAGAGGGACGGGAAGAGGCAGAGCAACCCCCCGCCCTACAGGCCCCGCCCCGGCCGCACAGCCGGAGGAAACGGCGCACGCCCCCCCCCCCCCCCCCAGCCCGCCCCCCAGCATAAGAACGCCATGGACCCGCCCCGCGGCGCGCAGCCCCCACAGGGACAGAGCAGGGCCCCCACACCCGCACGCCCGCGCGGACAACACGTGGGTCGCGGACCCCGACAGCCCGCCCAGTGGACGGGCAGTCGGGGGAGGGGGAGCGCATGACCCCAGACGCCCCACGCAACGGTAGCAGGCACCCACCCCGGGGACGCCCTGCCGCCGCCCCCACAACCCCAAGCCAAGTAGGGGGGAACCGGGACCGGACCGCCCCCCCCAAGCAAGCCAGACGGAGCAAGGGACCGTGGCAGGACACGCGGAGGGGCACGGACCACGTGGAACGGCCCTACCAGCGCCCAGTGCCGGGACCACGCGAGATGCGCGCGCCACACCACCCAGCGGGGGGGGGAGCGGACACCGCGAGAGCGCGAGCGCACACACACAAAAGGGACACGCGGGGACTACCGGAAGGGCAACCGGACCGAGCGCGCGGAACGCACAGACCGCATGGAATGGCGTACCAGCGAGCGAGGGTAAGGGACACCCGGACGGGACGGCCCGCCACACGCAGCGCGGAACACGCGGGGCGGGGAGGGGGAAACGAAAGAGACACGACGCCAGGTGCCGGCCCGAACCCCCCCGAACCGGCCGCGAGCGCCGCGCACACAAAGACAGGGCAGCGCGCCCGCCAAGGCAGTAGTGGCGCACAGCGCCACGCCCCAACCCCTAGGCTAGGCAGCCTCCGCGCCAGCCCAAGGGGGTCCCACTGGCGACAAGCCAGTAGCATGGGCCCGGCGGCGCCGGCGCCCCGGGCGACCACGCATTAGGGGGGCGACGCAGTGGGTAAGCGCCTGCAGCCACGGCTGCGAATTGATGCACTGACCGGGGGGTGGCGAAACGGGGACGCCGGGGAAGGACGGGGCTCCGAGCTTTGTGAACCCGGGGGACTCCGCCACCAGGCAGGAGGTGCGTCTTGGAGGGCCCTCAACTAGGACCCGGTGGGGAGGATATCACCTGGCCCGACCAGCTGGCCCCCCGGGGCCGAAAGGCGTCTAGTACCCGCAAAATCAAACCTCAAACCTCAAACCTCCGCTAGGGGGCGTCGGTTGTGGAAGAAGGGGTGTTCTCCTCCGCATCAACCTCGTTGACGCCCTTCTTCCTTCCCTTACGAGTAGGCTTCTTGTCCTTGTCCTTGTTCTGGTCGTTCTGGTTGTTCTCCTTGTTCTTGTTGTCCGACCTGGGGACCCAGTTCCTCTTGATCTCCTGGATCTCCTTGGCCACCTCCCTCCCCTGCGACACCAGCTTGGAGAGCTCGTCCCTGTCCACCTCCACCTTGGCTTCCCGGATACCCGCGGGCGCACGCTTCTTCGACCCATGCGCCTTCTTGTAAGCCTCCGTGTCGGCCTTGTGGGTGGGGCATGTTCGGTGGTCATGGTTGAAGGCTTTCCTCCTCCCATAACACACAAAACAGCCCTGAGGGTGAGCTTGTATGAACTCCCCAAAGGACAGCGGAGGGTCGCCAATGCGGCGAGGGTCCCTCTTCTCCTTCTTCCTCCAACCCTGCTGCAGGGGCTTCCAGTTTCCCGGTTTGTTCCCCGCGCTCAGGTTGTTGGCCACGAAGGCACAAACGGCCACCTCGGCGGGCTCATCGTCGTCGTCATCGTCGACGAGAGTCTCATCGCCGCCGGCTCCCGCTGGGTCCATGGCAGCTTCCCCGCCAGATCCCTCGCCAACGTAGTTGACGTCGCGGTCGCCGGGCCTCAACCCGCGGGCGTGGTGGAGGTTTCGGTACTCCTTGAGTACTTCCTCGCCAACCCACTCCAGGATCTCGTCGCAGCTCATCCGCGCCGGGATGGCCTGCAGACGGATGGTCTGGCCGCTCAACTCACACTCGTCAAGGCGCCACATCGCGGTCTTCCCGCGATCGCCCGAGACGGTGATGAGGAGAGCGTTCCGCAGGGAGTGCCGTTTGACATCCCAGGCCACGTTCTTCCTCGTCCAAGCCACCACGTTCGTATGATACTCTTTGGGGAGCATCATCTTGACCGTGTGGTTGGACTTGGCCCTCTTGGCTTCCTCCTTGGTGACCCTCTTGATCCATGCTTCCGGCAGCATGGAGAGCAGGCGAGCCTGCTCGTCACCCTCGTTCCAGTCCTCCACGTTGCGGCGGAAGAGGGTGTAATGCCCTCGGAAGTCTCGCCAGTCCCGTAGGCGAATCTCCCGTCCATCATGCTGAAGCTTGATGGACTTCCACCGCTTGGCAGCCACCTGCGGAGCGTCCACCCGCTCCTGCTCGTTGAGCCACTTCTTGGCTTCCTTGAGGGTCTTGATTTTCCCCTCCTTGGTCGCCACGAGGTATAGCTCTCCGAGCACTTCCGGCAGGCGGTACCTGAACCGCCTGAAGACATACTTCTCCGCATCAGCGGGATGCATATCCTCAGTAACGGTTACCCCCCAATCGTCCAGCTTCTCCGAGAAGCGGTCGAGGTTGAGGGGGTTGCCGTCGTACATGGGGGGCTTGATGTCCTTCAAGTCTTCCCACACGGCGGCATCCGCGGCCTTAGAGACCATGAACGCCGGCCGCGAGGTCGACCGAGGTTCCCATCGGCCTCTCCCACGGACTCCCACAGCCGCCACGTCCATCTCCTCCATGGAATCCCTGTGGCTACGCCGCGGTTCCTCCATGTACGCTGAACCTAGATGTTCACGCCGTACTCCTTCCATGTATGCCTCCTCATCACGGCGCCGGCGGCTGCGTTCAGCGGCCTCTCGTCGTACACCACGCGGCGGGCTGTTGTCGAACTCCTCCAGGTCCAGGTCCAGGTCCTCACCTTCGCCGACATCCCACTCCACGTCTCCTCTGGGGACCTCATCCCTGAGTCCACCATAACGTCCACCAGCCATTGGGATTGGCTCCGGGGCTGGTGCGGGGCGCCGGGGGCGTACCGGTGTCCGCGGTGGGGCACGGCAGTTGCGGTACTCCGCGCTGAGCCACTCATCACGCCAATCCTCACTCCCACTGCCGGGCGGCACGCGCTCGTTGCGGCGGCCCGCGCTGTGGTGAGAGGGGGCGGTGAGAGAGGGGGCACTGGCGCTGGGGCGACTCCTGGGGGCTCCGCCGGGGGCGTGGGGTCTGCCTGGACCTTGTCCGGGTCCCCAGCCGTCGTCCGACGAGCCAGACTCCAGGGGCGGGTGGTCGCTGCCGAAGCTCCCACGGGCTTCCAGCGCGTCCAGCCTCTGCTGCAGGCCGCTGATGACCTTGTTCAGCGACTTGGTCTCGCCTCTGGCGATGTCCAGCTCTCTCTGCACGCGCGCGGCGACCCTGGCGATGCGAGTCATCTCGCCCTTGCCCGTGTCTACCTCGCGCTCGAGGAACTGGACCGTCCTGCGGAGGTAGACAATCCACGGCCAGGTGGTATCCGGGTCGCCGTTCCCTGGTGGGTCGTCGGGGTCCCCAGGGGGTCCTCCAGGAGGGCCTCCGCCGGGTCCGCCCGGTCCAGGGGGTCCTCCCCCGCCCGGTAGTCCGCCTCCAGGGGGTCCACTTGGTGGGCGTCCTCCAGAAGGTCCTGATGGTCCTCCGCCAGGGGGTCCCGGTGGGTCTCCGCCGGGTCGCCTCGGTGGGTCCGAGGATGGGCGCACCTTCGTAATGCCGAAGTCCATGTCGTCATCCTCGTCCATGTCGCCCCACCTGGGCGTCTCGGTCTCGGAAGACTCCGAGCTCCGGTAGGGAGGAGGGAGATCCTCATCCTCACCTTCCGGTTCCATGGGGACGTCTCCGCCTCCTCCGCCCGTCCAAGCCACCACTTGGCGATGTCGGCGGCCTCGTTCATCCCCGTCGCTGGCGGTGAAGAAGGGGTCACTGTCGTGGGGGTTACCGCCCGCTGGCCTCCGTGGCCTCTCGGGGGTCTTCCCCTTACCCTTCCTCCGTTGGTGGGCGGTGGGGCCACTGCTCCCACTGCTGCCCGTGTCGGCCTCGTCCAGCGTCATCTTGGAGGAGGCGTCCCCTTCGAAAAGCTTTCGAAGGGTCTCCACTCGTGATCCTCCCGGGGGAGTCTCGCGGCGGAGTTTGGCCTCTGCCTCCTCCATTGCGGCGGCTGTGGCTGCGGCAGCTCGCGCTTCGGCTTCCTCCCGGGCACGAGCCGCTTTGGCTTCCCGGGCCTGCTGCAGCCGAGCCTTGTCCGCTTCCAACGCCGCGAGCTCCGCCTCCGTCTTGGCCCTCTCCTCAGCGACCTTCCGTCGCGCGGCCTCGATGGCGTCCTTCTTGACGGCGTCCGCCTGGGCCTTGGCTGTCGCTTCGGCGTGGGCCCTTTCCTCCGCCTCCTTCTTTGCCCTCTCTTCGGCAAGCGCCTCTTCCAGCGCCCTCACCTCGGCCTCCTTGCAGGCAATGGCCTCCTGCGTCAGGCAGGCTTCCTCGTCGGCTGCCCTGATCCGGGCAGCCACTGCCTCATGGGCGGCCGCAGCCGTGAGACCGGTCGCGATGGCTGCAACGGTCGACGCGTGGTAGCCCATGCCTCTGCCCCACTCGGTGGCCTCCTCATGGGCGATGCTGACGGCGCCGTCCACGGCAGCGTTCTGCTGCGTGGCCCGTTGCCGGGCAACCCGAAGGTTGCAGGGCACCCCACAGGTGCGCTCGCAGGCGCGCGCCACATCCCTTTGGTGCGAAGCGACGCTGCCGCTGGAGCTGGCCTGGTCGGCCGGCATCCTCCCGCGGTGGGCCGACTCCACTTCGCTGCTGGGGCCTGCTGGGGCCTGCTGGGGCCTCAGGAGCAGCGGACGGGGCTTGGCCTTGGTCTGCTTGGCGACTTGGATGAAGTCGCCGAGGGTGGCGTGGCCGGGGTGATGACCACCATTGGCCCGTTGGGGACTGGGGGCTGGGGTTCCGCCCTTGGCGCCTTGGGCGGCTTCGGCGGCCAGGGACTCCTGGTACTCCCGCCACTTCCGGTCCCGCTTCCTGTCCCCGGCGGACCGCTTCTCCTTCCCCGGAGACGCGCTGCTGCTGCCCTGCAGCCTGCGCTCGCTCCCCGGTTCCGGGAAGTTCTTCTCGATCATGTCCCACATGGAGACGTTGATCGAGGCGCCCGACGGGTACTCGTTGGGTCTCTCGTCCTCCTCAATCCCGTCGGGGCGCAGCCCTTCGCCGGGCCTGTCCGGCCGGGTCCAGGTCCTCCAGCGCCTCTGCTGGAAGCGGAAGGCATACCCTTCCGCCCGCAGCCAGTCCTCCACGGCCTGCAGGCGGTCGGCAGCCATGTCCGTGCGGAGCTCGAAGCTCCCGGGCATGCCGCCTTCGCACCCGGGGTGGCTGTGGCGGTAGTGCTGGTCCCAAACCAACCCACGCAGTAGGTGCGCTGCATGGGGGTGGGGCCGCGGCCACGTCTTACCCGCCCCTTGCCAGTTTACCATGGCAGCGGGGGGCGTACTTGGTCTTGAGGTCCTTGGTGTGCACTCGTCCCGCTCAACGAACTGGTCCTGGTGGTGTTTGTTGAGGCGGGTGCTGCAGCACTGGACTGGGAGTGCGGCTGGTGCTGATCAGCCGGTGGTTGTGGAGGTGGTTGACGCGGCCTTGCTGGTCGGCCGATGGGACACGCTGATGCAGGAGTCCTGGTCTGTGCACCTCCTTCACGGTCGCGGCGCGGTCAGGGCGATGCTCTGGACGGCGCTGCGGGCTCCGTGACGAACTCGGCGCTGTCGCTGGGCGGCGCTGCGAGCCGCTGCGCTGCGCTGCGAGCTGCGAGCTGCGAGCTGCTGCGCCGCGCTGCTCGGGGTTGGTGGCCCCGAGTGGCACGCGAGGGATGGGTAACCCCGTGGCGGTGAAACGCTTTTGACGCGTTCCCGTGGGGGGCCGGCCACGGGACGCTGCGCCGACACGCACAGGTGAGCAGGCAGGCAAAGCACTACGCTCACAAGGGCATCAATACGCTTGTGTCATGTGACAAAGCGTTTCAGGATCCTTGCCACTCTGCAACAAGGGAACGAAAGTATGTACAGAAACACATCAGGATATGTACACATGGGGTTGAGACTGGACTGGGGTAAGTGCATCACAGGACAATAGACACTCAGTCCCAACTCATATCCCAATCCCAGGTCCGACCCTCTCAGTGGCTGGTGGGGGCGGGGGCTCAAACACAACCCATGCCCTGCTCAGTCCGGACTCTGAAACCCTGCCAAAGGGGGAGGTGTCCCGCCCAGCCACAGGCGATTTCCTCGGAACCAAGGGGCTCCAAGACCAACTGACAATGGCTCCCTATGCTCCCTTAACGGCAGGTCCCAACTCCTCTCTGAGCCAGAGATATGGCCCCGCCATTATCCCCTAGGAGTTGGTAGCTGAAAATGGGCTGTTTCAGCCCAAACTGATATTAACTCCAAAATCCCGGACCCGCCAGAGGTATGGACGAGGCAACTGACCCTATGCCCTTCGAGTACGAACTCCCTGGAGCCTTCACCCAACCTGGTTCCCTCTGAGGTCCCGGCAGCAGGGCACCACGGGTTCGTCACGTTGGGTCATGATGCCAAAAATTACCAAAATTGGCATCGTTCTCGCGCGTGGCTCGCCCGGCCAGGGCAAGGCCAATGGCTCACAGGTTAGGAGGCAGGACCTAGGACTTCTATCTGAGTGTACAACTTGGAATTAGGTCCGGGATCTCTGTGGGCATAGGGATATGGGGCCGCCAATTGACCACACGGGGGTCTGAAATTGGGGTCCCAAAAGGGGGTCATTTTGGCTGCCTGAAATGAGCCAAAACTCGGGGTGCTCCCAATAGTGTATCTCCTTGCCGGCTTGGAGATCGGATCCGCGATTCCATACGCAACCCAGCGGGAGTCTCACGAAGACTCCCATGCCCTTGGCTCCCAAAGATCTCCATGCCACTTTGCGTGGTGACGATCCCAATTGGGTCCACAAATGCCAAAATGGCAAAATTGCCCACACTCATTTTGGGCTAGCGCCTTAACGAAGGTTGCTCCGCTTCGCCCACGTGGTGTGTGAACCATGGGGACCAATATGCATAACACCCATGTCATATATGGTCCATTGGTCCATGCGTCCGGCGTGCACGGGTGGGCTGAACATAGTGCACGGCGGGCAGAAAATGCGGAAAATTGCTCAAGATGGCCGAAAATGCGCACACTCATGGTTGGGGCAAATGAGGCACATGCCCGACTTGGACCGGAGTGTGCCATAGGATTGGTATCAAGTCATATGTGTCCAACATATCCTTTGGGCGTCGCGCAACTCCTCTGGTATTGGGAATGGCAGGGTCGCCAAGTGAGCCCATGATTTGGGATGGTCCCAAATCGCCAACATGGCGGCCTCGGTATGCCAAGCCCAAGAGGAGTTATTCGCCGGGTCCAAGATATGTTGGGCACCAAAGTATGTACCTTCATATCATACTTGGGTCATGATGTCCATTGAGCGCAACGTTGAGATACACGGTCGCCACTTGACATCATGACGGGCCAAAAACGGCAAAATTGGCAAAAAGACACGCAAAAGTGCCTTGAAAGGCGCACAATTATATTATAATAACTTCGGCTTGGATTGAGTAATCGACCAAACCTTCTAAACACAATGACTTGACACCAATGACCTTCGGTTCCACATATGTGCTCCACTTGGGGCGCTTTGAAAGGTTACGAGCGCTACTTCCCAAGTGGGCACATGAAAATATGGAAAATTGCAAAACACCCACCTTGCTCCCAACGCATCGCTTTGGGATCGCCACACAAGCTTTCCTCCACGAAGGTTAGGCTTGCAATTGATCGTGGGGAGTATGGAGAAGGGGCTTGCGCAATATGAGGTCCATTGGCGGGTTTGGCTTGGAGCGATGGACCCGCCGAATGGGCACGCAACACAACACATGGCACATACCACATATTGCCCCAAAAGGTAGCTCCCCCCACGATATGTCATGCCCCTCCAAGGGCATAACTTTGTGTCAATGGCTCATAGGAACTCAACTAGAGTTCCTATGCAACACCAACACTCGCGCGCTACACTCGAAAGTTATCTTAACGCACGCAATATCATGGCCAAAGAGTTATAACACAAACTCTACCCTCTTGACCATGATCCATTACACTAGCGCGCACGTGTGGAGACGCAAGGCATATAAAGCTTCCTAAATTACGTCGGGAGTATTGTGAATACATCCCACGTTTTCTTAATGTCATTCCTCGCAAGCGGCACGAGATATGACCCTCACAAGTGGCCTCACGAATCAACTTTGTTTTGCCCATATCTCTAAGACAAATGGAGGGCAAGACAAAAGGAAAGTTGAGGGATTGAGGAAAGCATAGGGAAGCGAGTAGGTCCACTCGAAAGAGGTCAAATCAAGTGCGGGGATGTCGAAGTCGAAAATCCGATTTCGACATCCTGAAAAATTCGGATTAAGGTTGCGAGTGTAGAATGTGAAAATTGCGGATGCATCAATGCAATTCCTGAAGACTTCAGAGTCTTCGTCACGATTTGCGCTAAAATATTTGTATATAACAGTTAAACAGGCGGTTACGCTAAAGTCGCGAGCTAACCGCCAGCTGTCAAAACAGTGAACATCAGAACGGCAGCGTAAAAATTGACGGAAACAATATGAAAATAAAACCCTGTTGAATCCTGATGTTCTGATGTATAAATCTCCGCTGGCGGTGCATCGGTTGCCGATGCGGGGCTTTACGGCACGGAACACGCTCCCGCCGGGTTCGCACCGGGCGTCAACGGGCGTCTTCCCTTCCGTACATGGGGTTAGTGGACCGGAGACCGGTTGTATGCCCTACCCTAGCCACGGGGTTCTGGGTACCGCTTCAGTAATGAGTTGGCTGACTCCTATGCGTGTATTGTGACACATTTTCATCTCCAGCACCCCACTCGACACTTGGTCACCTTTGACGGGTGCCCATGCATACATAAATTTAGCGGATCACGACGTCGTCAGCTATACCCCAGGCATGATCATACCGGAATAGTGACCAGCTTCAGCTTTGACTGACCCAGGCACTACTCTTGATTTAGCTCCTTCTCGGATAAATGGGTCATGTGGGTCATTGGGGTTTATGGGGCCTCGCTTTTTTGGGACCTGTCTGATCGAAAATGTCCAGACTGCGATGGTCAGCACCCGCTTGATCTGGCTTCATGCGTCGCATTTTGTTCGACCTTCTCCACTCACAGAGCACGTATGGTTGACTCGTGGGGTCCTAACGTAGCCCCGCAGGTACAGAGGTGGATACAGGGTCTCAGAACGAAAGGTGAACTCCGTAACTTCGCTAGGAGGCTGATCCCTGTTTCATTGTATGAAGCACTCACTGTTGACTCCAGTGGTAAGAGACACCTGCACGATGCTCTGGCACCACGACGTAAGGCCCTCACATCAGTGATCAAAGACGTTTGCAGTCATCGCAGAGAACACCCATTGCCCGATCCTCTACCTCCTCCATTAAATCCGAACACCTTCTTCACGTCACATGGCCCCTACAGCACATCAGACAGACCGGTGCAGGGACCCGACCACCGATACCACCCCCCCTTGCCTATACCGCGCTCAGTAAAGCCGTGCCCACCAGCCGGCACACAGGGTCCTAAGAGGCGCAGGAAGGACGCCCTGCCTTCACAACCCAAGACACGTAAGTCGGCACCGGCGGCCCGTCCACAGCACGGCCCTACTCCCGATGAGCACAGGCGACGACAGTCCATCAAACAGTTTCTCCACGCGAACTGATCACTTTGAACCCATTATGAACCCTCACAGTCATGCTTCTTGCCAGTAGCAACTTCTTGTCCCACTTTGCCCCCGCCTTCGACACCGACTCCCTCTACGCTGCTTGAGTTCTATTTTCTTTCCTCTCTAACGCGTGCCCTCAGCCAACCCCCCCCCCCCCCCGCAACACCCCCAGTTGCTCCTACCCTGGTGTCTTCTGTACAGGCCTCAGCGCTGCTCAGAACTCAGAAACCCAAAGAGAAAGAGAGTAAGGGAACTGACGACATCGTCGAAGGAAGCCTATGGAGTTGTATTTAGCCCCTAAGGCCAGCTTCGCACTTTGTCCAGCCCTGCACACCACGACCATTGATTCATCTGCAGTCTCCGTGCTCTGCTACATGCCCCCTGCCGTTGGCTCCTGCCAACTGCCGACCCCCCCCCCCCCCCTCGCCTCTACTGATTCTCCCCTGATCTCCCCAGGTTTCATTTACTGTCCGCTGCCCCCCTCCCCCTCCCCCTGGGATGTCTTGATTCCTTCCCCTCCAGTTTAGCCTTTGCCCTCCCCCTGCACACGCAGAGGTCTGCCCTGCCCGTCACGTCCGTACCACAGCGCAGTGTTTTTTTTCTTCTGACTGTGTGGACGACAGCGATCTGCCTGTACATACTGCGGTCTGGACCCGGAGGAGGTAGGTGAAACCACAAGTACACGCGCCGGGCATCGCGCAGCTACACGTAGCTTCTCCACCCGATGGAGGCCACAGTCGGCGCTACGAAACTGCATCAGCCCCCTGTACATACCATTGTGTATTTCATCGAACCCGAAAGAACCCGCAGAGATGTTGACATGTGTTAAAAAGGGGAATGAAGCGCTCAAGAAGAGCCTCCGGCAGGCCCTATTTGAGCTTGCAAGCTGCTACCCTTCTTGACCCGACTGTGCGCCTGGCAAGTTTTGTTTCTGCCACAACCCCCAGGCGTGGGTACGATCGTACCCACATAACAGCAATGGTATGCGTGTCAGCAGCACAAAAACCAGTAACACCAGCTTGTCGTGGACAGGCGAAATAGTGCCTGTTTGCCTTTCTTCAAAAGAGGCGTGCATTCATGTGTTCATTAAAGCCACTCAGGGTGAGAGCAAAAAGGACAGCCAAAAAGCAGCTCAATGCAATAAGGAATATTTTTATGTTTTTGATAAGCGAACTGGGATAGTTTCATTCAAAGTCAATAACAAATTGATGGTGCGCATTTGCAGTATGTCACCTCACATGCTTAGTTTGGGGCCTTATGCGGCTACATACCAACATCCAACAAAATTGTCCACTTTTGGAGACTAAGGTAAACTGACCGATAACTATACTAGTGACCAATTTCTATACCACGGCATACAAATGGAAAGGTTTCACAACAAAAAGTAGCTTAATGAGTACCCTTATATCTTGGGACCGTGAACTATTGATTAGATTTCTTTCCTATAATTGAGTAAGGATGTTCCTACCCTTTAGGGGACCCGGTGTGCCTTTATGAGCGTGCAACTACCCGTTTTGATGAATTTGAAAAAGGAAATTTTTTTGAAACTTTTTGTAAAATGTTTGAAAACCGTGTAACATGGCCCATGCATTGCTATTTGTGATTGTTCTACTGTTTTACATCCTTTATTTAACTTGTTGTTGTTGCGGAAAACAAATTTCCTACCTTATATAATGCCCGAAATAGTTTCAACAACCAACATTTTGACAATGGAAAATGTTTGTTTTTCTTTGTTTATTTCCGTGAAAAGTTCACACATGCACAATACCCCATCACACGTTTGGCACATAAAATTCGATTTACTTGTTTTGTTGATGAGTCATCTCAAGACCCCTGTTCATGTGTTGAGGAAAACAATATCATAAAGCACTGTAACATGTCACATACAAATCAAAGTCATCCGCGTCCTCCATGCGGTCCTGAGGTGCTGCCAGAAAGGGGTCCTGTTTTGGGGGGGGGAGAGGCAGGCATTGGGCTGCAGCCTTCTTCTTTTCGCAGCTGGTTTTGGTGCTGCTTCTGTGGCGGCCTTTGTGCTGGCATTTCGAGTGATCCGGTGTCCAAGTTTCCTTTTCGGTGCGGCGTTTGGTTTTGGTTTTGGTTCCTTTGCCTGACAGGCAGCGTCAATGAAGGTCTCACAAGTCACAAACCCACCCAAGCGCATGTTCCATGGATCATTCTTGATGGCTTGATTCATCTCTCTCGCTGTGCACTGCACCCAAGCATCACTTTTGGTGCTGCTGCTTCTGCTTGGGGCTGTTGCACCCAGTGGCAGAACTGACAGCACTTCCAGAGCTCTGGGAACTAGGAGGGCTTACAGGACTGGCAGGGCACTCCAGAGGTGGAGAAAGCTTTATAGTGATTTCAACACTGTGTGTTTGTTGTGCCTGTCCTGCTGCTTGCTGCTGGTGTAGGGTTCCTGCTGCTTGTTTTTGATGAGGAAAATGTTTTATTGTTGAAATACAACCAATCCAGGATAACCCAAGCCAGAGATAAGCAAGTAGAAGAAGATCAGGATCAAAGCACGAAGGGCTGCAGTCACAAAGAGTTAGATAAAGACAACTATCAACAATAGACCACAGCAATTAGCATACATTGCAACTCAGGATGAAATATTTTACATGTTTGAGAAAAGCTGATTGGAAAACTGCCCCAAGGGTTCACTCTCATCCACAGTGCCATCTTGAGATGTGCAGTCTTTGTTTTTGGGTCCCATAGGTGCTGAGGTGGCATGGCTTGTGGCGCTGAGGTCACTGCCATGTCACATGGGATATTCCTACTTAGCTAGGCTGACTGGGTATTGAACCCAGGACCCCTCAGAAAGAGGTGCCCCAGCCCCCTAGGGTGCATACCACTAGGATAGCTAAGAATTCATGAGAAAACATAGATAAATTCATAGGCTCTGCCCTCAGTATATCAGTGCCTCAGCAACCCAGGAAAAGACGTTTTAGTGCCTATAGCTTGGGGATAAAGGGGTCCACACCACATCCTGATTTAGTGTTTGGTTCCATAGGTCAAAATGTGTCATCACCCTTTTTGGTTGGGCCAATACTAAGATAAAAATGCATGAGTACTTAGAGCACCTCGTATACAACTAAAGTATACCCTAAAGCATTGGAAAAGCACTTTTTCTTACTCCCCCCTTGTGCTGTGGTGGCCACCACTGTCGCATTTTCAAGAAAAAGGGATTTTTTCTTGGCCTTTCCTTGGTTTCCACATCTACTTTAAAGTACTTATAGCTTCCCCAACACTGGAAAAGAGCGCTTTACCATGGCCAGCGACTCTTGCTGCATTGTTGATGACAATCTCCAACAGAAAACTCGGCGCTCTTGGCGCTGCCGGGGTTCCTGTGGCTTGGTGGGGTTAGAGTAGGGCATGCCAAGACCATATGCATGTGCATCCCTCCCTCCAAGCTGCAGCGTAACACAACACAACGCCAGACTCTCATAGGACGCTCGACCCAAGTCTCAAGGAACCTGATGGAGACACCTGTCCTGGTACTGGGGCGAGGGTGCGCTGATTTAATTAGAATTGCCCCTTGGAGGGGTCTTGATTCTGGTTCAGTCTCCTCCTGCTGCTTTTCCGCCAGAACAGCGACCTACTCAAGGAGGCTTTGCCAGGAGGTCTG
The DNA here is from genome assembly GCA_964036045.1 of Eutreptiella sp. 'Long Island Sound 2002'. Taxonomy (NCBI): domain Eukaryota; phylum Euglenozoa; class Euglenophyceae; order Eutreptiales; family Eutreptiaceae; genus Eutreptiella; species Eutreptiella sp. 'Long Island Sound 2002'. The sequence goes on from OZ038391.1 coordinate 11,658,390, forward strand.
TACAACAGAGGAATGGGAGGATGAGAGACGAATCCACGCAAACGCGAAGCGACAACACCTAAATCCGTCAAATGACGGCGTAGAATTTTTCTGAAGGCACACACCTGGACAGAATCCAATTGTGCATCAGATGCACATTTTTATAAAATTTGTAGTCATCTCTTGATTTTTTGAATCAAGAAATTCTTACGCAGAAAAAGGCGGCGCGCAGGAGCGGCTCCTAGCGAAGCGCCGGAAAATAAAGAAATAATGAGATTATAAACGTATGTTACGGAGCATGACGAAAGTGACGAAACACACATAAATAGACTAACATAAAGATTCCACCCGCATTGGCAGAAAGAATTCAAGATTCAAGATTTCAAAAATCAACAGAAGGACTTCAATGAATCAGGTATAAACCACAGGTGTGCTCGTCTCGTATGCAGCATGCACATTGCTCGTCTCGTGTCTCCGTGAACGTGCCTTGTAGCAGCGCTAACAAAAGATGGAGGGATAGATTAGAAAGATTGCAGATGATTAGAGGTAAGTCCAGGGTGATTAGACATACACACATATCCATAGCGTCGTTTCTCGCTTGTGTCTCGTTTTTCCTTCACCTTGCTTCACTCTCCAGCGGTGAGTAAGGTAGGTAAGCCCAGGTGGGGCCACCCCCTGGTGGACTTCGGGATTGTGGACAAGATTAGGAAGAAAATCAGAGGTTGACGGTAAACCCGTGCATGCTCGTGCATTCACGCACGCATTAAAGGGTAGGCCACACGGAATGCGCACGGTAAACCTTATTTAGGTTACCCAGGGGCTCCACCCCACGTTCTATAAGAGAACAGGTGGAGTTCCTGAAGCTTGCTTGCTTGATAGGGGTGTTTGTGGACAGCGTATGATAGGGCCATCTGAGAAGCGTATAATACGTGGTGATGGCCTTGGTTCCTCCGCTGCAAACGCTGCTTCATCCGCCTTTGCTCTTCAGGTGGGAATGTCAGGGTGAACTGGTGCAGTCCCTTGAGCCGTGCTAAAATATACGGCACAGATCACACAAACAACAAGCTACGACTCAGCCAGGAGTGGCAACCGTAGCCCGACATCTTCAACATTCACGCTGTGCACGCAACAAGAGCACCCCTTCCCTCCAAGCCCTAGCAGAGAATCGCGTTGTGGCGTCCCTGTTAGGCCACAGAAGCTTAGTAGCTCTGTGTTTTCTTGCACTCTCACAGGTGAGCCGCTAGGTATCTTGTCTTCATCCTCAACGCCACCCAGTAGAGCGTGCGTGTAGGAGTGGTAGTCCTGAGTGGGCGCTTGAGCCAGTTGCAAAAGTGCTCGCCCACAAGGATGGTACCACTGTAGGTAGGGTGTGTAGAGTAGTGGTGTCTTCTGTCCCGCGTGCTTTTCCAGGTGGGCAGGGGAGTGCGTTACCTTTTGGACTTTAGCAAAAATAGGCGTTTTGTATGCCCTTAGCACACTTGGCCAACCCTCCCCTCTAGTAGGTAGGGCTTTTGCCGTCTTCCCCCAAGGATAGGCGCCAGCACAGAAATTGGGCGCCATAGGAGTAGTACTAGTAACTGACTAGGACCTTCGGTCCGACATCAGCGAAGCCCGTTGATTTGGGAGCCACGCCCGGGAGAGAAGTGAGACACACACAGACATACGTAGCACACTTAGGGGTAAGGTTCAGTCCCTAGCTTTAGTCTTGGAGGCAAGCGTCTCAGCGAGCCTCAGCAACTCACCAAGGTTGTTCTGGGACAAGTAGTCCACCAGAAGTGAGTTTAGGCGTCCCTCACGTAGAACAAACGCAGAGAAGGGCTCCCAGGTGGCCTCTTCGACTCCAAACCCTTCCCAGAGGGTGAGGAAGCGCCAACCCTGGCGATAGCGGTGGCGTAGGACAGACTTCACCAGGTAGAAGCCCTCCTTAGCCATCTCCTTGGCTTTCATGTCGGGGAGTTCCCCTTCAGCTTCCATAGGGCTGGCAGCCCCTTGTAGGTCTGGGGCGGCAATTTCCTCGTCGTTCAGCTCCCACTCCTCCCCACAGAGGTCTTCAGGATCATAGTAGCGCTTCAGGTGTTGAGCTGCGCACACCAGGGTCCCCCCTAGACGGGGAGAACACCGCACGGTTATATGGTGTCCATCCACAGATAGAATCTTGTAGGGCCCGAAGTATGGGTCATCGCTGGTAGAGTGTGGCCAGGCGGGTAGTCGGCTGTGGTGCACCAGCGCCCAGTCCCCCTCTTGGTAGGTGGCCGGTACTCGGTGCTTGTTCTTCTTGTTCCACTGACGCTCCCTCACTCTCTGGAGCATAGCCTTGGCCTTGTCCACCTTCGCTTGTTGCTCTTGGACCCATTCACCCACGGAAGAATGGGTGTCCTCTGGATAGGGGGCATGTAGGAACCACGCCGGGCGCCCTAGGAATAGCTCATGGGGCGAGTAGCCAGTAGCCGAACTCTCTTGGGAGTTCATCATCAAGGATATGACGGGGAGTAGTCTCACCCAGTCTCTGGTGCGTTCAGCTTTGCACCATATCCTTACATTCTCCTTGAGGACACGGATCTGTCGCTCACATAGGGGGTTGCTCGTGTGAGAGTAGGGTATCCCCGTAGACACCTGGACATTGAGAGATCTCAGGACCCTCTTGTACCAGCCGGTATCTGAGCGCACTCGTACATTCTCATCGGAGTTGATCTCCTTGGGCGCCCCATAGACACAAAACCACTCCTCCAGGAGTATCTTGATAGTCTCCTCCCCGGTAATGTGCTTGGTACATGGGAACACCCTGGTAAACCTGGTCAGCCACCAGGTTACCACGAGGGCGAAGTCATGGCCCCCGAACTTCGGCATCTCCGTGTAGTCCACGTGTAGAACACTGTTAGCACAGTGAGGGATGGGCAGGGTCGAGTAGAGACCTCTGTCCCTGATATCCCCTGGTTTGCAGGACCTACACGGGCACTTGTCCACGATAGGCTGGAGGGTTTTCCGCATTTGGGCGTCAGTCCACGTAGTGTGGAACCACTGCTTGAATAGCCTCAGGGTACGGTCAGCACCCACATGACCGCTGGACTCATGGGTCCACTTCAGCAGCGCCGGGACTCTGTCACTGGTTACCACGATGCGGTCCTCGTGCCAGAGGTAGCTCTTGTCCCTCTTCCACTGATCTTGGTTGACCAGTAGGGGTTCAAGGCGTTTCTCCAGGGGGGTGTAGATATCCCCAATCTCCTTCAGGTACTCCGATTGTTGGAGTCCATCCAGGGGGCGTATCATAGTCATGTTCACGTCCAAGTGGACGTCCATACGGCTGAACGCCTCCTTAGCCAGCCCTTCAGACCGGGCACCAATCAGGGCGTCGAAGTTGTTGCGGCTGATGTAGTCTGCACACTCGTTCTTCACTCCCTGGATATGGTGTACCGTCAGCCGTAGTTGGCTGAGGTAGGTCCACCAGCGCCGTAGCTTGGCCTTCTCAGGTGGGGGACCCTTCTGGAAAGTGCAGACCGGCTCTTGGTCGCACAGCCAGACCACAGGGTTACTCCCCAACAGTCGTGCCTGAGAGGATAGCAGCAGCATACCCGCGAGCAATTCCTGCTCATAGGTGGAGTAGTTCCCCCTGGCCTGGTTCCATTTCCAATTCCAGCGGCCCAGGGTTACTAGGACCCACTTGTCGTCACGGTAGCTGTGCTTGAGAGTTCCATCTCGGTTGAGACCTTCAGTCCCCCATTGGGAAATAGCCGAGTCGAACTCCTCCTTCTCTAGTGCTTGCCATTGGAACAATGTTCCACCACCGACCACATTGCTGGCGTCGGTCACCAGGATAGTCTCCCCTTGTGCCCTAGGCACGCCCAAGCACTTAGCGTTGGCCACCTTGTCTTTGAGCTCGTCAAACGCTTGTTGCTCTTGTGGGCCCCAGCGCCAAGTAGTACTCTTCTTGATCAAGTCCGTCAGAATGGCGCTGGTGCAGGTGAAGTTTTTGATATGGCGGCGATAGAAGTTGCACGCCCCACATGAAACTGTGTACATCATGAAGTCCTTTCTTGGGGTCTTCGTGTCGTACTTAGAGTCCATCAGGGGTTTGGCCTTAAAGGCCGCTGGGGTCCACCAGCCATAGCCAACGTCAAACCCCAGGTACTGCATGGTCTCCTGCATGAACTCACACTTCTCCAGCTTGAGTCGTGTGTGGTTCTCTTGGCAGACTGCAAAGAACTCACCCAAGAGGATTAGGTGATCCTCCTGGGTATTGGTCCCGAGGCATACATCGTCGATGTGTGCTTCCATCTGAGCCCCACGGGATATAAGTTCCTGCACCTTAGGTCTCCTTCGTAGGATGGACAAGATCTTGTTCATCAGCTCTTGGAATAGAGCGGGTGCGTTGGCCACGCCAAACGGCATGATCTTCCACTTGAACACCCTCCCCTGAGGGGTGATGAAGGCTAGTAGCTCCTGAGCGTTGGGCGTCCGGTCCACCTGCCAGAATCCGCTCCTCTTGTCCATCTTGGTCTTGTTGCGACAGGAGGCTATCTTCTCAAGGGTAGACTCCATATTAGGAATGGACCCTGAGTGGTTCAGCGTTTTCTTGTTCAGCTCTCCGTAGTCCACTACCAGCCATTTGGCTGTAGACCAGGTTTGGCCACCAGGAAACAGGGGCTGCAGTGTTGGGGTTAGTCCCCGTCCTTGTACTCCAGGCCTAGGCCAGCTTCGATACATTCTTGTATCTGTCGTTCAATCTCGTCGGCCTGCTCTTTAGGAGCTGGATAGGGTCTCCTCCGGATCTCGTGACCCACAAACTCGGGTTTCAGCTTGAGGTCCATCTGTACCAGCTTGTCACATGAGGCTGGAGGGGGTAGTTCTCCGAACACCTCAAGATACGTCCTTATAAGTGTCTGCACCCGCGGGTCTAACAGCTTGATCTTGTCCTCCATGTCCTCGTCGGAGTGTAAGTTGCTTGCCCCCTGAGTAATAGACGTCGGGAGGTGATCCTTCACCGACTCTTCGCCCTTCGTAGTATCCTTCAACCCTTGGTAGGCATATAGTAGGTCTCGTTCAACCATCTCCGGTGGACGATGGCAACATAGGCACGCTCGAGGGGGTTCACATACACATTCCTCCGAGAGGTCGTCCTCCTCTGGGGTCCTCACATGGGCACCCCACACGCTCTTCATGAGCTTAAGATCTACCTCCCTTTGCCAGGTGGTGATCTTCTGTTCGAGATCCTCCTTCAATTGGGATAGATCTCCCTTACGTCCTTGCTTCAGTGGCCATGAGCTGCGGGTAGGCTTAGCGTAGCATAGCCTTTTTGCCACCAACCTCCTCTTGGAGTCCACATACTCCCTTAGCCTGGATCTGGGGTCCAGCTCTTCGTCCACGGGGTCTTCCACCCTCATGGAGAGTAGGGGTTTCAGTGGGGCGACGTACTCGGCGTTCTCCACTTCCTCCACGCAAGTCTGCACGAAGAAGGCGTCATGCTCAGTTTCGTCATCTGAGTGGATAGAGCTGGGGAGCTCGGATAGTCCATACTCAGAGACTCCATCAGGAACAGGTACATGGCAGGGAGAGTAGGGGGCGTTGGTGTGAGTCGTGACGTATTCATCTCCTCCGGGTATAGTCTCAATAGCATCTTGAGGTCGTAGTCGATCCTTCAAGTCACCCAAAGCGAGTCCATCGCTTTCTCATTGTATAGCCTGGACCAGAGTCGAGTCCAGGTCTTCCCAGGGGATGGAGGTAAGACCTTCGTCCACCACACTGAGCATACTCCCCCATCCGGGTTTTCCGATAGGCGCCTTACGCCCCAGAGGCACGTAGATGGCCTCATCAGGTAACCGAACAGAGCTGATAGTCAGCCTGTCCAGGAGGGTTCGCCAGTACTCGTTGCACCCATGGGCTCCCCAATCGGGGGAACACAGGACCATACGGGAACGTTCCAAGGCCACCTTGGTCAAGACCTTCCCCAGTTCACTGAACCTGGGGTTCCCGTAGGCCATCCCGAAAGAGGGCCAGTAAAATTTGTAGCTGCAGTTCTTTTTTGAATGTTCTTAACCGCATCAACTTGTTCTGGGGCTGACGTCCCCCAACGAAAGTATTTACAACAACATATTATGAAATGTACACGGTTGCTCTGATGGTAAGGTTAGATGAACGCTGATTTACCCTGTGGGGGAGGGGGGGGGTTCAGGAAGGGGCAGAGGGCTGAAGGGGTCGAGAGGAAGGGACAGAAAGTCGCTGGATGGGCGGAAAAAATTTCGGATGTCCCGGGAGGCGCTGGAGTGGGGGGGGGCAGAGGCAGACGGACGTGGGCACATAGTAGCAGTGGGCCTAGAGGGGAGAGGTAGGCGTGTTTGACGGTAGCGTGCCTTGGAGCGTGGGGGTGGGAGAGGGGGAGTGGTCTTGGCGCGCTTTGGGGGTGCCCAAACGATTGTGGTCTGATGGGTTTGTGATGATCGATGGGTATTTGTGGTTGCCGTGGGCGTGAGTGCTGAGGAGGGCGGGGAATGGCCGAGGGCGGGGGGGGGCCGTGGTGCGGATGCGCGGCTGGATGGGCGTTTGGGGTTTTTTTTGCGCGCGACGAGTGGCTGGTTGTGCTTTGGCTGACGCTGGCTTGGACGGTTTTTTTAAGGCGTGTTTGGGGAGAGGTGGGGGGTGCTGGTATGCGGGGCGGGTCGGAGGGGGCATCTGGACGGAGGTACTGAACGCACCGTGCGAAACCGAGAAGGGGTTGAGAGGGTCGGGGGGGTGCGCCCAAAGTATTGGGTCCCAAGGGAGAGGACTCGAACACAGCCAGTCATGTGCTTGGTGGACAGCCTTGTCCAGGTGCTTTACGCGTTCCTCTAGGGCTAGGCCAAGCATGGCCCTGTGCTCGGCGCGAGTGGAGCCCGGGATTGGCTGGGAGAGGCAGGACCATAGGGACTTAGGCACCAGAGTTCTCATGAAGTTCCTGCGGTCAGCCTTTGAGGGTCCGGAGAGCCACCAGTGCAGGACAATGGGGCTGAAAGGGGGCCCCCAGGAAGAGACCTATGCCTGGACGTGCTGGTCCAAAGCTTTGCAGAAGTCCAGGCAGGATAGAGGGTCGAAGGGATGGTGCTGTCCGCACCTGGAACAGTGGTAGTCGTGAAGCATATTGCTCCACTGGTACCCGTGTACATTGTAGCACCCGGACGCCAGTTTGAAAAACAAGGACGAAAACCAAGAAGCTTTATTGTACAGACTGAAGCTGGGGCCGACCGCTATGTTGTTATGGGAATGCTGCGGCAGTAGGTAGCGGAATTGCTGCGCCTTAAACTTGTGGAGGACAGGCAGGCGGTGTACCGCCACTGAACCCAGGGGGGGGGGGGGGGGGGTCTGGGGTAAAAATCAGGCTGTGAGCTGCCCATTTAGAGAAATGGTCGCAGATTTCGTTGCCAATAAAATTGACGGGACCTTTAATCCACATGATGTGGAGGGGGTTGGTGATGAGAAGTAGGGCGCTGTGTACGGCGACGGTCCATGTGTCGTCTTGGAACGGGCTGGGCCTATAGTCTTGGCATTTTTGAAGGGTGGACACCACCTGTTCGTTGTCAATCAACAAACATACTTCGTATTGGGAAAGTTCCCTGTGGATCCAGCGAATGGCTGCTACCGCCCCCCAGAACTCCGAACCCAGAAAAAGAGGGATGCGGTGAGGATAGGCACAGGACTCTGGTTGTGCCGTCGGGTAGAAAGGCCGTGACGGCGGCCGCATGGCCGGACTCACCGGAGGAACCATCGGAATATAGCCACACCCGCTGTAGGCCGGGGGCCGGCAGCCTGGTTAGTGCCTCTGCGGCATCGTGGCATCCCCATTCGTCGAGAGACTTCTTCTCTAGGTAGTGTTGTGCCTGCAGAGCAAAGAGATGGCCGTGTTGGCTGCTCCCCAGTGCGTGAGCGTTGTGCGGTGGCGCTGGGGGTTCGGGGATGGTCTCTTGAGGGCGCAAAAATTCAGGGACTAGCTGGAAGTGAGAGGGGCGGGAGTAATCCATGACGGCGTGGCATGGCATGTGCATGGTGTAGGACGTGTCGGTATCCACCGAGTAGACCCCGTCGTGGAACGAGACGTTGGCCCATTTGGAGGTTGCCTCGGTCACTCTTCCTGTGGCCTGTCCTGATTTGAACCTAACGGTTAGCTGGGTACCAGGCATTAGATCCCGAATAGGAGTGGGTCTCCACGGGCCTATGCTGTGGAAGGATATGCCTGGGGCATGGATGGAGTCCATAAAAGAGTTTTGCACCGGATCCGAGGCCCTCTTGTTCGAGCTGAGTAAAGACTGGACGTACAGGGGGCCAACTGACTTTTGGGCGAGGCCGCAAAGGGCCCGTAATCCATAGTTCACAGTGGCAACGTGGACGCTGTGCGGTAGAAATTTCATTCCCAACCCTCCCTTTGGGCGAGCCGCGAAACGGTCTTTGGGGGAGACTAGACGTGTGATGCTTCGAGACGCAACTCCCGCCCAGATGAGTGACTGAAGCTTTTGGAGCTGGTTGGGGGAAGGAGAGTGGGTGATTAAGTGGTAGGCGAGTGCTGGGACCAGCTGAGAGTTCGTCAGGCAGACCTTTTCACTAAGTGTAAGAGGCAAGGGAGAGAGTCGGGCAAAATAACTCTGGATCTCCACCTTGAGCATGTGAAACAGGCCCCTTGCTTGGTGGCAAGTAAAAAGATAAACCCCCAGGTATTTATAGCATGTGTGCGGGCAACCCGTTTTTTTGTTGTACGTTCAGGAATTCCGAGCCCCTGGGTGTCAGAAACTCTTTTTGGGGGGCTGTGCCATTGGCTTGGACTTCGGTCTTAGACACATTCATGTCCAGACCCCAGTCCCTGGCCGGCCCATCGAAGTAGTTGAGACTGTTTTGGATGTAGACGACGTCCTCACTTTTGATCAGGATGTTGTTGATGTAAGCGTGGTGGCTGGTGCGGGCATTTGCCCGGGGGGGGGGGGGGCACAATGGCAAGAAAATGTTGGAAGAGGGAGTTGAGATAGAGAATGAAGAGTAGGGGGGAGAGGGGACATCCTTGTCGGAGGCCTCTGGTTTGGAGGTAAGCGTGTTGAGTGCGGCCATTGATGATGGGGCTGTGTTGAGGGAAGGAGTATAGTTCCTTTATGAGAGAAATTGTGGAAGTAGAAAAATTTGCCCATTCGAGGACAGTCCAGAGTGTGCCATGGGGCACCGAATTAAAGGCTTTATTGAAATCGATGAACAGCGAGTAGCTCTTCTTCGATTTTGCATAAAGGGCTTAGAGATGATACAGATGATCAGCGCATTGGTGGCCGGGAAGGCCACCGTGCTGGATTTCTGAAAGGATGTCGTGTGCAAAAGCCTGAGCGCGCAGGTGTTTGCAGGCAAAAGTGGCGAAGAGATTGTAAATACAGTTTAAGAGGGCAATAGGACGGTAGTTTGAGGGGGAGAAAGGGTCGCCTTTTTTTACAAAGTAAACATATTTTCGCGCATAGCCAGTGCGGCGGCAGCGGTGAATGGAGGAAGCGGTTTAAAATGGAGTGGAAAAAACGCTGGATGGGTTCCGGACAGAGGGCCAGGATGTAGTTGTTTGTTTTGTCCGGTCCCCCGGCTTTTGACGGCTTACTGTGTTTTAAGTGGTTCAGGAACTCCTGCCAGGTCACAGGTGGTATGTGCTCGTTCTTTGCAGCAACAGGGCATGTGGGGGAGTGGGACAGGACCTCTTCGACGAATTTTTGGGGGGGGGCGTAATCTGGATGCCCTCCAAGATGAAGCAGGGTGTCCCCAAAAACTTTAGGTCCATCTGCAGAGTCACTCAGGAGCTCTTTGGTAGCTGGATCTCTGACAACGAGAGGCTCCAGGTCTTTAGGGCAGAGGGTGCGAGCAACAGTGCTTTTCATCTGGACCCCTCGGACTAGACTACTGTGAAGCTTTCTCTTCGCTTTGGTTTCGTCCGAGGACCGTAAGGTGTTTACCACGGACTGAACTTCCGCACTGTGCTCGGGAAATGCCGGGGAAGAAGGAGGCGGGGGTGAGCGTAATAACTTCCTGAGCTTGCCGTAGCCCTCTTGGTCCTTGCGCGGCGGTTTCGGACGCGTGATTTTGTGGTACGCAGACCCAACCTGCATAAGAAGAGAATCAGTGGCGGCGATGATCTCTTCCAATGGGGCCCTGGCAGGGGCGTCTCGGAGGTCCCGGCACCAGTCGGAGATGAGCTGTACGCTTTTGGAGAATTGTTGTTCTTCGTCACTAGAAAGCTTCCGAAAGATGCAAGGGGGGAGTGGGGGCTGAGACAAAAGGATCGGGGAGGGGCACTCATCCGACGTGCGCGCGTGCGATTTGTGGGCAGATCTTTCTGACGCCTGCTAATCTGACAGGACTTTTCCTTTTCCGTGCAGTTTCCGTTTTTTTATACCATTTGTTACGGTTTCGGAACCTTCCAATTATACTGAGACCTTTGATTACCGGTTTCACGCACTTTTGAATTTGCATCATGAATCAGCAACCCTCAACGACCAATGCTAGTGGAAAGGCGCTTCGCAGTTCCCAAGAGCGTAACTCGGTTTCCACCGCCTCAAGGTTCTCACAAAGGTCGGTCTCCCCAAGAGACAATGCCACTCGCTCTCGCTCTATTTCACCGAAAGAGTCTCTTCCAGTGAGGCCAAAAAAAAGGTGACCCCACGCTCAAGCTTGCCTAACATAATGGCGCATATGGGCGACGCAATGCAAGCACATGCCCGCACCGAGAAGGCTCCTTCTCAATCCTCATACGTCTCATATGGAGCACGGAGTCTTGGTGCTAACCCACAAGAGGCCTCCTCTCATGGTTCCCATTTCATTGCGCCCAAACCGCTTCGTGCCAAAGGCGTCATAGCCCAAGCTCGGGCTCAAAAAAATGTCGGAAGTGAAAAAAAAGATCATGCGCATGCAACAACTTCTCATCCAAATGATGACATGAGTCGGGAAAAAAAAGACGGGGAAAAAGAAGACGGGGGAAAAAAAGGCGGGGAAAAAAAAGACGAGGAAAAAAAAGCCACAAGCGTGTTCGTTCGCCCAACACCCACAAAGGGACCTCCCGCCCTCTCTCAAGAGGACGAAGACATGGCCTATGTAGACAGGATAGACGTGTCTTTCGATTCGGAACACGACTCTCTCCTTGGCCACTCTATCGCAGACCCTCATGAATCAATAGCCGCTGCCGCCAACGAGACCCCGAACTCCAAACGAGTCCGGCCCTCAAACGGGTATAAAGAATTGTATCGATGCGCCTTAGAGAGAAACCCCGACGGTTTGGGCTATGGACCACCTTCTCTCTTGCGTAGTGCCAACGAGCAAGTTGATACTCGCCATCATATTCCACCGCGCAATGCGCTAAGCCAAGCTTCGTTTACTCTAGCCTCCGATACCGGTCTGTCCGCTCCCCTTCCCATGAACCCCATAAGGTTTGCACGCACCTTTCAATCACAAGGCACCTTGCCAAATGGCTTTCCCGAGGCCAAGGACTTGACCGCCGATGTTCAGTCCGGCAAAGTGCAAATTCGTGGACAATCAAGATTTTCAAACGTAGACCAGTTTTCGGCCACGCCCCCATTGTACTTGGACACTTCTCCCCTTCCACCCACGGACTTACTCAGGGCACTCTCACCACCGCCCCAAATCCTATTGAGTGGGGATGGCCTACAATACCCCGGCTTCCTGCGATCGTTTTCCGTCGCGGACATGCCGGGCTTTGATTGGGCCAAACTAATCGGCACAGTATCGTTCCTCATGCTTTCCGCCTTCGCCCCCTTTCAGGATGATGGTCCCTTTCTTTCACATAAGACCATCGTGAAACAATTAGTCAACGTTTTGCGCGAATCGAAAAAGCAAAACAAACAAACAATGTTTTGGCTTGCCTACCCATCCCGCACAAACGTTGCGGACTCTGAACTTGCGACCATTTTGGATCGCCGGATAGATCTTATCCCCTCCCTGCCGTACCTAAATTTGTCCGTTGTATGCCCCGTCATCCACCTCGCCCAACGCGCTGCGGTCACTCGACTGATTGAGGATCTCCCCACTCCAAACGACAACCCATTGATCATTTTTCAATTGACTTCAAAACCTCTGGCTAAGGACCACGTTCCCAAGGTGGTAGAATATTACCCCCGAGCACAAGAACCTGCCGTTTCCGTCGATGGGCACACCCGGCCGCTTTTCACACCCACCTCGACCAACTTCCAAATCCGCTTGGATGTGCCCCAAGACATTGTGCGGGACATTGATGGTACGGAGACCCGTTGGCACATCAGCGGTACACTACCCTTGATGTTGCTTATCAACGGTTTATCACCGGACGACGGTTCCACCGTCTTGCGCAACATTACAGTACCGCGCATTACCAAAAACCACTGGCCGGTGACCGTTAGTTCGGCTCACGATGGGTACAAAGTTTTTGATTTCCATGTCCCTATGGATATCATGGCTAGGTTCTACGAGGAGGAAGAGGCCTTAGCAGATATGGGGGTTTCTTTTGCCCTACTACACTCCTCCATCAAGACTTGTAGTATCATAGTTACCCACCAGCCACCATTCAAACCCGGTGCGCAGCGGAAGAAAAAAATGCCTGCCAATGAAATCCGCGATGCCATGACATGAATCCTCATTTGAGGAAGAAATTCGAGTTCATCACCTTTTTAAACAAATACGATGTTTTTTGCATGGTGAAGGACAAAATACTCCTGCAACCAGCGATCCAAGAGATCGAAAACCTTGGTGATCTCCTGGTCATCTCTGCGACTACCCACCAACGCCTACGTGCTAAGGATGTGGTACGCACGGTGCAGCCCCCTCATGTCTTGGTGCGCTTTTCACCCTCCTTCAGTGTTGCCGATGTGCTGCATGCAGTGTCCGTGTTTGGGCCAGTCACCTCGCACCAGCTGTTCCAGCAAGCTGGTTTGCTTTTGGTAAGTTTCCAGGCACCGCAGTCCGCGACTGCAGCCTACGGCTCCACACTGCCAGGACCAGTTTTCCTCACATCAGGGTCCCTTGCCACCGACACAGCACTCTCACTTGAGGAAAGGTTGCAGCGTCTTGACCTAAGTAGCTTGCCCACGGCAGCACTGAATGAGTCCAATCTTGCGGCGGTACCTAATGCTCTGCCCTCCTGCTCCCTTCCGGACATTAATGTGGGCCTCCCTCCCCCATCAGGTGCACTACCTGTCTCACCCCCCCTGTCGGTTTCCCCTCCAGCCGCAGAACAGGAGGAGGACGACCGTATGACTGGTCAGAGCAAGAGAACCATCGACGATGTTAGTGCCATGCCGCCAGCTGAGGACGATGCCTCCCCTCGTACTTTTCCCCCTCACTGAAACGCAAAACTCCCCTGAGGTGAACGCTGCCCTTGCTTGCTTCACCCCCACTGCCCTCCAACGTCTTCCTGTCCCTCTGCAGACACTCGTACATGATGCCAGGTGGACTGCATCCTCCTATGCAGAGCTGGGGTCGATCCTCAAACAATGGTATGCAGGTTCCCAAATGTGTTTTTATTGGTGCCACCTCGCTGCAGTGGTCATCAGCGCCCACCACAATCTCCGAGTAGCACAACAGGTCATCTGCTCCGTCGCAGTTTCCGCGTTGTCGGCCCTTGCTATGTGCACTATCCTCGGTGTCACACCTCGCGCATGCCACGGAAAACGCCCGCCGGTGCGTCACACAGTGCTGCCCCCACATACCCAGCCCCACCCCACTGCCCCCAACCCCACCGCTGCACTTCGTCTGCAGTTGCCACCAGATGGAGCTATAGGAAATAACCGGGAGCCAACTCACCTGCAAGGTTGTAATTTGGCTTGTCCCACGGTGACCTCCTTGGCTGTGCTAGGCATCTTGCGCATGCTCGCCACCGTCGTTTATCTTTTGTCCCGCTTGACCACCCTCACACTGGTGTGTGCCACTATAAAACACTGCTCGCCCACAGGGCCTGCCCGGCCGGTCGACTCGACGCGCCACATCCGGGACGACTCAGTCAACCCTGGTTCTGATGCACCCACAAGTATGAGCCCACCCCCAACCACCACACACCTCACGCGCACGCTTACACACCCCACACTCACATTTTGCGCCCTCAATGTCGGCGGTGTCGAAATCACACCGAACCGCCTATGTCATTTACTGGCCGGTTTTCACCCCCTCCCCCACACATTATCCTTGCAGGAATTCCGGCCCAGTGCCTCGTCCTCCCTGCGGGACCACGAGAGAGTGGCTATGTACTGGGGATATCACCTGCTACACAGCTCTCCCTCCAGAAAGGCCGGAGTAGCCTTGCTTGTACATACTTCCATCGCACCACACAGGCCCACTATGAAGACCATCATTGACGGGAGGCTCGTCACCACCTCCCTGCAACTACACAACGACCCGTCGATGCCCCCTGTCACTGTAGCGTCCTTTTGCGGTCCCCACACGTCTAGGGAGCGGTCATCCTGTGAGAAACATCTAGATCGCCTTGCCCGCGAGTGCGCTATTATCTTAGGTGATTACAATGCTGTGACACATACCGGCCATACCACAGCCCTCCGTGCACCCCTGTGGCCGTGGCTGATTGCCAAAGAACGGGCCGGCTCGCTCTCTGACCTCTTGATCCCACACCAGACGTGCACCCCATACACCAGGGTGCGTCGCTATGCGGGCACGCGCAGCTACCTTGACCGCGCATACGGCACGAGGCTGTTCGGTGCACTCTTTCAGACCTCTGGTGCCCAGGTAGTAGACTTTTTCTCGGTCAAAGGCATTCAGGACCACAACCCCATACTAATCCACACTATACCCTGGGCGCAGCCCCATATCCCTGAGGCGCGCTGCGCCCAGTGGAACCGTAGGGATGTATCGCGGTTCCGCCGTGACATATCTGCAGCCACAGCTGCATTGCCTCTCCCCACCGTTGCCAGTGATACTGCACACACATACCAACAACTGTGCTCACACATGCTCACTGCCATGCGCCGGGTTAACTCGCAGAGGCCACCTTCCCCGCCAGCCTCTGACGATGTCAGTGATTGGTCATCTGTAGTACGCCAACTGGCCAAACAAGCCAAGCGAAGGTCCAAGACCTTCTACCGCCGCATCAAGCATACCCTCCTCACCCCCCCCGCCCAGTCTACACTCCCCACCCCCACCAGGAAAATACAACGCATATTGCAACGGAACACGCCGTGGTCCTCTCACGCTTTAGACCTCGTACCCCAAAGAGCACGACTGTGCGACCCCCCCCCCCCACCTTCAGTGAACTGCGTGCCCTTGCCCGTGCGTCTAGGAAAAAATCTCCCCCACCGGACGGAGTCCCGCCGTACCTACTGCACATTCTCCCCGACCCCGTCTTCCAGTTAGTTCACAGCTGTATCTCCCTTTCTTACTCTGAAGGCTTTTTACCACAGCCCTGGCTGGTCTCAGAGACATTTTGTTTGTTTAAAGGAAAGGGCCAGTGGCAAGACCCTGATCGGTGGAGACCAATTGCCATGAGCAATTCTATCTACCGCCTTTTTATGCGCTGGGTTTACTCCAAGCTCCACCCCTTAGTGTCCCCCCACCTGCACCCCAACCAATTCGGCGGCAGACAGGGCACGTCCACAGCACATGCCACACAAATTTTTCTGGATGCCATCGACTCCATACGGGACAAGGAAGCCCTACTCGCCTTCGACGTCTATCACACTTTTGACAGTCCACCCAAAGCTCTTATCCTAGGTGTACTCGACCGAATGGGGACCCCCTCCAAATTACTGCAAAAAATCTCCCTGGTAATGGAGCAAGGGTCCACATTCTTACGAGGAGCGGAGGAGACAGTGTTTAGGACGACACATGGCGTCAAGCAGGGCTGCCCCCTTTCCTGTTTTTTGTTTGTCGTTGTTTTTGAAATCCCCCTGCGAGTGTTAGACCAACACGGCATCCCTTTATCGGCTTATGTCGACGACATATGCTCCCCCGCGCCGTATGGCCAGAGCCAGCACGTTGCCGAGGTCGTACAGACCGCCCTCAGTCTGATTGCTTGCCAGGTGAACGTCACCAAAAGCGAATCTCTTCACATGCAACCCCTGCCCCCTGTCCTGCCCACCCTCCCCAAGTATCTGCACCCACCCTCCCCCGTTCAGGCTGCCAGTCCGTCGCCATGGTACACCGTCTCTGCGCCGTACCCGCCAGAGTGGAGTGTACAGGTACTGCACACCTTTGCACGTGCCCCCTACCTCATGCATTTGGGCCACCCTCTCTCCCCCTGCCTCTGCCCTGACGCCTGCGTTGAGGTTGTGCTGCAAGAGCTGAAAGCCCAGTTAAATGAGCTGCACTCCCAACCCATTTAAGTGATTGACCGGGTCCTCTTAGTCAACACTATGGTGTTACCGAGGCTCCTCTATCGCACAGAGTGCATCCCACTCCGCGCCTCGCAGCTAATGTCCATCACTTCCCTGTTGGAAAAGTTTATCTTCGGCGTCATGGGTCTTCCGTCCCTCGTCGCCAAGAAAACACTCTACACGCATCGTAGTCGTGGCCTTGGCCTCGGATACTTTCCAATCCTGCACCCCACTAGGGTACTGGACTCGCTGCACTGCAATCAGCGACTACATACACTCTCCACGTCCCCCCACACCACTGTCTCCCCATACCATGCCTTCATCACCGCTGTCTCCCTTCTCAACCCTGACCCCGACCCTCGCCAGCCACCCGTACACACTACGTGGGCAGCTCAACAACTACAGCGCGACGCCGTCGAGGTGGCCCACGTAGCCGGGCTTACAGTGTACCTTTTACCCCCGCAATGCCAGCCGCCAGCCACCTACACGGACGGCAGCAAGATGGGTCAACCGCCCTCATCTGGGGCGTCCGCTGTGCTGAAAGATGGCCGCATTGCCGTGTGCAGAGTGCCTGGTGACCCAAATTCCTATAAAGCGGAGTTAGTAGGAATGCTCCTGGGCTCCCATTTTTCGCAAGTAGGGAACACCATCCGACTGGATTGCCAGGGCGCCATTGCATCTGCGCAGAGCGCGCGCCGGCCAGTCAGGCAGGCATTTTGGGTGCAGGAAGTGCGCACTTCCATCCTGGCTAAATGCCAAGGTCTGGAGTGGGTTGAAGGGCACACTGGGGAAGTCCACAATGAAATGTCGGACAAGTATGCCAAAGTCGGTACGGCCCTCCCCCTGCCCCCCCCACAGACAAGGGTGACCCCCTGGGATGTGGTCCGACACGGTGAACGCATGGCGCCCCCCCATAAAGTGTGGACCCATGGTCTGTTCCCCACACACGCCCACGAAGGCTTCCACCCCTTGTCCTGGCGGCCCCTGCGTTTCCGGAGGCTGGCATGGCACAAGTGGCTCTTTGGCCTGCAGTCCCGCCTGGGGTACGCGCACTATGCCACCTTCTGGACCGACGCACCCGTCAAGCACCCTTGCCTCCACTGCCACCGCTTCCACAACCAGAGCCTACACGGCACACTGGCCTTCTGCACACAGACCCACCCACTGGTTGCTGCTTGGCTCTCCTCTTGGACGGTAAGATCAGAGGTCCTGACGTGGCGCCGGTCCGCCCAGCGCAAGGACCTTCGCATCGTTGGCAGACTGGCCATCCCTCAGTCCCTGTACCGCTTCCTTAAGACCAGACTTGGGGGGCTGCGCGAGGCGCGGAAGACCGTCAGGCACTTCCAGCAGCATGTGCTGGATAATGTCACCGCGGTTCTGGCCAATTCGGTCCCCACCAAGCCCCAGGCACGGCCCAATCCCTTCAGCCCCGCTGATTGGTCCCAGCCCCTGAGCCTATGCTGACCCCCTCTCGCCCTCTGCATGCGTGTGTGCTCAAACCGCACGGTGTCACTACCCTGTAATGGGCTTCCTTGCCCCCCTGCCCCCCTTCCCCCCTCTCTTCACAGGCAACCACCTGAAGCTGCATTGGCTGCCCTCTCTTAAACTAAGTGGTGCTCATGCCGCCGGGGCGCTGTACTTTACTCAGTTTCCGCCGCGACTGTACATGCTTTGTCATCACAGTGATGCTCACGCTGCCTTCGTTCTGCACGCCGCCGATGGATGACACATGACAGATGTACCCCCTGGTTGCGCTTTTGAATGGACCTAGCCTGTGGCTGTGACTCCCCCGTGTCTGACGCTGGGGCCTGCCGGACCCCTGTGGCGGTGGCGCACACCCAGCCCCCCCCCCTCCCCCCAGCCCAATAGTGTCACAGCTACCCACGTTAAATCAGTTTTCTGCACTGTCCCCACCCGCAGCCCCATACAGTCCACGCGACATACGCCATCAGCGCTGCCCCCCCCCCCCCCAGCATACCTTGCCCAGACAGTGCGTGTCTTTTGCACTGTCCTCTCTCCCAGGGCTTCTCCTCAGGCTGTAGCCCACATGCCTGGCACCCCCGCATGATTCTTGGTCCCCCGGGGCCCTGAGAAGGGGCGTTTGCTCGCATGTCGCCATCCATGTATTCTTTTACGTAAAAATCTGCTTGTGCCCATTTTCCTCGTCCCTGTCCGCGTCCCACATGCCTGACCCTGACCCAATGGGATGGGGTCACTTCTGTATGATGGGCTCACCCTTCCTGAGTTTGGACGTGGACTCTTGGACTTTGGCCTTGTGTTTATAAAAAAAAAAAGAAAAAAAGGATCGGGGAGGGGCACTGGAAGACCGCAACCACTGGGTGGTGGTCAGAGATGGTGTAGTCCGTGAGGACCGACACATCCAGGAGGGGAAAGTGCGACACCAGGCGAGGGGACGCAAGGATGTAGTCTAGTCTTGCTTCGCTGTCCCAGCGGTCGCTTGTGTAGCGGGTATACAGTCTGAGGGAGGGGTGCTCTGACCTGAAAGTGTCCACCAACCTAGATGGGAGGTATTCCACTTCCCCCGTGAGCCAGTGCCACTCATGCAGATCGACCAAGCTGTGCTGGTCAAGTGCGGGATCCAGAACGCAGTTAAAATCACCCCCCAGGATGTGATTAGGATGATCGTTGAAATAAGAAGCAAGAACTCGCTGTATGGTGTCACGGTACGGAGCTGTGGCCCCGGTGCGCACCGGGGGGGAGTAAACTGAGAAGACGTGCAGGGGAGTTGCTTCAGGAAGGGATTTTTTGGCACCACAGATAAGGCTGTCGCTGTCTCTGGGCGGGACACAGCTGGTATATCTCGCGATGCGCAGGCCTGCAATGACCGAGACCCCGTGTTTGTGGCCGCAGACATTCGAGAAGACTTTAGCGCGGTCATTGCCGAAGGCGTACCGCTGTGGGAGGAGAGGGGGAGAGTTTAGCTCCTGAAGGAGTATAATGTCATATCCCTCGTTTAGGAAATGCAAAATTGACGCGGGCGTGTTCTGGCTCATGGCCGTGTTGAAGGGCACGACACTTGTAGCTGCAGTTCTTCCCCTTGCTGCAGTAAGGTCCAGGACATGTTGCTTGTCGCTGGCGAACAACTCCACAGTCAGGTCTTCTCTAGAGTAACCCAACTTTTTCAGCCCTTGGTCTAGGACTTCCCCCGATAGTTAATAGTCCTCAGTTTTGGAGGCCGCCATCATGTTCGAGGGCTCCTCCTTCGATACCCTCAGGTAGCTCGAGGTGTGCTCAGACTGCTCCAGTGGCACGGACTCTCTGCCCTCGCCGTGGTCCACGTAGAGGAGGTAGGGCGCTTGCAGCGGAAGGGATTGTATCTGGGAGTGCTGCACGAGGAAGTCAGTCCCCAATACAAAGTTGAAGGCTTCAGTGTCCATCACATAGAACCGATGGGCGATCGTTCGGGAGCCCATAGGTACCTGCACTTCACAGTTCCCGCAGCTGTGCACCACCTGCCCATCCCCCATTCGTATAGCCGCGGTGGTCATGGTGTTCTTCAGGCTTCCACAAGGTAAAGTTTTCTTGGCCACTATAGATATGGTGGCCCCAGTGTCCAATAACCCCAGGTATTCACGTCCCCCTAGTCGGATACGTACCCAGAACACCAAGTCCAGGGCCCCACCGGAGCGTCCCTGTCAGAACTCCGCGGGACAGGTCACCTCGAACCCCTTGTTCCGCAATTTGCGGGCCATCCTCATGAAACGGCTTCTCTTCTTAGCGTTGCCGTCATCACCGCCTTCATGCTCACGCTTAGCTCCTTGTTCTCGCTGGGCCTGTGTTTGTGAGCGTGTGGTCGGACCAGAGAGCCCCCCAGAGGGCTCGGAGTTCCCCGCTGGATTAGGGTTCGGGTTGCCTCCGTTCTTGTCGGGGTTCTTGTTGTCCTTGTCTGGCTGGCGGTTAGCGCCTCCTCCTCGTCCACCTTGACTCTTGTCTTGCCCTTGTCCACGTCCTTTCGACTTGCCCTTGCCGGAGTCGTTGCCTTTGCCTTTGCCTCCACCCTTGCCAGAGCCTTTGCCCGGGTCCTCACCCTTCAGCTTAGCCGACAGGCGCTGCTTGTGGTAGCACTCATCCTCATAGTGCTTCCTCTTCCCAGAGAAGGCACAGGTGATAGTACACGTGTAGTGATCCGGCATCTTCGCCTTGGCGCCGGTGTTGGTCTCCTGCTTCTTCCCTTGGACTACGAAGCATTCTTGCTGCTCGCGGTCTGGGGCGTGCTGCAGGTGGCCCTGCTCATCTCTGGCATCACACCAGAAGACCTCCTTGATAATTTCCATAATACGGGCGTGTTTGGGTGTAGTCCCTTGTCCAGGTCTGGATCCTTGGTACCCTTTGCCTTGGCTTCCAGAGCCTCCCCCTCCAGGACGGTAGTTGTTCAGGTGCTGGTCGCTTTCTTTCTCCAGCGCCAGCTCCAGGAGTAGTACACATAAATCCTAGTAATGTAGGGCTCTTGCCTTGCGCTCTGCCGTTGAACGGCACTCATCCCACGGCTTTTGGGGGAGCTTAGCCACCAACCAGAAAAGCAGGTCGTCGCTGCTGTAGGAACCGGGCGTCAATCGTCCAGCCCAGTGATCCAGGTCAGCCAATAGCTCAGAGACCCTGCCAGGTTCGGGGTTGTTGGGCAGCACGGCCAGGTTCTGGATCTCGGCCCTGATGGAGAGGTCGGTTTCATAGGTCGGGTACTGCCTCTCCAAGGCAACCAACACATCGGCAAAGGTGGCGGACTTAGTCACGACATGCTTGACCTGCTTCTCGAGGTACTTGCTCTTGCAACACTGCAGGAGCAGATCGCACTTGACCCGTCCACTAGCGTGGGTTTGGCCGGTTAATCGAAGGAACCGGCCAAAATTCTCAGCGAACTTGCTGAGGTCCTTGCCTGTGAAGTCAGGCAAGTTCACAACGATCTTGGAGGTGGCAATGGCCTTAGCCTCCTGAGACCTGCGTCCCTCAGGGCGCCTGTCTTCCTCTTCTTCTTTTTCTTCTGCCCACTTGGGTTCTCAGGGTCCTCAGGGTCGTCGTCCTCGGAGGGCGAAGCAGAAGTAATCGACGGCGGCTCATCATCGGAGGGGTCTCCGCCTAGATCACTAGAGCCATAGGGCTCCACGTCAACCATTGCCCTCACGGCTGTCAGCGCCAGCCGGTCCAGCCCGGCTCTCGTAGAATTCCCCACGTGGCTGTAGGGTGGCTGGGCCGTTCTCGGTACGAAAGGGCTTCTCGGTATCGCTGCAGGGGTCAGCATCGGTCGGCTCCTCAGGCTCCCCAGGGTTTTGTCAACCCTACCACCAGGTGGTTAGCCTGTACTCGATGGGGTGAAGCTCCCACCATGGTAGGTGACGCTTGGGGCGGAATCAGGGGCTCTAGTTTAGCCCGAATCTCTTGAGTGAGATCGCCCACAAGTTCAGAGGTGGCTCCTTGGAGAGCCTCTTTCCTCTCTGATCGCGTCAGGGACCTGTTGGAGGATCTCCCTGATCCTCTACTCCTGCTCCCGCATGACTCAGGTCCTCTCCTCAGCCCACTCAGGGTTGCATACCCAGGAACTTCCACATAGGCTCCCGTAGCGGGTAGAGGATGGTGATAGTCAGCCGCATACCATCGCGGCGCAGAACTGGAGGCCACCGGCTCACTGGTAGTAGTTGCCTCTGGAAACGCAGTGGTATGTGGGTTCACACCATAGGCAGGGTAGGTAGGCATACCAGTAAAGCCTGTGCCCTCAGCCATAGGCGGGTTGGTTATGGGAGTGGATGTTGTAGCGGCTAGGTCTGGAGTTGGGAGTGTGGTGGTTGTAGGAGAGGGTGATGCGTGGAGGTCAGAAGCGCTTGGTGCGCCTTCGAAGGTCGACTCACTCGTCGGGTCGCGCCAATGGTCTACTCCTTCGTCTGCCATGCTTTCTCCAGCATCCTTCTCTCTCTCTCTCTTTCTCTTCACAGGATTGGTGTCCACCTCCCCGACTGAGAGGGCCCGGAAGGCCGACTGAAGTCCTTCCAGCGAATCATCCGCCACGTCCACTGGTCCATGTAAGGGCACCGAAGGTACAGCGCTAGGTCCAGGTCCAGGTTCACCAGGTGCTGGCATTGCTGGTGCCTCAGGCGCCGTCCTCACGTCGGTGTCCTCATTCTTTGTGTCCATATTCGCCCTTCCTGCTAATATATGACAGATCTCGGCGCACTGGATGTACGGCACGGGGTTGCTGCCGGCATGCAGAGACTGTCTGCCTCTTGCTACCAGAACGTTTTATAGTGCTTTCAACACTGTATGTTTGCTGTGCCTCCCCTGCTGCTTGCAGCTGGTGTAGGGTTCCTGCTGCTTGTTTTTGATGAGGAAAATGTTTTATTGTTGAAATACAACCAATTCAGGATAACCCAAGCCAGAGATAAGCAAGTAGAAGAAGATCAGGATCAAAGCATGAAGGGCTGCAGTCACAAAGAGTTAGATAAAGACAACTATCAACAATAGACCACAGCAATGAGCATACATAGCAACTCAGGATGAAATATTTTACATGTTTGAGAAAAACTGATTGGAAAACTGCCCCAAGGGTTCACTCTCATCCACAGTGCCATCTTGACATGTGCACTCTTTGTTTTTGGGTCCCATAGGTGCTGAGGTGGCATGGCTTGTGGCGCTGAGGTCACTCCCATGTCACATGGGATATTCCTACTTAGCTAGGCTGACTGGGTATTGAACCCAGGACCTCTCAAAAAGAGGTGTCCCAGCCCCCTAGGGTGCATACCACTAGGATAGCTAAGAATTCATGAGAAAGCATAGATAAATTCATAGGCTCTGCCCTCAGTATATCAGTGCCTCAGCAACCCAGGAAAAGATGTTTTAGTGCCTATAGCTTGGGGATAAAGGGGTCCACACCACATCCTGATTTACTGTTTGGTTCCATAGGTCAAAATGTGCTATCACCCTTTTTGGTTGGGCCAATACTAAGATAAAAATGCATGAGTGCTTAGAGCACCTCTTAGACAACTAAAGTATACCCTAAAGCATTGGAAAAGCACTTTTTCTTACTGGTGGGGGGGGGGCTCTTTCAATCCGGCAGGGGGCAGGTGCTGCAAGAAATACGCTGCATCAAAAGGGCTGATGCCACAGGATTTGAAACCACTCAGTATGTTTTGGGGTGTCACTGCTTCCACAACGGCTTTTGTCCACAACTCAACAAATGATGCAAAGTTGGCTGCCTTGCCTTTGCACTCCCTTTGTCGCTTCCTCTCCAAACGCGTGAAAGCTCTTTTCATGCGCCACGCATTCTGATAACTTACATAAATTGGTAGCCAAATTTTCAAATAACACTTCTGTCAAAAATTTTCAAATTTCATGCACTATTAACAGACCTTTTGTTCAATGAAGCATGGCTCAAGAATTGGTCTCACGCGGTAGTCCACGATGTGCGCGGTGCGGGAGTTCAGCGCTCATTCTTCTGCAGCATCTAGATTTTTCAAAATCTGGATCTACAGTTCTAGACTTTCATGTTTCAACTACTATTCTACCAATTGTTTGATTTCAGCATTGATCGCATCCATCTGCCACATTTGTACACTATCTGCCTAGTTATTGGTCCGTTTACCTTACAATTAGCTCATTTCACTTTGCATACCATTCTACAAAAGGGACTACATGACCACACCATAATGATTTTAACTGTATGAATTGAGACCAAATCAGCACAAGCATCAATAACGAGGAGAGGAGTTTCAGATGCACATGAGTTGTTAAAAAAAGCTGAACATTCACAAAATGGACACCAATCTCTTTGAAAAGCAATTTTGCAAAAAAAAGAAAAACAAAAAACTCCCCATGCAGCAATTGACAGTGTTGGCCGCTTTGTCTTTTTGATCTGGCTTTTAAGGAACCGATGTGAACAAGCAACCTCGACAAACAACAGCACCATAACTTTGATATCAGAATGGTGGACTATAGTACCACCATTTGAATGTGTTTTGTCCCCTCACCCTTCAGGTACAACAACAAGATGTCACAAAAAACAACATGTGAAAGTCGAAGGTCTCTCTGGGGAGCGTGCTTTTGCACTCCAAAGTGCAACAACTTCTTCTGGTGCTTGTTTTTTTTACAAACAAATGCTGTCACAAAAATGGTAGACCATCTACAATTATTCTCTCATTCAACTATGCCATAGAAACGAATGTCGAAAATCGCGGCACTCCAAGGTTAAAGAGTTAAAAGTCACAGACCTTTATTTCAGTTTGAGAAGCAAAAAACATCAAACTTATGTTAAAAAAAGGGTGTACACGGGCTTGCAGGAAATTGTACAAGATGATAGACATGTAATGATATGATGATAATGCTGTGTTATGGTCGCCGCTACTGGTGTGGTGTTGGTGGTAGATTTTTTTTGTTGTTGCTATTTGTTCGTTAATGTAGGAGTAGTAGTAGTAGTAGTAGGAGTAGTAGTAGTAGTAGTAGTAATAGTAGTACTAGTACTAGTAGTAGCAGTAGCACTAATAGTAGTAGTAGTAGTAGTAGTAGTAGTAGTAGTAGTAGTAGTAGTAGTAGTAGTAGTAGTAGTAGTAGTAGTAGTAGTAGTAGTAGTAGTAGTAGTAGTGATTTGATTTGATTTGATTTGACTGTATCGTTTTGTACCGGATCCGTACCGGTCCCCGCGCAGTTATCCTCTTCTATCAACCACCTACCTACAAACCTTCTTTCCACTTTGTTGCACCTGTCGACACTTCTAGTCACTTCAAATCAAATCCAGACCCGGGCCGCACCCCGGCACGCACTTCCTGACAGAGAGATACAGATCAAGTCTGGTTTATCCGGTTTTTTGATCTACTAATTTGAGCTCCTTGGGCTCCCTTGCATTGGACTGCAACCACTCCGTTGGATAATGTCTCACCTGCCCGGGACTGCCCCAAGACACCTTTCATTGGACTTTGAGAACCCTCACCATTGCTTCTCTACCCATGCAATTAAGGATATATTATCTATACTATCTAGTCAGGACACGTTGGCAACACACTGACCAACAACCAACCCTCACAATGAAAACGATTCGAACTTTGATTGATGAATGCTTGAGGTGCGAGGCACGGACTGCCACACAACTTTGGATCGAATTGTGCAACATTATTGGCCCACACGCTGCCGGAGAAGACAGCGCCACATTGCATATTTCATGGAGTAGCACCTGTGGACATAGTTTGCCCCTATGCGGAAGGAGAACCTGAGACTGATGAAGAATGATACCTGTGGACTGGGCTACAACGTTTGGTCCCCCCAGTGGGACGCCGTTGAACTTCCTCATCAGAGGGACAATGCACACACAGAAACCTGCACCAGGACCGCACAGCGCGACTCGAACACACCACAAGTCCGTTGGGTTGGAAAATCCCTCAGCACACTGGGCCTAAGAGTTTCATGACTATTCCCTTGACCGCATTTCGCGTTGTCCCTGCATGTTGGCGCACCCCTGCAACAGCGATCGCACACGTAACCCAAGACATCCACAAACAGCGTGACGCGGTGAAAGCTGTCACTGAGATCTTGTGCCTGAATCGGCACAGGCGTATGTACTGGATCTGGCCAGAGTTACAACTGGTCCCAGCCCATGAACTTAATATTTGCGTGAATAGCCCCAGTGAGCTTGTCCACGCGAGCTGTCACGATTATATTCCTGTTTGTAATGTGCCATGGGCATCTGACGGCTTGGGAGCACTTGCTGCGTGGAAATTCCTCTGGATATACCGCTGGGGCTGGAATCTGGGACGATCAGTGCCCTTGCCACCTGCAGAGGGGGTGAACAGCAATCAGAGATTCAATTGAACCAATAAGGAGAATACCACTTCAGGATGAGCACACAGAGACATGTGAGAATCGGACACCAGAAACCCAACACTATTGCCTTCTAATGTATGGAAGTGCCAGAGATTGATGCCAATATCCTGTCGCACGCCACTCCAGGGCCACTTGGGGGAGAGGATGCACCAATAGACCCGTTGTTGCCTGAGGCGGCGAGACTGTGCGACCTCCATCATCTCAGCAACGTCTCCGTGGCTCTCAACCAGGCATACATCTGGACATCGTGGGCTCCAGTAACCAACCGCTACACCCACAGGGTCGACCAAGAAGTGGCTGAGATGACTTCCAGCATGCTCCCTCAATGCAGACACAAGCACCCACAGAAGCCGGGTGGAATACGACTGTCTGTGACTGGAAATATGACCAGAAAATCCAACAAGAACATTACTGTTGATGGAATGCAGAAGATTCAAGACCAGACGAGGCTCTGCTGCAGGCACAGAAGGCAGATCAGACTCGCTATCTGATTGCAGTACTTGACTGGCAGCCGCAAGAACCTGCATTTGCAACGCCTGCGGAAGTTGAACACCGTGACGAAGAAGGCAGCCGCTAATCCCACGAAAAGGCATGGAGGAGATCCACACAGGCCAGTGCACTGGCCCTGGGGAGTCTGGAGACGGCAAACGACCCGCTTGATCCGGATGGATCCAGACAATATGAACAGGAACAGCGCCGTGTATGGTGATTCTGCCCCACAGGACTTTGACGCGATTTGACGACACTCCGGCGCCCACTAGAAGCTTCCAAGTATCCTCCAGCCACCGCAAGATGTTCAGCTTGGTCTAGAGACAGTCATGGAGTTGATGAAGAGAAACATATGGTACCCATTGCCTGCAGAGGGGACACTGACCACCCTCATGATCCCAGAACCATTCATGTGTGGCAGAGTACAGGACCAGCATCGAGCAAGACCCCAGAGCTCCAATCGAAGGGGTTGCACTTGCAGCCAATGCCGGGCTCCTGTGGTGGACTCGGGAAAAACGCTCAGCCACGCCCTGCATGCTGGGGTGGCACCGTTCTGGATCCCTAGAAAGCCAAGCAGATGAGCCTCTTGAACAAATTTTTTAAGATGCACAATCACTTTCTCACCCTGAAACGGCAAGACACTGGAGCCATCGAGCCACACAGAGAGGACCACAGCACTCCGAGCATGACCATCCGCTGCCCACTTCGCATTTGCGTCTGTCTCCGCATTGACTTCAGACAGCCAATCTTTCAGGTTGCTGTCATGTTGTGCTGGAAACGGGCCCCACCTCTGCAGGACTCCTGCGACATTGCCTGCTGCAACCACTCTGTCAAAGATATGACCAGGACGCATCGTCAGTGTCGCAGAACAGAGAGATTGAACTGCACTTAGGCAATCGGACCACGACCAGACCAAACGCACAGGCAGGTGCAGCCTATTGATAGCTTATTTGATGGCAACTAATCCTTGCGCCAACATTGAACCTTCTATCAGCTTTGTGCTGAACCCTTGGCCATCCAGCGTCAGCGACTCGTCAAGCCAGATCTGTCCAAGGGCGTCTTGAACGCGTGCTGCGCCTCCCCACAGGCGCTTTTGACTCGCGTCACCAAACACAAAGAGGACCAAAGGAGACGGATAGTGTGAGGGAACCGTCAGCGACCACTTCAAGGCCTCGTATTCCGATAGACACCGAAAGTGGATCCCTATGGCATCAGGTAGGGCCCGAAGACGAACAGTATCTTGATCCAAATGATGCAGAACACTTCGCTGCCAATGGACCCAAGACGCTTGACGTAAAACAGGACTGGGACTGCAGAACGCTTTATACTGCTCATGCAGAGCCGTGGCCCAAAACACATGCTCTGGAGACGGAATTCCGAGACACTTGAATAGGCATTGCCGCGGTGTTCTACAGGGAATTCCAAAAACAACTCTGTAAGCTCTGCAGATCATGCCAAACATGTCGAACAGGTGTGCCTGAGCAGGGATGTTCACGATGCATTGAAAAACAAGCTTGCAGACTACCAGGCAGCCAGAATGGCATGAGCAACCTGAAGGGATGTAGGCCAGTTCCGTAGTCTGCCAATCACAAGCCTGCATGCTGCCTTGATGACACAACGGACTTTTGCAACACCACCCACAGGATTGGCGTTTCCACCCAGAAATTTGACGTACGCGTACTTCTTCACAGACTCCACTGTGTCCGACCCCCACGTGACTGTGCATCGAACACGAGTCACTGAGGTGCCTTTTACATCAAGCGACAGCAGTTTCATTTTGCCGCTGTGGTTTCGCTGCCACAGAAGATCTATCACTGCCCTAATTCTGTAGGCCAAGACTTGCAGACCTTCGTCATCAATTGCAAGACCAGAGGTGTCGTCGACATACCCCACTGTCCCCAAAGGTTCGTCTGCTGACTTCATTGCCACCGGCATACCAAGACGGCTTTAATTTTCAAAACACTTGTACGGTGTTTTGTCGTGTGCTTTCCAAGATCTTTTGCACCAAAATCCCAAATTTTGATTTCAGAGAACTCCTGGACGACCCACAATACCGAAGACGGCGCAACCCAATAGCGAAGCAAATAGCTGCAATACAACTTTTCTTTATAGTCCAGAAGTACTGAGCGATATTGCCTCTTGCTGAGATCGCAATAATCCCATTGCACACAAAAAAGAATAGACACTCAGAAAGTGTTCATGCATGCATTCGCACATTACATTCCTACAAAATCAGATCTTTTTATAATAAAAATCAGTGCTTTTCAGAAAGAAAACAATGCACAAATCAGTGCGCATGCGTGCCATGCAGTGCCCAAATAGCGGCATCTGCACCGCAACGCGACAGGATAATATATGGGTTTATGTAACATAGATGTGTCAGTACAGCCAAGTACTGAGCACGATACCTTAATGACAAAATAGGAATAAACATAGCGAACCGAATCCTACGGAAAACACAGGCTTTCAGGCTTGTCCTGTCCTGTCCTGAGCTCCTCTTTACACTCCCCCCCCAAGCCGACACATACTCTGATGTGTGGCTGAGACCCCAAAACAAAAGGGTGCGAAGGGTTTTACCATAGGGCTGGGAAAAGCTCAGACAGAGCTGGGTGGGTGTAATGACAGTGGCTGTGATTTGCCTCGAATCGCTATCTCAGTCTCCATTTTATTTCGCTCATTGAACCGCCTGCCTTACGCGGTGGGGCATGCGCGCGCATGTACACGCTGTCATGTTGAGTTTTGATGTTTCGATTTTGAGTATTGGTTACATTGATTAACAGGTGGAATGAGAAAACGAAATTCGTTATCTGTTGCATACGATTTCAGTTGCTTACATAGCTGAGGAATTTGTGTTTATCACAGAGCACGCTTTCCACTGATTTCACGTGTTTCAGAATCGTACTTGATGAGTTCTCTTCCGTGATTTGCCTGTTGCTTTGCTTATCTACGTCAAACTCGCCCTCACAAGGAAAGGCCGAGTGTACCTCATTGATTGCACCTACTTGACAATTACTTTGCGACTACTTTGCGACAACTTTGATAATTTTGGTTGGTTTGGATTATTCTAAATCTTGAACGCTATGTCTTATCGTGGTTCCCGAGATTCACGTGATTACCGCTCCTATGGAGATGATTCCTACCGCCGGCGTGAGAATGATCGAGATTATGATCGTGACAGGGACCATGACCGCCGCCATGCACCTAACCGTGATAGAGATTATGGATATGATGAACGCTTCCGAACTCCTCCACGCTCCTACCGTTATGCTCGAAAGGATGATCGTGTTTCCCGATTTACTTCCTATGCGACGTTTAATCTTTGTTGGAGATGCGGTGATCCATCTCACAAGTCATCGGATTGCAAAGCCCCATATGTGAAAGAAGTGTTCCAAACAAACAAAGATTTGTGCTTTGAGGCGAAAAGGATTCTTGAAAAAGAGCGTGACAATTCATTGTTTCATGAGAGATTATTTGGCGCTTCGGTGAAGAAGGATAACAATGCTCTTATTTGGAAAGGGAAGATGCCTATTGGCTTGACGGTTGTAACGGCTGGATGGGACCCGCGTGCTACCTTTGACGAAATTCATGCATTTGGCTCTAAGTTCTCGAACAAATTTGAGGGTATTTTCCCATTCACTTCACGGAACAAGTCATTTTGCTTGGTTTCATGCCTTTTTATCTTTGCATCTAGGAGTCCATGTTCGCGTCTCGTGAAGGCTATCAACTCCGGTGGCGATATTCCTAAGGATGGCCCATGTATTGCGTACATGGCATCCAAGGCGACCATTGAGGCGTTTAAAAGTGGTGTTGAAGGTGGATCATCTCTTTCCCTTTCTCATTGGGCACTTCAAACAGAAGGTTCATGTGAAAGCTCCACTTACTCTACTTCCCCGGAGGATGAGACAAAGGTGAAAACCAAGAAGACTACGGACGTGAGCGGGAAGAAGAAAGAAAAAACGGGTATGAAGAGGCGTGGAAAAGATCGAAGCGTGGATGGTACCCACGTGGATGATGCCGGCAATGAGACGTCTACATCCGAGTCCGATGGTGAGGTCAAAATGCCCAAAGTGCGCAAGAAAGACAATGCTACTTCCAAGGATGATGACATGCATCATGTTGTCGAAGATATTGAAATGTTATCTTCGCCGGAAAAGACCAATACCACCGCTCCTGCTCAACGTGTGCCAAGAGCAATTACGGCTAGCCAAAAATATGCGGAACGTGTGGCGCAAGAGGCAAGGAATGCCACTAATTCACGTTTCAAAGAACACAAAACAAAAATGCTTGCACTCGAGACGGATGTTGCAGAAGTGAAGACACATGTTTCGAAATTGAGCACTGATTTCCATGGATTTGTGGCGCACCAACCGACGCAATTGAAGGAGTTTGGGGATGATATTGTTGATCGCATTCTCCATGGCCGTGGAAAAGGTAAGGGTGCGAAACCTGTTAACGATGGCCCGGCCGGGGTGGACGCCATCACAATCGATGAGAGCCCCGCCGGCGGCAAGGTGCAAAATACCCGTGGTCGATCCCAAACTGCCCGTCTTCGTGCCCAACCTTACAAGAGAGATTGACCTTGTGGGTCATTATCGTTTTGTTGCTCCCGGTGACCACCTTGGGGCATCTAAGTTTGCTAGTGAGATATGAATTTGTCAAATGTTGTTCACGAGTCGCTCTCTTCACATCTTTCCGCATTTTCCGGACATTGCACAGAATTTTCTGAACGTTTGGGTGCTAGCATGAAGAAATTGAATGAACTGTCCAAACAGATACAAAATCCTGTGTTTGTTGACCCGTGCCCTTGGCATGAGAGTACCTACCTCACTGCTCGAAATCTATTTCCTCCCCAATTGTTTGTTCCCGCCTCCGACAAGACCCCACCTTCATACGCTGGTGTGGTGGCAAAATGTTGCGCTAATCTCCATTGTAGACGGCTTTTTTCTTTGTACTGCCGTGCGAAGAAGATCCATGATTCCCGCCTTATGACCGAGGGGTTTTGCAACAATTTTTTGACTTTGTTCGAGTCCTATGGACGACAATTGCATGGGGCATCCATACAAAGTGGGCCTCCGTCGGCGCTAGCCATTGCGGTCGCTGACACATTCCGTATCCCTTTTGGGATCGCCACCTCTGCTGCCTTCTTGCCTTTCTACAACTTCTCTTCCCCTTACTATGGTGATGAGGTTTGGTGTTCTTTTGATGTTTCACCCCTATGTGGCCCTGTACAAGGTGGGGTGTTATGGGTTGACACCCATCACGCTTGGATGTTTAATGCATGTCAACGAATCATGGACGCGGTGTTGGGCAATGCGCGCCCTCTCCGTTTTGTTGCTTTGATTACCGACGCTACTAGGCGATGCATGGATTTACTTCTCTGTGGCCACCAAAAACATCCATCCGTCATTGCACCGTTGTTCCACATCACGGACGCCCGTGTGCCTACGTACCATGCAGGTGCTATGACCACCAAATTGTGTTCACATATTCACGGCTTCCTCTTACAGAGTCGTTGTGCGTTCGAAACAGACCCTGTTGACAACCATGACGTTGTGAGGATGCTTGGTCAGACACTTAAGCTCAAGTACAAAACCAAATTGTGTCATACCCCCCTTCACCTCCAACCTTCGTCAAAAAAGGTCCTGTCGACAATTTGGAAATCCGCTTGGGAGGATGAGTGTATTGCCCGCAAACGTGCCCTTGATGCGTCCCCCCGCGATTGGGGTGCAATTTTTGAATCCTTTGACCGCATTAACCAATTATTGCCCCTGTGTAATGCGAAGTGGATCCGACACATTTTACGGTTTTGTAACCCTCGTGGTTGCTGTGCTAGAGTTTCTGTCCTTGAACCTGTTATTGGTTGTTATATGGTTTTTTCCATGGAAACGGCTGAAGTGTACATTGGTATGGTGGGTCAAACTGCAGTCCGTTTGTTTGGTGTTCGATGGAACAGTAATGGGTCCGCCTCCATCGGGCGACCCATTAGTGATCGTGGTAGGGAACATATCCTGGCTATGCTGAAGTGTGCCTCAGGTAAGTCTAACGCCCATGCAATGTATAGATATATGTCCCGGATTGGAGCACACCGCTGGGGTATATGTCCACTGGAACTGTGCTCTATTTTTAGGGTATTCTCCCGTGAACAGTGGTGGCAACGCCATGCTATAAAATTACTGAATAGCCGCCTACCCCAGTTTTCTTCCAAAGACTGGGCCAAGTTGGGCCGGGGCAAATTATACCCACCTACTGTGCTGAGTATGACTGATTCCACTACAGTGGAGAAAGAGGTATCGTGTTTGCGATCCTCCCTATCCTTGGAGCAACAATTTTCAATCCTCCACGAATCGCAGGGTACGGTTGAGCACCGTCTATGGGAACGTCTTTTCAGAAAGGTGAAGGCCCGGACACGGCGCGAGTGTGGCATTGTGCTGAGACGTTTCCTGCTGTTAAAAATCAACAATACTTCAGCAGCATTTGCTGATTTCGTTCAGCAACGGATGCGCCAGCATTTGCTCGATTCAAAGTGTTTTACCCCCCTGAAATCCTTCTATGCGGATCGTATCAAGGTGGTTCGGTGTAAAACGAAAAAGGTGGCTGACTGGGTTCTAAACTCGCTGTTCCGATCCACACCTGGATTACTGCAACATTGCCTGGAACAGGGATGCGCGTGTGTGGAGTCACCTTTGTGTTGCCCCCCTCCCATCGGCCATGTTGTATCCCGATCCACATGTGAGCACTTACATCTGATTCTGGGTGATTCAGCTGGATTGTTGCGGCAGAATGCCCAAAATTTCACAGTTGCCCCCTTATTGTCATGCGTCCATGGTTTGTCTTCCTCCGTATATTCCACTATGCGACGATTGCCAGGAGTTCCTGAACACGAGGCTATGTCTGCATCCCGCTCAATGGCTGAGGCAGCTTTTCATGCCTATGATGATGAGATAAAATACGTTGACCCTCGGGTGAATCCTGAGCACCTGCAGACACTACGTCAGCAGGACCATAACTTCCGTTTTCTACTTGCTGATAAAAATCCGGGCTTGCTGTTTGTTGTATGCACTGTCCACTGGGCCCAGTTGTTCCAGGCACACATATTACAAAATGTGAAGTACCAAGTCTTGCATGCTTTTGGCGCTGTCTTTTTGGCACAGAACCTCCTGCGTAATACTATCATTGAGCGGATGTATTCTTCTGGACTTATCCAGACGTGGCGCCCGATTCTCGGTGCCCGATGGAAACCCCCCAGTAAACATTCAAAGGCACCCAGTGCAAAAATCCTGATCAAGTCGAAATCTCAGGAAGCCGACGGCATCCTGAAGATCAGAATTGTCATTTCCCATTTCAGTCATCCGGCTTCAAAGATTGGCAAACTTGCATCACGAGCACTCTCCCTTCTGTGTCGACTCGTGGGTGACATGGACATCAATTTTGAAATCTTCTCTACGTATGACGCAAAAGGTTTATTTGTTTCTGCTTTGTCAGCTGCTGATAAAGATTCTGTCCCATGGGCTGGCTTGGAGCTTGATATGGTTGATATGTATTCAGAGATTCCGAAGGATCGTGTGCTCGACAGTGTGATGTACTGTGTGTCTGTGCTCAGAGATGGGCGTAAGAGTAAGAATCCCATCACCTGGTTTGCCATTTCTACTATCTGTAAATCCCTCGACCGGCTGGGCACAGGAACCTCCAGATATTTCATGAACCTCAGTATTGAAATGATTACCTCGTTTGTTAATTTCGAACTGTGGGCTAATGCCGACTTCACTGCAGGTGGTTATGTGCTCAGTCAGCTCATTGGTTTACCAATGGGTGGACCCATCAGTGCCCAACTTGCTGTGCTGTATCTTATGAGTGCAGAAATGCGTGCTACACGATCGGCGCTATCCGTTCACAAATTCATCCATGGAAGGTACCGTGACAATTTTTACATATTTGGCCCGAAATCTGTGTTATTTGACCTCCAGCAGACCATGAAAGTCCAGCTGGAGTCTACATATGCAATGCCCATGACAATCGAACAGTTTGGGACAAAGGTCCAGGTTCTTGAGGTGATTGTGGACTTTGACAGTCAATCCAGGGGCCTGCGACTGAACTCCAGAGCGCTGGATGTCCACACTGGTGCGGTGTCAGGGGTGGTCCGATGGCCTGACCGTTGGTCGACCAACACGGCTGTTTGGCGTTCCTTGGTGCCAGGCCTATGTGTAAAATGCGGATATTGGTCATGGTCCCATGGCGATATTTATGAAAACGTTGTTCTGATCGTGGCTGAGTTAGGTTATAAGGATGTCCCTCGGAGACACTGGCGAACCCGAGTCCTGAACTTCTGCAAGGAAAATAAGATCCGGGTTGGCCCTACTGATTTAATGGTGATGTACGAATATGGGAACTTCTTAAGGTGGGGATAACCATTTCTGTCTCTTATATGTTGACACGCATGGGCCACTGTCGGGGGGTGGGTGGGTCAATGACAGTGGCTGTGATTTGCCTCGATTCGCTATCTCAGTCTCCATTTTATTTCGCTCATTGAACCGCCTGCCTTACGCGGTGGGGCATGCGCGCGCATGTACACGCCGTCATGGTGAGTTTTGATGTTTCGATTTTGAGTATTGGTTACATTGATTAAGAGGTGGAATGAGAGAACGAAATTCGTTATCTGTTGCATACGATTTCAGTTGCTTACATAGCTGAGGAATTTGTGTTTATCACAGAGCACGCTTTCTACTGATTTCACGTGTTTCAGAATCGTACTTGATGAGTTCTTTTCCGTGATTTGCCTGTTGCTTTGCTTATATAAAACGCAAGCACCCAAAAAGCTGCTATGCATGTTTACACTCCCCCCCCAGGCTCAGCACTCCCCAAATGAGTTGCTGACCCGAGAAAAAAATAGCAAAACATGCAGGCTTTAACCTACAATAATATACAGATATTATTGTCTGTGATGTGGCTATTTCTACCCATTCCAGGTAAAAACAGCTACTATCTATGTGCAGATCATGCTAGTGGAATACCACTGGTACCATAGATAGTTTTACCCTCCTGAAAGGGATTTCTGTCACAAAACAGTGCCCTAGGGGAGTGGTGAGGTGGTGTTTCAACCTATACCCACTCAAACTCCTCAAAGAGTGTAAAAACCTGATAAGTGCTCATGGCACACAACCTGAAGTGCTCATGGCACAGGAAAAACATAGTATTTTCATACTAAAATAAAACCTCTGCTTTTTCCAAACAAAAGCAGGCATACAAAAAGAAAGAAAACACTGCTCACAAGCAGGCAGGTGCAAAGCAAAACAGAATTGCAAAACTGAGTAAACCAAAGTTCAGTCAAAGTGTAAAGCAGGGTGTATCCCACCACTGCTCATTGCAGATCCAAAATAGTATGTACAACGAAAAAGAAAGCAAAGGCACATGTCAGTGCCAGCAAACAAGGCGCTTGGCGCCCAGACAGAGGCCAGACAGGGCCTCGTTGTACATCTCAAATGTACATGCCAGAGATTCTAAATCAGATTCGGGCATATATACAGCCCCACAGGCTGTACACTGTGCAAGGCACAGTGGTTGGAAAAAACAAAGCGCTCGCAGCGCCAAAGACTGACAAAACAGAGCGCTCCAAGCGCTCTACATACGCCCAGGGTACATAGCGCTCTCAGCGCTCAAAATATAAAAGAAAGGGTTGTATTTATCTTCCTTGGAAGCCAAACGCTGGCCCCACTCGGACCGTGGTGGGCAGGAAGTTCGACACCACTTGAAGGCCTCCTTGGTTTCCACTTTGGAGATCAGAACGTCAACAAGTTCACTGAAGTACTGGGCAGCTCTTTGTCTTTGAACGGCTTTGCCTGCGCGTCGTCCTCTTCTTGGCTTGCCCTCACTGATGACTTCCTGAGATCGTTCGGCTACCCAACTTCCCACACCTTTTTTCGCAGCTTGTAGAATTCGTCATTCGGCGCTCCTTTCTTCGTTTCCAGGGCTCCTTTTGTGACCCATCGGCGTTGGCCTCTTCACTTGAGCTGCATCGTGACTCCTTTTGGTCTTGAGTTGACGAACTATTTTTTTTGGCTCTGAAAGGCGTAGAAGGAAGCGGACTTCTCAACAGCGAGACGATACTTTGTAGTTTGAGCAGCGCAACTTCCAGCGACGACTCCAATTTTGTAAACACACCTGAATACGCGTTGTTCTTCGTCGGCGCTGTCTTTGACTTGCGTGGAACTGCTTTCGTGTTCCACGGCGATTCTTCACTTTGTACGGCGTGAACAACGACCTTGTTGCCGGCGCTGCTCAACTGCACCATGAGAGCATGGAAGAGACCTTGAAACTTGTACCCAAAATTCGCATAGAGCTTGGCGAACATAAATTCTTGCGCACACCTCAGCTGTTCCCGCACGCGTCGTTCCTCTATCTCCAGATCCTGCAGTGACAGCGACCGTGATGGTGCAGGCCCTCTAGGCGGAGGCGGTGCCGGTCTTCTCGGCGGCGACTGCACAAGCGTTGTTGACAGCGACCTGGGTTGCTTTACGGCTGTGGTGGTTGGCGCTCATGTTGAGGGAGCGCTCATGGTGTCTTTGTGGGCTTGCTAAATCTGCAGCTGGGCGGCGAGTATTGCGATCTTATTTTCAAAACACTTGTACGGTGTTTTGTCGTGTGCTTTCCAAGATCCTTTGCACCAAAATTCCAAAATCTTGATTTCAAAGAACTCCTGGACGACCCACAATACCGAAGACGGCGCAACCCAATAGCGAAGCAAATAGCTGCAATACGACTTTTCTTTATAGTCCAGAAGTACTGAGCGATATTGCCTCTTGCTGAGATCGCAATAATCCCATTGCACACTAAAAAAAATAGACACTCAGAAAGTGTTCATGCATGCATTCGCACATTACATTCCTACAAAATCAGATCTTTTTATAATAAAAGACAGTGCTTTTCAGAAAGAAAACAATGCACAAATCAGTGCGCACGCGTGCCATGCAGTGCCCCAAAAGCGGCATCTGCACCGCAACGCGACAGGATAATATATGGGTTTATGTAACATACATGTGTCAGTACAGCCAAGTACTGATCACGATACCTTAATGACAAAATAGCAATAAACATAACGAACCGAATGGTACGGAAAACACAGGCTTTCAGGCTTGTCCTGTCCTGTCCTGAGCTCCCCTTTTCAAAACTGCCACGTGCAGGACATTAATCCCCAGAATGTAGAACAGGGGATCAAGCCCCCCGCCCTGTAGAACTCTTCCAAGTTGATGATAGGGGTCTGCGAGCCCCTGAGCGGTGACAACTGAGGTATGGAAAGCAGAATATTGTTCCAATAGCGGGAGGACAATGTCCGCTATTTCTTGGGAATCTGCACTGGCAGCAGCAGCAAGAACTCCTCGGGAGATCTCATTGTACGCTCCCACCAGGTCCAGAAACATCACCCTGGCGGAACAGAACCTTGCGAGAGACTGATGCATGCACAGATGCACCAGGCGGCGTAACCCATGAACCGAGCTCCCTCGATATCTAGCAAAGTGTCGCCCACATGAATGAGCTGGGGTGGTACCCATTTGCATTGTCGCCGAAAGGAGTTTGGCTTGAAGGCGATAGACGGCCGACATGAGTTTTATCGGACGAGAGTTCACGTTGATGTCAAATCCAACACTCTTGAACAGTGTTAGGTGGAGAATCCACAGGGTTCCGGTGGCCACTGCTTGTACGGTAAACAGAGAAGGCTGAGCGACTTGAGTAAGCTGGCGAGACACATATCCTTGACTAAACGGGGCACAAAGCAGTCTACTCCAGCTGTGGGGCTTGAGCAGTGGGCTGAAAATACTCAGGAGCGCCTCCACTGAAAAGCACTTGTGCGGCGATCGGGTTCGCTCCATCCACAGGCGCCACACTGCACCGAGGGCAACCACCGGGCGTTGCTGATACATTGACTTGATCCACTCAACCGGAGTAGGATCCGACGTGAGAATGTACTTTTCGGCACACTCTTGCGGCGCAACTGCCAAAACCGCCGCACCCTTCACTAGGGAGCCTGTGGCAGAACACTGGATTTGGTGCATGACCATAAATGGATTCGAACGCCTCAACTTCAGCACGCTCAGGGACCTGTCGGTAAGGCTAGGACCGGAGACTTGTTTCCAATCCGAGATAACCGACTTCCAGTACGCAGTTGACTCCAACCTGGCAACGGACTCTCTTCTCTTCCATCCTTGCCCTTGTAGAATCGCTTCTAACTGATAACGTCCACTGGAGGTACGTACCTGAGGCTGCGAACCAGGGCGTAGGGCAACAACCAGGCACTCTCTGTAGGCTTGCATCCACAATGACGGGGAACGAATGGCTCCACTGAGTGCCTCGAACACCTCCGTGAACAGCTTTATCTGAGCACCTTTCAACTTTCCCGCCTCAACAGGGCGCTTTGCGGATCCTGTGGCACCACGCTGCAGCGACACTGAGCAGGAGACGTGAACTACAGGATGATCTCCAATGGGGGAAAGCCACAATCCAGACAGAGCAGACCCAACACCTTTCACGACAAAGAAATCCTTGGGCAGCATCGGAGAACCCCCCATAGAAACAACATCTAACTGATGTTGCTCGAACACCCCACTGGACTGACGATGACTCCTGATGTCGCGGTTCCAATCTGCACCCAGCGCAGTCCAAATAACACCGGACTCTTCAATAACTCGAACCACTGACAGGAGCTGCTTGTGGTACTCGGCCGTATCAGACCGCTGGGCCATATGAAGCGAACCAGCAATCCCAAGTCCCAGCGCCGAGCGGACCAGAACCAGAAGCGCAAAGTACTCATCCAGAACAACAGCAACAAAGGAAGCCCATGCTCCCCTGACCCAGAGTTCCAGACCCTTGCCAACAGACACTACTGTGGAGCGCTTACTCCAGAAGCCATCCAGGTAGCGCCTCCGACCCTTCTTTGGGGCTCCGTATGTTTCCTGCAGTGCGATCATGTCTGACATTCTCTCTGCTTGCAGTGCCAATATTGGATCGCACTTGGTCACCGGGGTTTCTGTGGAGCGATTGATTCCCTGCAGGTTGATGCTGAGCATGGAGAACTCACATGAGACCGGATTCAGGTTCTCTGGCACCAGCATGTTGGACCACGCACTGACTTGATACTTTTGGAAACACCATAGCGGGGGTGTCAAATTCAAGAACAGGGACAGAAAGGGCCCATGCTCGCTATTTCTGATGACACATCGGGCAAGTTGACTGCAGAATGATATC
This sequence comes from Eutreptiella sp. 'Long Island Sound 2002', assembly GCA_964036045.1. Lineage (NCBI taxonomy): Eukaryota > Euglenozoa > Euglenophyceae > Eutreptiales > Eutreptiaceae > Eutreptiella > Eutreptiella sp. 'Long Island Sound 2002'. The sequence goes on from OZ038391.1 coordinate 11,698,187, forward strand.
CACGAGGAATCAAATTTGGTGACTGAACACATGTTGGAACACCAGGCATCAAGCTGAATGGGAACGGGACTTCGACAATGGGCAATTAATCGGCCATTACGTTGAAGCACTTGCGCATTGACACCTTGAATCAGGGCATGAAGAGCAGACCACAGGGGCAGTGTGTCGTCCTGCTGATCCGTGTCCACACTGACGGGCCAATGAACAATTCCAAGCCGTCCAAAAACCGCTGGTGAGAATTCGAAGTGGAAATTGCTGGATCCTTGCGCATATACTCCTGAAGTACACTCCTCACTTACATCGATGAGGACCGACGAACAGCCAACCAGAGAAATACCTGGAAGCCCATTTTTGCGCCAGGGGTCGCATATATGAGACCACTGCGGTCCAATAACCTCGACGACGGCGGCACTGCTCTGACTCCCAGACGATACTTGCACTGTGCGTGAAATTCGCTGCTTTATCTCTGCCGTGTGACACGGCTCTCCAATGGCAGTCAAAGAACCCCAGCCACTTGGCAAAGTCGGCAGAATGCTGGATGTGGGAACATAGTTGCCCGATTTCAAACTGCCCCTATTTTTCTGAGCACCGGATACGGATTTGGATTTCGCAATGGAACTGTGGACCCATGATGGAGCATCCGAGGCTAATCCACAGGATTGCTTGACAAATATCTCAACTTGTTGACGTGCTGACTCCCACTGAGCATCTGACTCAGGCTTCGCAGTCCCCTGAGTTGAGCCACCACTACCAAACCCCGAGACTAAACTCCATATAGAATGCTTGGCAAATATTTCGCAGAATTCGGCATCAATCTCTGGCACTTCCAGTGCTAATAGTACAGCCCCTCCGAACTCACATTGTAACCCAGGACCCACAAGGAGACAACCGCATTGCCAGGGTGAAAAGGAGGAGCTGCACACAGGGCAACACGGGGGCATTGCCCACTCATCAATATAGCTGTTGATCTGTATGGGGTTGACTCCATTTTGGTGGGCGGAGTAATTGGGATATGTGTCCCCACTCGTTTCATGGCATGAGAGATGGTCAGCTCTCGCACCTCCACTTGATCTGAGTACCCATGCGGGTCACGAGCTGAGGACACCCTCAGATTTCCTGTTTTTTTGCCGTCAGTGAGAAGGGCAAGCTGGGGTCCCGGAACATACATCACAATCTCCCCGTACTGATTGAGCATATCGCGAAAAGTGCGATAATCTAAGCTTATCATCCAAAAGACTTTCTGGACAGCGGCAAAGGCATCCAGCGCATCCACTCTCTCAAGGCCCTGCAACAGAACTGGCTTCAACCTGTCAGCAGACTTGGCATACTTCTCAATTGTTACCGCGCCTCTCCCTGCTCCAGCAGTCCATTTGAGTTGCGGTTGTCCTTGTCCAGATTGATCCTCCTGACGGCCTGCATCATTGCGAATCCCAATAGGCTGGGGGCTGGACTCACCAGTTTTGTCGTCAGGCATACCAGACCCCGTGGTGCGCTCCGCCTCGTGGACATCCAGCACACGGGCTGAGCTAGGGTTGGATCCCAACCTGGGTTGTTTGTGAGCTTTGGCGTTGGGAGACGCGCATGGTTCCCGAAGGCGTTTCAGAGACTCTTTGCGCTGCTTGTCACGCTGGAGCTGAGCAACCTGTTCACGGTCCACGCGGACTCATTTCGTGAACGCCACCAGAGTACCTGTAAGCCAGGCAAGTTCATCCTGAGAGGCATGGAGAACCCTGCGCTGAAGAGCTTCAACAATGCCTGCGGCAGGCAGGAGCAGCAGGTCGACAGCCAGGCCATCTCGGTAGGAGGAAGCCAGGAGACTGTGTAGATGATCTTCTTCTTCCAGCGACAAGTTACAATGCGTTTCTAAGAGCAGGCGCACTTGCGCAGAGGATGACTTCTCAATTGGTGTGGCGTTGGACAAAGGGGCACCTGCATCAACACCTCTCAGATCATCTTCCGCATCAGAGATCAGATCGGCAGCATCAAAGAAAGTGGGGCACCACACGGACCCAGGACATGTTTTGGAGGTTTTACATGTTCCTATGACCTTTTGTACATGCTTTCTTTCCTTTGTTTTTTAGACCTCAAAGGGATTGCTTCGATTTCGCAATCCCGATGGATGCTCACTGAGTTCATGTGGATGTGAGTGGTCTTCTGCTTGTGCTACGCGTGCAAGGGAGGAGGCCGCATGGGCTTGGAGAAGGTTGACCCTGTAAAACGATTTTGAGCCGTAGGTGAAGTTTTACACCCTGCGTCCCGATGTCGTCACTGATACATGGTGTTCTCTGAAGGAGTCCCTGTCGCAATCGGATGAAGCAAAGATTGTTGGGTCGGTTTCCAATTTGACCAGGCGCAAGGGGTTGACGCAATTCAGCAATCTCGAGAGCAAATATCACTGTCTGCAAGCAGTGCTGGGATGTGTCAGCTACGTTACCTCGAAAGGTCTCCTGTGCGAATGGAGCTCTGGTTTGCTGCACAAAAAGAAATCCCTGAGGGTGATGTGGTCCGTGTGGTGCCCCACTTTCTTTGATGCTGCCGATCTGATCTCTGATGCGGAAGATGATCTGAGAGGTGTTGATGCAGGTGCCCCTTTGTCCAACGCCACACCAATTGAGAAGTCATCCTCTGCGCAAGTGCGCCTGCTCTTAGAAACGCATTGTAACTTGTCGCTGGAAGAAGAAGATCATCTACACAGTCTCCTGGCTTCCTCCTACCGAGATGGCCTGGCTGTCGACCTGCTGCTCCTGCCTGCCGCAGGCATTGTTGAAGCTTATCAGCGCAGGGTTCTCCATGCCTCTCAGGATGAACTTGCCTGGCTTACAGGTACTCTGGTGGCGTTCACGAAATGAGTCCGCGTGGACCGTGAACAGGTTGCTCAGCTCCAGCGTGACAAGCAGCGCAAAGAGTCTCTGAAACGCCTTCGGGAACCATGCGCGTCTCCCAACGCCAAAGCTCACAAACAACCCAGGTTGGGATCCAACCCTAGCTCAGCCCGTGTGCTGGATGTCCACGAGGCGGAGCGCACCACGGGGTCTGGTATGCCTGACGACAAAACTGGTGAGTCCAGCCCCCAGCCTATTGGGATTCGCAATGATGCAGGCCGTCAGGAGGATCAATCTGGACAAGGACAACCGCAACTCAAATGGACTGCTGGAGCAGGGAGAGGCGCGGTAACAATTGAGAAGTATGCCAAGTCTGCTGACAGGTTGAAGCCAGTTCTGTTGCAGGGCCTTGAGAGAGTGGATGCGCTGGATGCCTTTGCCGCTGTCCAGAAAGTCTTTTGGATGATAAGCTTAGATTATCGCACTTTTGGCGATATGCTCAATCAGTACGGGGAGATTGTGATGTATGTTCCGGGACCCCAGCTTGCCCTTCTCACTGACGGCAAAAAAACAGGAAATCTGAGGGTGTCCTCAGCTCGTGACCCGCATGGGTACTCAGATCAAGTGGAGGTGCGAGAGCTGACCATCTCTCATGCCATGAAACGAGTGGGGACACATATCCCAATTACTCCGCCCACCAAAATGGAGTCAACCCCATACAGATCAACAGCTATATTGATGAGTGGGCAATGCCCCCGTGTTGCCCTGTGTGCAGCTCCTCCTTTTCACCCTGGCAATGCGGTTGTCTCCTTGTGGGTCCTGGGTTACAATGTGAGTTCGGAGGGGCTGTACTATTAGCACTGGAAGTGCCAGAGATTGATGCCGAATTCTGCGAAATATTTGCCAAGCATTCTATATGGAGTTTAGTCTCGGGGTTTGGTAGTGGTGGCTCAACTCAGGGGACTGCGAAGCCTGAGTCAGATGCTCAGTGGGAGTCAGCACGTCAACAAGTTGAGATATTTGTCAAGCAATCCTGTGGATTAGCCTCGGATGCTCCATCATGGGTCCACAGTTCCATTGCGAAATCCAAATCCGTATCCGGTGCTCAGAAAAATAGGGGCAGTTTGAAATCGGGCAACTATGTTCCCACATCCAGCATTCTGCCGACTTTGCCAAGTGGCTGGGGTTCTTTGACTGCCATTGGAGAGCCGTGTCACACGGCAGAGATAAAGCAGCGAATTTCACGCACAGTGCAAGTATCGTCTGGGAGTCAGAGCAGTGCCGCCGTCGTCGAGGTTATTGGACCGCAGTGGTCTCATATATGCGACCCCTGGCGCAAAAATGGGCTTCCAGGTATTTCTCTGGTTGGCTGTTCGTCGGTCCTCATCGATGTAAGTGAGGAGTGTACTTCAGGAGTATATGCGCAAGGATCCAGCAATTTCCACTTGGAATTCTCACCAGCGGTTTTTGGACGGCTTGGAATTGTTCATTGGCCCGTCAGTGTGGACACGGATCAGCAGGACGACACACTGCCCCTGTGGTCTGCTCTTCATGCCCTGATTCAAGGTGTCAATGCGCAAGTGCTTCAACGTAATGGCCGATTAATTGCCCATTGTCGAAGTCCCGTTCCCATTCAGCTTGATGCCTGGTGTTCCAACATGTGTTCAGTCACCAAATTTGATTCCTCGTGGATATCATTCTGCAGTCAACTTGCCCGATGTGTCATCAGAAATAGCGAGCATGGGCCCTTTCTGTCCCTGTTCTTGAATTTGACACCCCCGCTATGGTGTTTCCAAAAGTATCAAGTCAGTGCGTGGTCCAACATGCTGGTGCCAGAGAACCTGAATCCGGTCTCATGTGAGTTCTCCATGCTCAGCATCAACCTGCAGGGAATCAATCGCTCCACAGAAACCCCGGTGACCAAGTGCGATCCAATATTGGCACTGCAAGCAGAGAGAATGTCAGACATGATCGCACTGCAGGAAACATACGGAGCCCCAAAGAAGGGTCGGAGGCGCTACCTGGATGGCTTCTGGAGTAAGCGCTCCACAGTAGTGTCTGTTGGCAAGGGTCTGGAACTCTGGGTCAGGGGAGCATGGGCTTCCTTTGTTGCTGTTGTTCTGGATGAGTACTTTGCGCTTCTGGTTCTGGTCCGCTCGGCGCTGGGACTTGGGATTGCTGGTTCGCTTCATATGGCCCAGCGGTCTGATACGGCCGAGTACCACAAGCAGCTCCTGTCAGTGGTTCGAGTTATTGAAGAGTCCGGTGTTATTTGGACTGCGCTGGGTGCAGATTGGAACCGCGACATCAGGAGTCATCGTCAGTCCAGTGGGGTGTTCGAGCAACATCAGTTAGATGTTGTTTCTATGGGGGGTTCTCCGATGCTGCCCAAGGATTTCTTTGTCGTGAAAGGTGTTGGGTCTGCTCTGTCTGGATTGTGGCTTTCCCCCATTGGAGATCATCCTGTAGTTCACGTCTCCTGCTCAGTGTCGCTGCAGCGTGGTGCCGAAGGATCCGCAAAGCGCCCTGTTGAGGCGGGAAAGTTGAAAGGTGCTCAGATAAAGCTGTTCACGGAGGTGTTCGAGGCACTCAGTGGAGCCATTCGTTCCCCGTCATTGTGGATGCAAGCCTACAGAGAGTGCCTGGTTGTTGCCCTACGCCCTGGTTCGCAGCCTCAGGTACGTACCTCCAGTGGACGTTATCAGTTAGAAGCGATTCTACAAGGGCAAGGATGGAAGAGAAGAGAGTCCGTTGCCAGGTTGGAGTCAACTGCGTACTGGAAGTCGGTTATCTCGGATTGGAAACAAGTCTCCGGTCCTAGCCTTACCGACAGGTCCCTGAGCGTGCTGAAGTTGAGGCGTTCGAATCCATTTATGGTCATGCACCAAATCCAGTGTTCTGCCACAGGCTCCCTAGTGAAGGGTGCGGCGGTTTTGGCAGTTGCGCCGCAAGAGTGTGCCGAAAAGTACATTCTCACGTCGGATCCTACTCCGGTTGAGTGGATCAAGTCAATGTATCAGCAACGCCCGGTGGTTGCCCTCGGTGCAGTGTGGCGCCTGTGGATGGAGCGAACCCGATCGCCGCACAAGTGCTTTTCAGTGGAGGCGCTCCTGAGTATTTTCAGCCCACTGCTCAAGCCCCACAGCTGGAGTAGACTGCTTTGTGCCCCGTTTAGTCAAGGATATGTGTCTCGCCAGCTTACTCAAGTCGCTCAGCCTTCTCTGTTTACCGTACAAGCAGTGGCCACCGGAACCCTGTGGATTCTCCACCTAACACTGTTCAAGAGTGTTGGATTTGACATCAACGTGAACTCTCGTCCGATAAAACTCATGTCGGCCGCCTATCGCCTTCAAGCCAAACTCCTTTCGGCGACAATGCAAATGGGTACCACCCCAGCTCATTCATGTGGGCGACACTTTGCTAGATATCGAGGGAGCTCGGTTCATGGGTTACGCCGCCTGGTGCATCTGTGCATGCATCAGTCTCTCGCAAGGTTCTGTTCCGCCAGGGTGATGTTTCTGGACCTGGTGGGAGCGTACAATGAGATCTCCCGAGGAGTTCTTGCTGCTGCTGCCAGTGCAGATTCCCAAGAAATAGCGGACATTGTCCTCCCGCTATTGGAACAATATTCTGCTTTCCATACCTCAGTTGTCACCGCTCAGGGGCTCGCAGACCCCTATCATCAACTTGGAAGAGTTCTACAGGGCGGGGGGCTTGATCCCCTGTTCTACATTCTGGGGATTAATGTCCTGCACGTGGCAGTTTTGAAAAGGGGAGCTCAGGACAGGACAGGACAAGCCTGAAAGCCTGTGTTTTCCGTACCATTCGGTTCGTTATGTTTATTGCTATTTTGTCATTAAGGTATCGTGATCAGTACTTGGCTGTACTGACACATGTATGTTACATAAACCCATATATTATCCTGTCGCGTTGCGGTGCAGATGCCGCTTTTGGGGCACTGCATGGCACGCGTGCGCACTGATTTGTGCATTGTTTTCTTTCTGAAAAGCACTGTCTTTTATTATAAAAAGATCTGATTTTGTAGGAATGTAATGTGCGAATGCATGCATGAACACTTTCTGAGTGTCTATTTTTTTTAGTGTGCAATGGGATTATTGCGATCTCAGCAAGAGGCAATATCGCTCAGTACTTCTGGACTATAAAGAAAAGTCGTATTGCAGCTATTTGCTTCGCTATTGGGTTGCGCCGTCTTCGGTATTGTGGGTCGTCCAGGAGTTCTTTGAAATCAAGATTTTGGAATTTTGGTGCAAAGGATCTTGGAAAGCACACGACAAAACACCGTACAAGTGTTTTGAAAATAAGATCGCAATACTCGCCGCTCAGCTGCAGATTTAGCAAGCCCACAAAGACACCATGAGCGCTCCCTCAACATGAGCGCCAACCACCACAGCCGTAAAGCAACCCAGGTCGCTGTCAACAACGCTTGTGCAGTCGCCGCCGAGAAGACCGGCACCGCCTCCGCCTAGAGGGCCTGCACCATCACGGTCGCTGTCACTGCAGGATCTGGAGATAGAGGAACGACGCGTGCGGGAACAGCTGAGGTGTGCGCAAGAATTTATGTTCGCCAAGCTCTATGCGAATTTTGGGTACAAGTTTCAAGGTCTCTTCCATGCTCTCATGGTGCAGTTGAGCAGCGCCGGCAACAAGGTCGTTGTTCACGCCGTACAAAGTGAAGAATCGCCGTGGAACACGAAAGCAGTTCCACGCAAGTCAAAGACAGCGCCGACGAAGAACAACGCGTATTCAGGTGTGTTTACAAAATTGGAGTCGTCGCTGGAAGTTGCGCTGCTCAAACTACAAAGTATCGTCTCGCTGTTGAGAAGTCCGCTTCCTTCTACGCCTTTCAGAGCCAAAAAAAATAGTTCGTCAACTCAAGACCAAAAGGAGTCACGATGCAGCTCAAGTGAAGAGGCCAACGCCGATGGGTCACAAAAGGAGCCCTGGAAACGAAGAAAGGAGCGCCGAATGACGAATTCTACAAGCTGCGAAAAAAGGTGTGGGAAGTTGGGTAGCCGAACGATCTCAGGAAGTCATCAGTGAGGGCAAGCCAAGAAGAGGACGACGCGCAGGCAAAGCCGTTCAAAGACAAAGAGCTGCCCAGTACTTCAGTGAACTTGTTGACGTTCTGATCTCCAAAGTGGAAACCAAGGAGGCCTTCAAGTGGTGTCGAACTTCCTGCCCACCACGGTCCGAGTGGGGCCAGCGTTTGGCTTCCAAGGAAGATAAATACAACCCTTTCTTTTATATTTTGAGCGCTGAGAGCGCTATGTACCCTGGGCGTATGTAGAGCGCTTGGAGCGCTCTGTTTTGTCAGTCTTTGGCGCTGCGAGCGCTTTGTTTTTTCCAACCACTGTGCCTTGCACAGTGTACAGCCTGTGGGGCTGTATATATGCCCGAATCTGATTTAGAATCTCTGGCATGTACATTTGAGATGTACAACGAGGCCCTGTCTGGCCTCTGTCTGGGCGCCAAGCGCCTTGTTTGCTGGCACTGACATGTGCCTTTGCTTTCTTTTTCGTTGTACATACTATTTTGGATCTGCAATGAGCAGTGGTGGGATACACCCTGCTTTACACTTTGACTGAACTTTGGTTTACTCAGTTTTGCAATTCTGTTTTGCTTTGCACCTGCCTGCTTGTGAGCAGTGTTTCCTTTCTTTTTGTATGCCTGCTTTTGTTTGGAAAAAGCAGAGGTTTTATTTTAGTATGAAAATACTATGTTTTTCCTGTGCCATGAGCACTTCAGGTTGTGTGCCATGAGCACTTATCAGGTTTTTACACTCTTTGAGGAGTTTGAGTGGGTATAGGTTGAAACACCACCTCACCACTCCCCTAGGGCACTGTTTTGTGACAGAAATCCCTTTCAGGAGGGTAAAACTATCTATGGTACCAGTGGTATTCCACTAGCATGATCTGCACATAGATAGTAGCTGTTTTTACCTGGAATGGGTAGAAATAGCCACATCACAGACAATAATATCTGTATATTATTGTAGGTTAAAGCCTGCATGTTTTGCTATTTTTTTCTCGGGTCAGCAACTCATTTGGGGAGTGCTGAGCCTGGGGGGGGAGTGTAAACATGCATAGCAGCTTTTTGGGTGCTTGCGTTTTATATAAGCAAAGCAACAGGCAAATCACGGAAAAGAACTCATCAAGTACGATTCTGAAACACGTGAAATCAGTAGAAAGCGTGCTCTGTGATAAACACAAATTCCTCAGCTATGTAAGCAACTGAAATCGTATGCAACAGATAACGAATTTCGTTCTCTCATTCCACCTGTTAATCAATGTAACCAATACTCAAAATCGAAACATCAAAACTCACCATGACAGCGTGTACATGCGCGCGCATGCCCCACCGCGTAAGGCAGGCGGTTCAATGAGCGAAATAAAATGGAGACTGAGATAGCGAATCGAGGCAAATCACAGCCACTGTCATTGACCCACCCACCCCCCGACAGTGGCCCATGCGTGTCAACATATAAGAGACAGAAATGGTTATCCCCACCTTAAGAAGTTCCCATATTCGTACATCACCATTAAATCAGTAGGGCCAACCCGGATCTTATTTTCCTTGCAGAAGTTCAGGACTCGGGTTCGCCAGTGTCTCCGAGGGACATCCTTATAACCTAACTCAGCCACGATCAGAACAACGTTTTCATAAATATCGCCATGGGACCATGACCAATATCCGCATTTTACACATAGGCCTGGCACCAAGGAACGCCAAACAGCCGTGTTGGTCGACCAACGGTCAGGCCATCGGACCACCCCTGACACCGCACCAGTGTGGACATCCAGCGCTCTGGAGTTCAGTCGCAGGCCCCTGGATTGACTGTCAAAGTCCACAATCACCTCAAGAACCTGGACCTTTGTCCCAAACTGTTCGATTGTCATGGGCATTGCATATGTAGACTCCAGCTGGACTTTCATGGTCTGCTGGAGGTCAAATAACACAGATTTCGGGCCAAATATGTAAAAATTGTCACGGTACCTTCCATGGATGAATTTGTGAACGGATAGCGCCGATCGTGTAGCACGCATTTCTGCACTCATAAGATACAGCACAGCAAGTTGGGCACTGATGGGTCCACCCATTGGTAAACCAATGAGCTGACTGAGCACATAACCACCTGCAGTGAAGTCGGCATTAGCCCACAGTTCGAAATTAACAAACGAGGTAATCATTTCAATACTGAGGTTCATGAAATCTCTGGAGGTTCCTGTGCCCAGCCGGTCGAGGGATTTACAGATAGTAGAAATGGCAAACCAGGTGATGGGATTCTTACTCTTACGCCCATCTCTGAGCACAGACACACAGTACATCACACTGTCGAGCACACGATCCTTCGGAATCTCTGAATACATATCAACCATATCAAGCTCCAAGCCAGCCCATGGGACAGAATCTTTATCAGCAGCTGACAAAGCAGAAACAAATAAACCTTTTGCGTCATACGTAGAGAAGATTTCAAAATTGATGTCCATGTCACCCACGAGTCGACACAGAAGGGAGAGAGCTCGTGATGCAAGTTTGCCAATCTTTGAAGCCGGATGACTGAAATGGGAAATCACAATTCTGATCTTCAGGATGCCGTCGGCTTCCTGAGATTTCGACTTGATCAGGATTTTTGCACTGGGTGCCTTTGAATGTTTACTGGGGGGTTTCCATCGGGCACCGAGAATCGGGCGCCACGTCTGGATAAGTCCAGAAGAATACATCCGCTCAATGATAGTATTACGCAGGAGGTTCTGTGCCAAAAAGACAGCGCCAAAAGCATGCAAGACTTGGTACTTCACATTTTGTAATATGTGTGCCTGGAACAACTGGGCCCAGTGGACAGTGCATACAACAAACAGCAAGCCCGGATTTTTATCAGCAAGTAGAAAACGGAAGTTATGGTCCTGCTGACGTAGTGTCTGCAGGTGCTCAGGATTCACCCGAGGGTCAACGTATTTTATCTCATCATCATAGGCATGAAAAGCTGCCTCAGCCATTGAGCGGGATGCAGACATAGCCTCGTGTTCAGGAACTCCTGGCAATCGTCGCATAGTGGAATATACGGAGGAAGACAAACCATGGACGCTGACAATAAGGGGGCAACTGTGAAATTTTGGGCATTCTGCCGCAACAATCCAGCTGAATCACCCAGAATCAGATGTAAGTGCTCACATGTGGATCGGGATACAACATGGCCGATGGGAGGGGGGCAACACAAAGGTGACTCCACACACGCGCATCCCTGTTCCAGGCAATGTTGCAGTAATCCAGGTGTGGATCGGAACAGCGAGTTTAGAACCCAGTCAGCCACCTTTTTCGTTTTACACCGAACCACCTTGATACGATCCGCATAGAAGGATTTCAGGGGGGTAAAACACTTTGAATCGAGCAAATGCTGGCGCATCCGTTGCTGAACGAAATCAGCAAATGCTGCTGAAGTATTGTTGATTTTTAACAGCAGGAAACGTCTCAGCACAATGCCACACTCGCGCCGTGTCCGGGCCTTCACCTTTCTGAAAAGACGTTCCCATAGACGGTGCTCAACCGTACCCTGCGATTCGTGGAGGATTGAAAATTGTTGCTCCAAGGATAGGGAGGATCGCAAACACGATACCTCTTTCTCCACTGTAGTGGAATCAGTCATACTCAGCACAGTAGGTGGGTAAAATTTGCCCCGGCCCAACTTGGCCCAGTCTTTGGAAGAAAACTGGGGTAGGCGGCTATTCAGTAATTTTATAGCATGGCGTTGCCACCACTGTTCACGGGAGAATACCCTAAAAATAGAGCACAGTTCCAGTGGACATATACCCCAGCGGTGTGCTCCAATCCGGGACATATATCTATACATTGCATGGGCGTTAGACTTACCTGAGGCACACTTCAGCATAGCCAGGATATGTTCCCTACCACGATCACTAATGGGTCGCCCGATGGAGGCGGACCCATTACTGTTCCATCGAACACCAAACAAACGGACTGCAGTTTGACCCACCATACCAATGTACACTTCAGCCGTTTCCATGGAAAAAACCATATAACAACCAATAACAGGTTCAAGGACAGAAACTCTAGCACAGCAACCACGAGGGTTACAAAACCGTAAAATGTGTCGGATCCACTTCGCATTACACAGGGGCAATAATTGGTTAATGCGGTCAAAGGATTCAAAAATTGCACCCCAATCGCGGGGGGACGCATCAAGGGCACGTTTGCGGGCAATACACTCATCCTCCCAAGCGGATTTCCAAATTGTCGACAGGACCTTTTTTGACGAAGGTTGGAGGTGAAGGGGGGTATGACACAATTTGGTTTTGTACTTGAGCTTAAGTGTCTGACCAAGCATCCTCACAACGTCATGGTTGTCAACAGGGTCTGTTTCGAACGCACAACGACTCTGTAAGAGGAAGCCGTGAATATGTGAACACAATTTGGTGGTCATAGCACCTGCATGGTACGTAGGCACACGGGCGTCCGTGATGTGGAACAACGGTGCAATGACGGATGGATGTTTTTGGTGGCCACAGAGAAGTAAATCCATGCATCGCCTAGTAGCGTCGGTAATCAAAGCAACAAAACGGAGAGGGCGCGCATTGCCCAACACCGCGTCCATGATTCGTTGACATGCATTAAACATCCAAGCGTGATGGGTGTCAACCCATAACACCCCACCTTGTACAGGGCCACATAGGGGTGAAACATCAAAAGAACACCAAACCTCATCACCATAGTAAGGGGAAGAGAAGTTGTAGAAAGGCAAGAAGGCAGCAGAGGTGGCGATCCCAAAAGGGATACGGAATGTGTCAGCGACCGCAATGGCTAGCGCCGACGGAGGCCCACTTTGTATGGATGCCCCATGCAATTGTCGTCCATAGGACTCGGACAAAGTCAAAAAATTGTTGCAAAACCCCTCGGTCATAAGGCGGGAATCATGGATCTTCTTCGCACGGCAGTACAAAGAAAAAAGCCGTCTACAATGGAGATTAGCGCAACATTTTGCCACCACACCAGCGTATGAAGGTGGGGTCTTGTCGGAGGCGGGAACAAACAATTGGGGAGGAAATAGATTTCGAGCAGTGAGGTAGGTACTCTCATGCCAAGGGCACGGGTCAACAAACACAGGATTTTGTATCTGTTTGGACAGTTCATTCAATTTCTTCATGCTAGCACCCAAACGTTCAGAAAATTCTGTGCAATGTCCGGAAAATGCGGAAAGATGTGAAGAGAGCGACTCGTGAACAACATTTGACAAATTCATATCTCACTAGCAAACTTAGATGCCCCAAGGTGGTCACCGGGAGCAACAAAACGATAATGACCCACAAGGTCAATCTCTCTTGTAAGGTTGGGCACGAAGACGGGCAGTTTGGGATCGACCACGGGTATTTTGCACCTTGCCGCCGGCGGGGCTCTCATCGATTGTGATGGCGTCCACCCCGGCCGGGCCATCGTTAACAGGTTTCGCACCCTTACCTTTTCCACGGCCATGGAGAATGCGATCAACAATATCATCCCCAAACTCCTTCAATTGCGTCGGTTGGTGCGCCACAAATCCATGGAAATCAGTGCTCAATTTCGAAACATGTGTCTTCACTTCTGCAACATCCGTCTCGAGTGCAAGCATTTTTGTTTTGTGTTCTTTGAAACGTGAATTAGTGGCATTCCTTGCCTCTTGCGCCACACGTTCCGCATATTTTTGGCTAGCCGTAATTGCTCTTGGCACACGTTGAGCAGGAGCGGTGGTATTGGTCTTTTCCGGCGAAGATAACATTTCAATATCTTCGACAACATGATGCATGTCATCATCCTTGGAAGTAGCATTGTCTTTCTTGCGCACTTTGGGCATTTTGACCTCACCATCGGACTCGGATGTAGACGTCTCATTGCCGGCATCATCCACGTGGGTACCATCCACGCTTCGATCTTTTCCACGCCTCTTCATACCCGTTTTTTCTTTCTTCTTCCCGCTCACGTCCGTAGTCTTCTTGGTTTTCACCTTTGTCTCATCCTCCGGGGAAGTAGAGTAAGTGGAGCTTTCACATGAACCTTCTGTTTGAAGTGCCCAATGAGAAAGGGAAAGAGATGATCCACCTTCAACACCACTTTTAAACGCCTCAATGGTCGCCTTGGATGCCATGTACGCAATACATGGGCCATCCTTAGGAATATCGCCACCGGAGTTGATAGCCTTCACGAGACGCGAACATGGACTCCTAGATGCAAAGATAAAAAGGCATGAAACCAAGCAAAATGACTTGTTCCGTGAAGTGAATGGGAAAATACCCTCAAATTTGTTCGAGAACTTAGAGCCAAATGCATGAATTTCGTCAAAGGTAGCACGCGGGTCCCATCCAGCCGTTACAACCGTCAAGCCAATAGGCATCTTCCCTTTCCAAATAAGAGCATTGTTATCCTTCTTCACCGAAGCGCCAAATAATCTCTCATGAAACAATGAATTGTCACGCTCTTTTTCAAGAATCCTTTTCGCCTCAAAGCACAAATCTTTGTTTGTTTGGAACACTTCTTTCACATATGGGGCTTTGCAATCCGATGACTTGTGAGATGGATCACCGCATCTCCAACAAAGATTAAACGTCGCATAGGAAGTAAATCGGGAAACACGATCATCCTTTCGAGCATAACGGTAGGAGCGTGGAGGAGTTCGGAAGCGTTCATCATATCCATAATCTCTATCACGGTTAGGTGCATGGCGGCGGTCATGGTCCCTGTCACGATCATAATCTCGATCATTCTCACGCCGGCGGTAGGAATCATCTCCATAGGAGCGGTAATCACGTGAATCTCGGGAACCACGATAAGACATAGCGTTCAAGATTTAGAATAATCCAAACCAACCAAAATTATCAAAGTTGTCGCAAAGTAGTCGCAAAGTAATTGTCAAGTAGGTGCAATCAATGAGGTACACTCGGCCTTTCCTTGTGAGGGCGAGTTTGACGTAGATAAGCAAAGCAACAGGCAAATCACGGAAGAGAACTCATCAAGTACGATTCTGAAACACGTGAAATCAGTGGAAAGCGTGCTCTGTGATAAACACAAATTCCTCAGCTATGTAAGCAACTGAAATCGTATGCAACAGATAACGAATTTCGTTTTCTCATTCCACCTGTTAATCAATGTAACCAATACTCAAAATCGAAACATCAAAACTCAACATGACAGCGTGTACATGCGCGCGCATGCCCCACCGCGTAAGGCAGGCGGTTCAATGAGCGAAATAAAATGGAGACTGAGATAGCGATTCGAGGCAAATCACAGCCACTGTCATTACACCCACCCAGCTCTGTCTGAGCTTTTCCCAGCCCTATGGTAAAACCCTTCGCACCCTTTTGTTTTGGGGTCTCAGCCACACATCAGAGTATGTGTCGGCTTGGGGGGGGAGTGTAAAGAGGAGCTCAGGACAGGACAGGACAAGCCTGAAAGCCTGTGTTTTCCGTAGGATTCGGTTCGCTATGTTTATTCCTATTTTGTCATTAAGGTATCGTGCTCAGTACTTGGCTGTACTGACACATCTATGTTACATAAACCCATATATTATCCTGTCGCGTTGCGGTGCAGATGCCGCTATTTGGGCACTGCATGGCACGCATGCGCACTGATTTGTGCATTGTTTTCTTTCTGAAAAGCACTGATTTTTATTATAAAAAGATCTGATTTTGTAGGAATGTAATGTGCGAATGCATGCATGAACACTTTCTGAGTGTCTATTCTTTTTTGTGTGCAATGGGATTATTGCGATCTCAGCAAGAGGCAATATCGCTCAGTACTTCTGGACTATAAAGAAAAGTTGTATTGCAGCTATTTGCTTCGCTATTGGGTTGCGCCGTCTTCGGTATTGTGGGTCGTCCAGGAGTTCTCTGAAATCAAAATTTGGGATTTTGGTGCAAAAGATCTTGGAAAGCACACGACAAAACACCGTACAAGTGTTTTGAAAATTAAAGCCGTCTTGGTATGCCGGTGGCAATGAAGTCAGCAGACGAACCTTTGGGGACAGTGGGGTATGTCGACGACACCTCTGGTCTTGCAATTGATGACGAAGGTCTGCAAGTCTTGGCCTACAGAATTAGGGCAGTGATAGATCTTCTGTGGCAGCGAAACCACAGCGGCAAAATGAAACTGCTGTCGCTTGATGTAAAAGGCACCTCAGTGACTCGTGTTCGATGCACAGTCACGTGGGGGTCGGACACAGTGGAGTCTGTGAAGAAGTACGCGTACGTCAAATTTCTGGGTGGAAACGCCAATCCTGTGGGTGGTGTTGCAAAAGTCCGTTGTGTCATCAAGGCAGCATGCAGGCTTGTGATTGGCAGACTACGGAACTGGCCTACATCCCTTCAGGTTGCTCATGCCATTCTGGCTGCCTGGTAGTCTGCAAGCTTGTTTTTCAATGCATCGTGAACATCCCTGCTCAGGCACACCTGTTCGACATGTTTGGCATGATCTGCAGAGCTTACAGAGTTGTTTTTGGAATTCCCTGTAGAACACCGCGGCAATGCCTATTCAAGTGTCTCGGAATTCCGTCTCCAGAGCATGTGTTTTGGGCCACGGCTCTGCATGAGCAGTATAAAGCGTTCTGCAGTCCCAGTCCTGTTTTACGTCAAGCGTCTTGGGTCCATTGGCAGCGAAGTGTTCTGCATCATTTGGATCAAGATACTGTTCGTCTTCGGGCCCTACCTGATGCCATAGGGATCCACTTTCGGTGTCTATCGGAATACGAGGCCTTGAAGTGGTCGCTGACGGTTCCCTCACACTATCCGTCTCCTTTGGTCCTCTTTGTGTTTGGTGACGCGAGTCAAAAGCGCCTGTGGGGAGGCGCAGCACGCGTTCAAGACGCCCTTGGACAGATCTGGCTTGACGAGTCGCTGACGCTGGATGGCCAAGGGTTCAGCACAAAGCTGATAGAAGGTTCAATGTTGGCGCAAGGATTAGTTGCCATCAAATAAGCTATCAATAGGCTGCACCTGCCTGTGCGTTTGGTCTGGTCGTGGTCCGATTGCCTAAGTGCAGTTCAATCTCTCTGTTCTGCGACACTGACGATGCGTCCTGGTCATATCTTTGACAGAGTGGTTGCAGCGGGCAATGTCGCAGGAGTCCTGCAGAGGTGGGGCCCGTTTCCAGCACAACATGACAGCAACCTGAAAGATTGGCTGTCTGAAGTCAATGCGGAGACAGACGCAAATGCGAAGTGGGCAGCGGATGGTCATGCTCGGAGTGCTGTGGTCCTCTCTGTGTGGCTCGATGGCTCCAGTGTCTTGCCGTTTCAGGGTGAGAAAGTGATTGTGCATCTTAAAAAATTTGTTCAAGAGGCTCATCTGCTTGGCTTTCTAGGGATCCAGAACGGTGCCACCCCAGCATGCAGGGCGTGGCTGAGCGTTTTTCCCGAGTCCACCACAGGAGCCCGGCATTGGCTGCAAGTGCAACCCCTTCGATTGGAGCTCTGGGGTCTTGCTCGATGCTGGTCCTGTACTCTGCCACACATGAATGGTTCAGGGATCATGAGGGTGGTCAGTGTCCCCTCTGCAGGCAATGGGTACCATATGTTTCTCTTCATCAACTCCATGACTGTCTCTAGACCAAGCTGAACATCTTGCGGTGGCTGGAGGATACTTGGAAGCTTCTAGTGGGCGCCGGAGTGTCGTCAAATCGCGTCAAAGTCCTGTGGGGCAGAATCACCATACACGGCGCTGTTCCTGTTCATATTGTCTGGATCCATCCGGATCAAGCGGGTCGTTTGCCGTCTCCAGACTCCCCAGGGCCGGTGCACTGGCCTGTGTGGATCTCCTCCATGCCTTTTCGTGGGATTAGCGGCTGCCTTCTTCGTCACGGTGTTCAACTTCCGCAGGCGTTGCAAATGCAGGTTCTTGCGGCTGCCAGTCAAGTACTGCAATCAGATAGCGAGTCTGATCTGCCTTCTGTGCCTGCAGCAGAGCCTCGTCTGGTCTTGAATCTTCTGCATTCCATCAACAGTAATGTTCTTGTTGGATTTTCTGGTCATATTTCCAGTCACAGACAGTCGTATTCCACCCGGCTTCTGTGGGTGCTTGTGTCTGCATTGAGGGAGCATGCTGGAAGTCATCTCAGCCACTTCTTGGTCGACCCTGTGGGTGTAGCGGTTGGTTACTGGAGCCCACGATGTCCAGATGTATGCCTGGTTGAGAGCCACGGAGACGTTGCTGAGATGATGGAGGTCGCACAGTCTCGCCGCCTCAGGCAACAACGGGTCTATTGGTGCATCCTCTCCCCCAAGTGGCCCTGGAGTGGCGTGCGACAGGATATTGGCATCAATCTCTGGCACTTCCATACATTAGAAGGCAATAGTGTTGGGTTTCTGGTGTCCGATTCTCACATGTCTCTGTGTGCTCATCCTGAAGTGGTATTCTCCTTATTGGTTCAATTGAATCTCTGATTGCTGTTCACCCCCTCTGCAGGTGGCAAGGGCACTGATCGTCCCAGATTCCAGCCCCAGCGGTATATCCAGAGGAATTTCCACGCAGCAAGTGCTCCCAAGCCGTCAGATGCCCATGGCACATTACAAACAGGAATATAATCGTGACAGCTCGCGTGGACAAGCTCACTGGGGCTATTCACGCAAATATTAAGTTCATGGGCTGGGACCAGTTGTAACTCTGGCCAGATCCAGTACATACGCCTGTGCCGATTCAGGCACAAGATCTCAGTGACAGCTTTCACCGCGTCACGCTGTTTGTGGATGTCTTGGGTTACGTGTGCGATCGCTGTTGCAGGGGTGCGCCAACATGCAGGGACAACGCGAAATGCGGTCAAGGGAATAGTCATGAAACTCTTAGGCCCAGTGTGCTGAGGGATTTTCCAACCCAACGGACTTGTGGTGTGTTCGAGTCGCGCTGTGCGGTCCTGGTGCAGGTTTCTGTGTGTGCATTGTCCCTCTGATGAGGAAGTTCAACGGCGTCCCACTGGGGGGACCAAACGTTGTAGCCCAGTCCACAGGTATCATTCTTCATCAGTCTCAGGTTCTCCTTCCGCATAGGGGCAAACTATGTCCACAGGTGCTACTCCATGAAATATGCAATGTGGCGCTGTCTTCTCCGGCAGCGTGTGGGCCAATAATGTTGCACAATTCGATCCAAAGTTGTGTGGCAGTCCGTGCCTCGCACCTCAAGCATTCATCAATCAAAGTTCGAATCGTTTTCATTGTGAGGGTTGGTTGTTGGTCAGTGTGTTGCCAACGTGTCCTGACTAGATAGTATAGATAATATATCCTTAATTGCATGGGTAGAGAAGCAATTGTGAGGGTTCTCAAAGTCCAATGAAAGGTGTCTTGGGGCAGTCCCGGGCAGGTGAGACATTATCCAACGGAGTGGTTGCAGTCCAATGCAAGGGAGCCCAAGGAGCTCAAATTAGTAGATCAAAAAACCGGATAAACCAGACTTGATCTGTATGTCTCTGTCAGGAAGTGCGTGCCGGGGTGCGGCCCGGGTCTGGATTTGATTTGAAGTGACTAGAAGTGTCGACAGGTGCAACAAAGTGGAAAGAAGGTTTGTAGGTAGGTGGTTGATAGAAGAGGATAACTGCGCGGGGACCGGTACGGATCCGGTACAAAACGATACAGTCAAATCAAATCAAATCAAATCACTACTACTACTACTACTACTACTACTACTACTACTACTACTACTACTACTACTACTACTACTACTACTACTACTACTACTACTACTACTACTACTACTATTAGTGCTACTGCTACTACTAGTACTAGTACTACTATTACTACTACTACTACTACTACTCCTACTACTACTACTACTACTCCTACATTAACGAACAAATAGCAACAACAAAAAAAAATCTACCACCAACACCACACCAGTAGCGGCGACCATAACACAGCATTATCATCATATCATTACATGTCTATCATCTTGTACAATTTCCTGCAAGCCCGTGTACACCCTTTTTTTAACATAAGTTTGATGTTTTTTGCTTCTCAAACTGAAATAAAGGTCTGTGACTTTTAACTCTTTAACCTTGGAGTGCCGCGATTTTCGACATTCGTTTCTATGGCATAGTTGAATGAGAGAATAATTGTAGATGGTCTACCATTTTTGTGACAGCATTTGTTTGTAAAAAAAACAAGCACCAGAAGAAGTTGTTGCACTTTGGAGTGCAAAAGCACGCTCCCCAGAGAGACCTTCGACTTTCACATGTTGTTTTTTGTGACATCTTGTTGTTGTACCTGAAGGGTGAGGGGACAAAACACATTCAAATGGTGGTACTATAGTCCACCATTCTGATATCAAAGTTATGGTGCTGTTGTTTGTCGAGGTTGCTTGTTCACATCGGTTCCTTAAAAGCCAGATCAAAAAGACAAAGCGGCCAACACTGTCAATTGCTGCATGGGGAGTTTTTTGTTTTTCTTTTTTTTGCAAAATTGCTTTTCAAAGAGATTGGTGTCCATTTTGTGAATGTTCAGCTTTTTTTAACAACTCATGTGCATCTGAAACTCCTCTCCTCGTTATTGATGCTTGTGCTGATTTGGTCTCAATTCATACAGTTAAAATCATTATGGTGTGGTCATGTAGTCCCTTTTGTAGAATGGTATGCAAAGTGAAATGAGCTAATTGTAAGGTAAACGGACCAATAACTAGGCAGATAGTGTACAAATGTGGCAGATGGATGCGATCAATGCTGAAATCAAACAATTGGTAGAATAGTAGTTGAAACATGAAAGTCTAGAACTGTAGATCCAGATTTTGAAAAATCTAGATGCTGCAGAAGAATGAGCGCTGAACTCCCGCACCGCGCACATCGTGGACTACCGCGTGAGACCAATTCTTGAGCCATGCTTCATTGAACAAAAGGTCTGTTAATAGTGCATGAAATTTGAAAATTTTTGACAGAAGTGTTATTTGAAAATTTGGCTACCAATTTATGTAAGTTATCAGAATGCGTGGCGCATGAAAAGAGCTTTCACGCGTTTGGAGAGGAAGCGACAAAGGGAGTGCAAAGGCAAGGCAGCCAACTTTGCATCATTTGTTGAGTTGTGGACAAAAGCCGTTGTGGAAGCAGTGACACCCCAAAACATACTGAGTGGTTTCAAATCCTGTGGCATCAGCCCTTTTGATGCAGCGTATTTCTTGCAGCACCTGCCCCCTGCCGGATTGAAAGAGCCCCCCCCCCACCAGTAAGAAAAAGTGCTTTTCCAATGCTTTAGGGTATACTTTAGTTGTCTAAGAGGTGCTCTAAGCACTCATGCATTTTTATCTTAGTATTGGCCCAACCAAAAAGGGTGATAGCACATTTTGACCTATGGAACCAAACAGTAAATCAGGATGTGGTGTGGACCCCTTTATCCCCAAGCTATAGGCACTAAAACATCTTTTCCTGGGTTGCTGAGGCACTGATATACTGAGGGCAGAGCCTATGAATTTATCTATGCTTTCTCATGAATTCTTAGCTATCCTAGTGGTATGCACCCTAGGGGGCTGGGACACCTCTTTTTGAGAGGTCCTGGGTTCAATACCCAGTCAGCCTAGCTAAGTAGGAATATCCCATGTGACATGGGAGTGACCTCAGCGCCACAAGCCATGCCACCTCAGCACCTATGGGACCCAAAAACAAAGAGTGCACATGTCAAGATGGCACTGTGGATGAGAGTGAACCCTTGGGGCAGTTTTCCAATCAGTTTTTCTCAAACATGTAAAATATTTCATCCTGAGTTGCTATGTATGCTCATTGCTGTGGTCTATTGTTGATAGTTGTCTTTATCTAACTCTTTGTGACTGCAGCCCTTCATGCTTTGATCCTGATCTTCTTCTACTTGCTTATCTCTGGCTTGGGTTATCCTGAATTGGTTGTATTTCAACAATAAAACATTTTCCTCATCAAAAACAAGCAGCAGGAACCCTACACCAGCTGCAAGCAGCAGGGGAGGCACAGCAAACATACAGTGTTGAAAGCACTATAAAACGCTCTGGTAGCAAGAGGCAGACAGTCTCTGCGTGCCGGCAGCAACCCCGTGCCGTACATCCAGTGCGCCGAGATCTGTCATATATTAGCAGGAAGGGCGAATATGGACACAAAGAATGAGGACACCGACGTGAGGACGGCGCCTGAGGCACCAGCAATGCCAGCACCTGGTGAACCTGGACCTGGACCTAGCGCTGTACCTTCGGTGCCCTTACATGGACCAGTGGACGTGGCGGATGATTCGCTGGAAGGACTTCAGTCGGCCTTCCGGGCCCTCTCAGTCGGGGAGGTGGACACCAATCCTGTGAAGAGAAAGAGAGAGAGAGAGAAGGATGCTGGAGAAAGCATGGCAGACGAAGGAGTAGACCATTGGCGCGACCCGACGAGTGAGTCGACCTTCGAAGGCGCACCAAGCGCTTCTGACCTCCACGCATCACCCTCTCCTACAACCACCACACTCCCAACTCCAGACCCAGCCGCTACAACATCCACTCCCATAACCAACCCGCCTATGGCTGAGGGCACAGGCTTTACTGGTATGCCTACCTACCCTGCCTATGGTGTGAACCCACATACCACTGCGTTTCCAGAGGCAACTACTACCAGTGAGCCGGTGGCCTCCAGTTCTGCGCCGCGATGGTATGCGGCTGACTATCACCATCCTCTACCCGCTACGGGAGCCTATGTGGAAGTTCCTGGGTATGCAACCCTGAGTGGGCTGAGGAGAGGACCTGAGTCATGCGGGAGCAGGAGTAGAGGATCAGGGAGATCCTCCAACAGGTCCCTGACGCGATCAGAGAGGAAAGAGGCTCTCCAAGGAGCCACCTCTGAACTTGTGGGCGATCTCACTCAAGAGATTCGGGCTAAACTAGAGCCCCTGATTCCGCCCCAAGCGTCACCTACCATGGTGGGAGCTTCACCCCATCGAGTACAGGCTAACCACCTGGTGGTAGGGTTGACAAAACCCTGGGGAGCCTGAGGAGCCGACCGATGCTGACCCCTGCAGCGATACCGAGAAGCCCTTTCGTACCGAGAACGGCCCAGCCACCCTACAGCCACGTGGGGAATTCTACGAGAGCCGGGCTGGACCGGCTGGCGCTGACAGCCGTGAGGGCAATGGTTGACGTGGAGCCCTATGGCTCTAGTGATCTAGGCGGAGACCCCTCCGATGATGAGCCGCCGTCGATTACTTCTGCTTCGCCCTCCGAGGACGACGACCCTGAGGACCCTGAGAACCCAAGTGGGCAGAAGAAAAAGAAGAAGAGGAAGACAGGCGCCCTGAGGGACGCAGGTCTCAGGAGGCTAAGGCCATTGCCACCTCCAAGATCGTTGTGAACTTGCCTGACTTCACAGGCAAGGACCTCAGCAAGTTCGCTGAGAATTTTGGCCGGTTCCTTCGATTAACCGGCCAAACCCACGCTAGTGGACGGGTCAAGTGCGATCTGCTCCTGCAGTGTTGCAAGAGCAAGTACCTCGAGAAGCAGGTCAAGCATGTCGTGACTAAGTCCGCCACCTTTGCCGATGTGTTGGTTGCCTTGGAGAGGCAGTACCCGACCTATGAAACCGACCTCTCCATCAGGGCCGAGATCCAGAACCTGGCCGTGCTGCCCAACAACCCCGAACCTGGCAGGGTCTCTGAGCTATTGGCTGACCTGGATCACTGGGCTGGACGATTGACGCCCGGTTCCTACAGCAGCAACGACCTGCTTTTCTGGTTGGTGGCTAAGCTCCCCCAAAAGCCGTGGGATGAGTGCCGTTCAACGGCAGAGCGCAAGGCAAGAGCCCTACATTACTAGGATTTATGTGTACTACTCCTGGAGCTGGCGCTGGAGAAAGAAAGCGACCAGCACCTGAACAACTACCGTCCTGGAGGGGGAGGCTCTGGAAGCCAAGGCAAAGGGTACCAAGGATCCAGACCTGGACAAGGGACTACACCCAAACACGCCCGTATCATGGAAATTATCAAGGAGGTCTTCTGGTGTGATGCCAGAGATGAGCAGGGCCACCTGCAGCACGCCCCAGACCGCGAGCAGCAAGAATGCTTCGTAGTCCAAGGGAAGAAGCAGGAGACCAACACCGGCGCCAAGGCGAAGATGCCGGATCACTACACGTGTACTATCACCTGTGCCTTCTCTGGGAAGAGGAAGCACTATGAGGATGAGTGCTACCACAAGCAGCGCCTGTCGGCTAAGCTGAAGGGTGAGGACCCGGGCAAAGGCTCTGGCAAGGGTGGAGGCAAAGGCAAAGGCAACGACTCCGGCAAGGGCAAGTCGAAAGGACGTGGACAAGGGCAAGACAAGAGTCAAGGTGGACGAGGAGGAGGCGCTAACCGCCAGCCAGACAAGGACAACAAGAACCCGGACAAGAACGGAGGCAACCCCAACCCTAATCCAGCGGGGAACTCCGAGCCCTCTGGGGGGCTCTCTGGTCCGACCACACGCTCACAAACACAGGCCCAGCGAGAACAAGGAGCTAAGCGTGAGCATGAAGGCGGTGATGACGGCAACGCTAAGAAGAGAAGCCGTTTCATGAGGATGGCCCGCAAATTGCGGAACAAGGGGTTCGAGGTGACCTGTCCCGCGGAGTTCTGACAGGGACGCTCCGGTGGGGCCCTGGACTTGGTGTTCTGGGTACGTATCCGACTAGGGGGACGTGAATACCTGGGGTTATTGGACACTGGGGCCACCATATCTATAGTGGCCAAGAAAACTTTACCTTGTGGAAGCCTGAAGAACACCATGACCACCGCGGCTATACGAATGGGGGATGGGCAGGTGGTGCACAGCTGCGGGAACTGTGAAGTGCAGGTACCTATGGGCTCCCGAACGATCGCCCATCGGTTCTATGTGATGGACACTGAAGCCTTCAACTTTGTATTGGGGACTGACTTCCTCGTGCAGCACTCCCAGATACAATCCCTTCCGCTGCAAGCGCCCTACCTCCTCTACGTGGACCACGGCGAGGGCAGAGAGTCCGTGCCACTGGAGCAGTCTGAGCACACCTCGAGCTACCTGAGGGTATCGAAGGAGGAGCCCTCGAACATGATGGCGGCCTCCAAAACTGAGGACTATTAACTATCGGGGGAAGTCCTAGACCAAGGGCTGAAAAAGTTGGGTTACTCTAGAGAAGACCTGACTGTGGAGTTGTTCGCCAGCGACAAGCAACATGTCCTGGACCTTACTGCAGCAAGGGGAAGAACTGCAGCTACAAGTGTCGTGCCCTTCAACACGGCCATGAGCCAGAACACGCCCGCGTCAATTTTGCATTTCCTAAACGAGGGATATGACATTATACTCCTTCAGGAGCTAAACTCTCCCCCTCTCCTCCCACAGCGGTACGCCTTC
The DNA here is from genome assembly GCA_964036045.1 of Eutreptiella sp. 'Long Island Sound 2002'. Taxonomy (NCBI): domain Eukaryota; phylum Euglenozoa; class Euglenophyceae; order Eutreptiales; family Eutreptiaceae; genus Eutreptiella; species Eutreptiella sp. 'Long Island Sound 2002'. Next base: position 11,723,334 of record OZ038391.1, read on the forward strand.
GGCAATGACCGCGCTAAAGTCTTCTCGAATGTCTGCGGCCACAAACACGGGGTCTCGGTCATTGCAGGCCTGCGCATCGCGAGATATACCAGCTGTGTCCCGCCCAGAGACAGCGACAGCCTTATCTGTGGTGCCAAAAAATCCCTTCCTGAAGCAACTCCCCTGCACGTCTTCTCAGTTTACTCCCCCCCGGTGCGCACCGGGGCCACAGCTCCGTACCGTGACACCATACAGCGAGTTCTTGCTTCTTATTTCAACGATCATCCTAATCACATCCTGGGGGGTGATTTTAACTGCGGTCTGGATCCCGCACTTGACCAGCACAGCTTGGTCGATCTGCATGAGTGGCACTGGCTCACGGGGGAAGTGGAATACCTCCCATCTAGGTTGGTGGACACTTTCAGGTCAGAGCACCCCTCCCTCAGACTGTATACCCGCTACACAAGCGACCGCTGGGACAGCGAAGCAAGACTAGACTACATCCTTGCGTCCCCTCGCCTGGTGTCGCACTTTCCCCTCCTGGATGTGTCGGTCCTCACGGACTACACCATCTCTGACCACCACCCAGTGGTTGCGGTCTTCCAGTGCCCCTCCCCGATCCTTTTTTTCTTTTTTTTTTTATAAACACAAGGCCAAAGTCCAAGAGTCCACGTCCAAACTCAGGAAGGGTGAGCCCATCATACAGAAGTGACCCCATCCCATTGGGTCAGGGTCAGGCATGTGGGACGCGGACAGGGAAGAGGAAAATGGGCACAAGCAGATTTTTACGTAAAAGAATACATGGATGGCGACATGCGAGCAAACGCCCCTTCTCAGGGCCCCGGGGGACCAAGAATCATGCGGGGGTGCCAGGCATGTGGGCTACAGCCTGAGGAGAAGCCCTGGGAGAGAGGACAGTGCAAAAGACACGCACTGTCTGGGCAAGGTATGCTGGGGGGGGGGGGGGCAGCGCTGATGGCGTATGTCGCGTGGACTGTATGGGGCTGCGGGTGGGGACAGTGCAGAAAACTGATTCAACGTGGGTAGCTGTGACACTATTGGGCTGGGGGGAGGGGGGGGGGCTGGGTGTGCGCCACCGCCACAGGGGTCCGGCAGGCCCCAGCGTCAGACACGGGGGAGTCACAGCCACAGGCTAGGTCCATTCAAAAGCGCAACCAGGGGGTACATCTGTCATGTGTCATCCATCGTCGGCGTGCAGAACGAAGGCAGCGTGAGCATCACTGTGATGACAAAGCATGTACAGTCGCGGCGGAAACTGAGTAAAGTACAGCGCCCCGGCGGCATGAGCACCACTTAGTTTAAGAGAGGGCAGCCAATGCAGCTTCAGGTGGTTGCCTGTGAAGAGAGGGGGGAAGGGGGGCAGGGGGGCAAGGAAGCCCATTACAGGGTAGTGACACCGTGCGGTTTGAGCACACACGCATGCAGAGGGCGAGAGGGGGTCAGCATAGGCTCAGGGGCTGGGACCAATCAGCGGGGCTGAAGGGATTGGGCCGTGCCTGGGGCTTGATGGGGACCGAATTGGCCAGAACCGCGGTGACATTATCCAGCACATGCTGCTGGAAGTGCCTGACGGTCTTCCGCGCCTCGCGCAGCCCCCCAAGTCTGGTCTTAAGGAAGCGGTACAGGGACTGAGGGATGGCCAGTCTGCCAACGATGCGAAGGTCCTTGCGCTGGGCGGACCGGCGCCACGTCAGGACCTCTGATCTTACCGTCCAAGAGGAGAGCCAAGCAGCAACCAGTGGGTGGGTCTGTGTGCAGAAGGCCAGTGTGCCGTGTAGGCTCTGGTTGTGGAAGCGGTGGCAGTGGAGGCAAGGGTGCTTGACGGGTGCGTCGGTCCAGAAGGTGGCATAGTGCGCGTACCCCAGGCGGGACTGCAGGCCAAAGAGCCACTTGTGCCATGCCAGCCTCCGGAAACGCAGGGGCCGCCAGGACAAGGGGTGGAAGCCTTCGTGGGCGTGTGTGGGGAACAGACCATGGGTCCACACTTTATGGGGGGGCGCCATGCGTTCACCGTGTCGGACCACATCCCAGGGGGTCACCCTTGTCTGTGGGGGGGGCAGGGGGAGGGCCGTACCGACTTTGGCATACTTGTCCGACATTTCATTGTGGACTTCCCCAGTGTGCCCTTCAACCCACTCCAGACCTTGGCATTTAGCCAGGATGGAAGTGCGCACTTCCTGCACCCAAAATGCCTGCCTGACTGGCCGGCGCGCGCTCTGCGCAGATGCAATGGCGCCCTGGCAATCCAGTCGGATGGTGTTCCCTACTTCCGAAAAATGGGAGCCCAGGAGCATTCCTACTAACTCCGCTTTATAGGAATTTGGGTCACCAGGCACTCTGCACACGGCAATGCGGCCATCTTTCAGCACAGCGGACGCCCCAGATGAGGGCGGTTGACCCATCTTGCTGCCGTCCGTGTAGGTGGCTGGCGGCTGGCATTGCGGGGGTAAAAGGTACACTGTAAGCCCGGCTACGTGGGCCACCTCGACGGCGTCGCGCTGTAGTTGTTGAGCTGCCCACGTAGTGTGTACGGGTGGCTGGCGAGGGTCGGGGTCAGGGTTGAGAAGGGAGACAGCGGTGATGAAGGCATGGTATGGGGAGACAGTGGTGTGGGGGGACGTGGAGAGTGTATGTAGTCGCTGATTGCAGTGCAGCGAGTCCAGTACCCTAGTGGGGTGCAGGATTGGAAAGTATCCGAGGCCAAGGCCACGACTACGATGCGTGTAGAGTGTTTTCTTGGCGACGAGGGACGGAAGACCCATGACGCCGAAGATAAACTTTTCCAACAGGGAAGTGATGGACATTAGCTGCGAGGCGCGGAGTGGGATGCACTCTGTGCGATAGAGGAGCCTCGGTAACACCATAGTGTTGACTAAGAGGACCCGGTCAATCACTTAAATGGGTTGGGAGTGCAGCTCATTTAACTGGGCTTTCAGCTCTTGCAGCACAACCTCAACGCAGGCGTCAGGGCAGAGGCAGGGGGAGAGAGGGTGGCCCAAATGCATGAGGTAGGGGGCATGTGCAAAGGTGTGCAGTACCTGTACACTCCACTCTGGCGGGTACGGCGCAGAGACGGTGTACCATGGCGACGGACTGGCAGCCTGAACGGGGGAGGGTGGGTGCAGATACTTGGGGAGGGTGGGCAGGACAGGGGGCAGGGGTTGCATGTGAAGAGATTCGCTTTTGGTGACGTTCACCTGGCAAGCAATCAGACTGAGGGCGGTCTGTACGACCTCGGCAACGTGCTGGCTCTGGCCATACGGCGCGGGGGAGCATATGTCGTCGACATAAGCCGATAAAGGGATGCCGTGTTGGTCTAACACTCGCAGGGGGATTTCAAAAACAACGACAAACAAAAAACAGGAAAGGGGGCAGCCCTGCTTGACGCCATGTGTCGTCCTAAACACTGTCTCCTCCGCTCCTCGTAAGAATGTGGACCCTTGCTCCATTACCAGGGAGATTTTTTGCAGTAATTTGGAGGGGGTCCCCATTCGGTCGAGTACACCTAGGATAAGAGCTTTGGGTGGACTGTCAAAAGTGTGATAGACGTCGAAGGCGAGTAGGGCTTCCTTGTCCCGTATGGAGTCGATGGCATCCAGAAAAATTTGTGTGGCATGTGCTGTGGACGTGCCCTGTCTGCCGCCGAATTGGTTGGGGTGCAGGTGGGGGGACACTAAGGGGTGGAGCTTGGAGTAAACCCAGCGCATAAAAAGGCGGTAGATAGAATTGCTCATGGCAATTGGTCTCCACCGATCAGGGTCTTGCCACTGGCCCTTTCCTTTAAACAAACAAAATGTCTCTGAGACCAGCCAGGGCTGTGGTAAAAAGCCTTCAGAGTAAGAAAGGGAGATAGAGCTGTGAACTAACTGGAAGACGGGGTCGGGGAGAATGTGCAGTAGGTACGGCGGGACTCCGTCCGGTGGGGGAGATTTTTTCCTAGACGCACGGGCAAGGGCACGCAGTTCACTGAAGGTGGGGGGGGGGGGTCGCACAGTCGTGCTCTTTGGGGTACGAGGTCTAAAGCGTGAGAGGACCACGGCGTGTTCCGTTGCAATATGCGTTGTATTTTCCTGGTGGGGGTGGGGAGTGTAGACTGGGCGGGGGGGGTGAGGAGGGTATGCTTGATGCGGCGGTAGAAGGTCTTGGACCTTCGCTTGGCTTGTTTGGCCAGTTGGCGTACTACAGATGACCAATCACTGACATCGTCAGAGGCTGGCGGGGAAGGTGGCCTCTGCGAGTTAACCCGGCGCATGGCAGTGAGCATGTGTGAGCACAGTTGTTGGTATGTGTGTGCAGTATCACTGGCAACGGTGGGGAGAGGCAATGCAGCTGTGGCTGCAGATATGTCACGGCGGAACCGCGATACATCCCTACGGTTCCACTGGGCGCAGCGCGCCTCAGGGATATGGGGCTGCGCCCAGGGTATAGTGTGGATTAGTATGGGGTTGTGGTCCTGAATGCCTTTGACCGAGAAAAAGTCTACTACCTGGGCACCAGAGGTCTGAAAGAGTGCACCGAACAGCCTCGTGCCGTATGCGCGGTCAAGGTAGCTGCGCGTGCCCGCATAGCGACGCACCCTGGTGTATGGGGTGCACGTCTGGTGTGGGATCAAGAGGTCAGAGAGCGAGCCGGCCCGTTCTTTGGCAATCAGCCACGGCCACAGGGGTGCACGGAGGGCTGTGGTATGGCCGGTATGTGTCACAGCATTGTAATCACCTAAGATAATAGCGCACTCGCGGGCAAGGCGATCTAGATGTTTCTCACAGGATGACCGCTCCCTAGACGTGTGGGGACCGCAAAAGGACGCTACAGTGACAGGGGGCATCGACGGGTCGTTGTGTAGTTGCAGGGAGGTGGTGACGAGCCTCCCGTCAATGATGGTCTTCATAGTGGGCCTGTGTGGTGCGATGGAAGTATGTACAAGCAAGGCTACTCCGGCCTTTCTGGAGGGAGAGCTGTGTAGCAGGTGATATCCCCAGTACATAGCCACTCTCTCGTGGTCCCGCAGGGAGGACGAGGCACTGGGCCGGAATTCCTGCAAGGATAATGTGTGGGGGAGGGGGTGAAAACCGGCCAGTAAATGACATAGGCGGTTCGGTGTGATTTCGACACCGCCGACATTGAGGGCGCAAAATGTGAGTGTGGGGTGTGTAAGCGTGCGCGTGAGGTGTGTGGTGGTTGGGGGTGGGCTCATACTTGTGGGTGCATCAGAACCAGGGTTGACTGAGTCGTCCCGGATGTGGCGCGTCGAGTCGACCGGCCGGGCAGGCCCTGTGGGCGAGCAGTGTTTTATAGTGGCACACACCAGTGTGAGGGTGGTCAAGCGGGACAAAAGATAAACGACGGTGGCGAGCATGCGCAAGATGCCTAGCACAGCCAAGGAGGTCACCGTGGGACAAGCCAAATTACAACCTTGCAGGTGAGTTGGCTCCCGGTTATTTCCTATAGCTCCATCTGGTGGCAACTGCAGACGAAGTGCAGCGGTGGGGTTGGGGGCAGTGGGGTGGGGCTGGGTATGTGGGGGCAGCACTGTGTGACGCACCGGCGGGCGTTTTCCGTGGCATGCGCGAGGTGTGACACCGAGGATAGTGCACATAGCAAGGGCCGACAACGCGGAAACTGCGACGGAGCAGATGACCTGTTGTGCTACTCGGAGATTGTGGTGGGCGCTGATGACCACTGCAGCGAGGTGGCACCAATAAAAACACATTTGGGAACCTGCATACCATTGTTTGAGGATCGACCCCAGCTCTGCATAGGAGGATGCAGTCCACCTGGCATCATGTACGAGTGTCTGCAGAGGGACAGGAAGACGTTGGAGGGCAGTGGGGGTGAAGCAAGCAAGGGCAGCGTTCACCTCAGGGGAGTTTTGCGTTTCAGTGAGGGGGAAAAGTACGAGGGGAGGCATCGTCCTCAGCTGGCGGCATGGCACTAACATCGTCGATGGTTCTCTTGCTCTGACCAGTCATACGGTCGTCCTCCTCCTGTTCTGCGGCTGGAGGGGAAACCGACAGGGGGGGTGAGACAGGTAGTGCACCTGATGGGGGAGGGAGGCCCACATTAATGTCCGGAAGGGAGCAGGAGGGCAGAGCATTAGGTACCGCCGCAAGATTGGACTCATTCAGTGCTGCCGTGGGCAAGCTACTTAGGTCAAGACGCTGCAACCTTTCCTCAAGTGAGAGTGCTGTGTCGGTGGCAAGGGACCCTGATGTGAGGAAAACTGGTCCTGGCAGTGTGGAGCCGTAGGCTGCAGTCGCGGACTGCGGTGCCTGGAAACTTACAAAAAGCAAACCAGCTTGCTGGAACAGCTGGTGCGAGGTGACTGGCCCAAACACGGACACTGCATGCAGCACATCGGCAACACTGAAGGAGGGTGAAAAGCGCACCAAGACATGAGGGGGCTGCACCGTGCGTACCACATCCTTAGCACGTAGGCGTTGGTGGGTAGTCGCAGAGATGACCAGGAGATCACCAAGGTTTTCGATCTCTTGGATCGCTGGTTGCAGGAGTATTTTGTCCTTCACCATGCAAAAAACATCGTATTTGTTTAAAAAGGTGATGAACTCGAATTTCTTCCTCAAATGAGGATTCATGTCATGGCATCGCGGATTTCATTGGCAGGCATTTTTTTCTTCCGCTGCGCACCGGGTTTGAATGGTGGCTGGTGGGTAACTATGATACTACAAGTCTTGATGGAGGAGTGTAGTAGGGCAAAAGAAACCCCCATATCTGCTAAGGCCTCTTCCTCCTCGTAGAACCTAGCCATGATATCCATAGGGACATGGAAATCAAAAACTTTGTACCCATCGTGAGCCGAACTAACGGTCACCGGCCAGTGGTTTTTGGTAATGCGCGGTACTGTAATGTTGCGCAAGACGGTGGAACCGTCGTCCGGTGATAAACCGTTGATAAGCAACATCAAGGGTAGTGTACCGCTGATGTGCCAACGGGTCTCCGTACCATCAATGTCCCGCACAATGTCTTGGGGCACATCCAAGCGGATTTGGAAGTTGGTCGAGGTGGGTGTGAAAAGCGGCCGGGTGTGCCCATCGACGGAAACGGCAGGTTCTTGTGCTCGGGGGTAATATTCTACCACCTTGGGAACGTGGTCCTTAGCCAGAGGTTTTGAAGTCAATTGAAAAATGATCAATGGGTTGTCGTTTGGAGTGGGGAGATCCTCAATCAGTCGAGTGACCGCAGCGCGTTGGGCGAGGTGGATGACGGGGCATACAACGGACAAATTTAGGTACGGCAGGGAGGGGATAAGATCTATCCGGCGATCCAAAATGGTCGCAAGTTCAGAGTCCGCAACGTTTGTGCGGGATGGGTAGGCAAGCCAAAACATTGTTTGTTTGTTTTGCTTTTTCGATTCGCGCAAAACGTTGACTAATTGTTTCACGATGGTCTTATGTGAAACAAAGGGACCATCATCCTGAAAGGGGGCGAAGGCGGAAAGCATGAGGAACGATACTGTGCCGATTAGTTTGGCCCAATCAAAGCCCGGCATGTCCGCGACGGAAAACGATCGCAGGAAGCCGGGGTATTGTAGGCCATCCCCACTCAATAGGATTTGGGGCGGTGGTGAGAGTGCCCTGAGTAAGTCCGTGGGTGGAAGGGGAGAAGTGTCCAAGTACAATGGGGGCGTGGCCGAAAACTGGTCTACGTTTGAAAATCTTGATTGTCCACGAATTTGCACTTTGCCGGACTGAACATCGGCGGTCAAGTCCCTGGCCTCGGGAAAGCCATTTGGCAAGGTGCCTTGTGATTGAAAGGTGCGTGCAAACCTTATGGGGTTCATGGGAAGGGGAGCGGACAGACCGGTATCGGAGGCTAGAGTAAACGAAGCTTGGCTTAGCGCATTGCGCGGTGGAATATGATGGCGAGTATCAACTTGCTCGTTGGCACTACGCAAGAGAGAAGGTGGTCCATAGCCCAAACCGTCGGGGTTTCTCTCTAAGGCGCATCGATACAATTCTTTATACCCGTTTGAGGGCCGGACTCGTTTGGAGTTCGGGGTCTCGTTGGCGGCAGCGGCTATTGATTCATGAGGGTCTGCGATAGAGTGGCCAAGGAGAGAGTCGTGTTCCGAATCGAAAGACACGTCTATCCTGTCTACATAGGCCATGTCTTCGTCCTCTTGAGAGAGGGCGGGAGGTCCCTTTGTGGGTGTTGGGCGAACGAACACGCTTGTGGCTTTTTTTTCCTCGTCTTCTTTTTCCCCGCCTTTTTTTCCCCCGTCTTCTTTTTCCCCGTCTTTTTTTTCCCGACTCATGTCATCATTTGGATGAGAAGTTGTTGCATGCGCATGATCTTTTTTTTCACTTCCGACATTTTTTTGAGCCCGAGCTTGGGCTATGACGCCTTTGGCACGAAGCGGTTTGGGCGCAATGAAATGGGAACCATGAGAGGAGGCCTCTTGTGGGTTAGCACCAAGACTCCGTGCTCCATATGAGACGTATGAGGATTGAGAAGGAGCCTTCTCGGTGCGGGCATGTGCTTGCATTGCGTCGCCCATATGCGCCATTATGTTAGGCAAGCTTGAGCGTGGGGTCACCTTTTTTTTGGCCTCACTGGAAGAGACTCTTTCGGTGAAATAGAGCGAGAGCGAGTGGCATTGTCTCTTGGGGAGACCGACCTTTGGGAGAACCTTGAGGCGGTGGAAACCGAGTTACGCTCTTGGGAACTGCGAAGCGCCTTTCCACTAGCATTGGTCGTTGAGGGTTGCTGATTCATGATGCAAATTCAAAAGTGCGTGAAACCGGTAATCAAAGGTCTCAGTATAATTGGAAGGTTCCGAAACCGTAACAAATGGTATAAAAAAACGGAAACTGCACGGAAAAGGAAAAGTCCTGTCAGATTAGCAGGCGTCAGAAGGATCTGCCCACAAATCGCACGCGCGCACGTCGGATGAGTGCCCCTCCCCGATCCTTTTGTCTCAGCCCCCACTCCCCCCTTGCATCTTTCGGAAGCTTTCTAGTGACGAAGAACAACAATTCTCCAAAAGCGTACAGCTCATCTCCGACTGGTGCCGGGACCTCCGAGACGCCCCTGCCAGGGCCCCATTGGAAGAGATCATCGCCGCCACTGATTCTCTTCTTATGCAGGTTGGGTCTGCGTACCACAAAATCACGCGTCCGAAACCGCCGCGCAAGGACCAAGAGGGCTACGGCAAGCTCAGGAAGTTATTACGCTCACCCCCGCCTCCTTCTTCCCCGGCATTTCCCGAGCACAGTGCGGAAGTTCAGTCCGTGGTAAACACCTTACGGTCCTCGGACGAAACCAAAGCGAAGAGAAAGCTTCACAGTAGTCTAGTCCGAGGGGTCCAGATGAAAAGCACTGTTGCTCGCACCCTCTGCCCTAAAGACCTGGAGCCTCTCGTTGTCAGAGATCCAGCTACCAAAGAGCTCCTGAGTGACTCTGCAGATGGACCTAAAGTTTTTGGGGACACCCTGCTTCATCTTGGAGGGCATCCAGATTACGCCCCCCCCCAAAAATTCGTCGAAGAGGTCCTGTCCCACTCCCCCACATGCCCTGTTGCTGCAAAGAACGAGCACATACCCCCTGTGACCTGGCAGGAGTTCCTGAACCACTTAAAACACAGTAAGCCGTCAAAAGCCGGGGGACCGGACAAAACAAACAACTACATCCTGGCCCTCTGTCCGGAACCCATCCAGCGTTTTTTCCACTCCATTTTAAACCGCTTCCTCCATTCACCGCTGCCGCCGCACTGGCTATGCGCGAAAATATGTTTACTTTGTAAAAAAAGGCGACCCTTTCTCCCCCTCAAACTACCGTCCTATTGCCCTCTTAAACTGTATTTACAATCTCTTCGCCACTTTTGCCTGCAAACACCTGCGCGCTCAGGCTTTTGCACATGACATCCTTTCAGAAATCCAGCACGGTGGCCTTCCCGGCCACCAATGCGCTGATCATCTGTATCATCTCTAAGCCCTTTATGCAAAATCGAAGAAGAGCTACTCGCTGTTCATCGATTTCAATAAAGCCCTTAATTCGGTGCCCCATGGCACACTCTGGACTGTCCTCGAATGGGCAAATTTTTCTACTTCCACAATTTCTCTCATAAAGGAACTATACTCCTTCCCTCAACACAGCCCCATCATCAATGGCCGCACTCAACACGCTTACCTCCAAACCAGAGGCCTCCGACAAGGATGTCCCCTCTCCCCCCTACTCTTCATTCTCTATCTCAACTCCCTCTTCCAACATTTTCTTGCCATTGTGCCCCCCCCCCCCCCCGGGCAAATGCCCGCACCAGCCACCACGCTTACATCAACAACATCCTGATCAAAAGTGAGGACGTCGTCTACATCCAAAACAGTCTCAACTACTTCGATGGGCCGGCCAGGGACTGGGGTCTGGACATGAATGTGTCTAAGACCGAAGTCCAAGCCAATGGCACAGCCCCCCAAAAAGAGTTTCTGACACCCAGGGGCTCGGAATTCCTGAACGTACAACAAAAAAACGGGTTGCCCGCACACATGCTATAAATACCTGGGGGTTTATCTTTTTACTTGCCACCAAGCAAGGGGCCTGTTTCACATGCTCAAGGTGGAGATCCAGAGTTATTTTGCCCGACTCTCTCCCTTGCCTCTTACACTTAGTGAAAAGGTCTGCCTGACGAACTCTCAGCTGGTCCCAGCACTCGCCTACCACTTAATCACCCACTCTCCTTCCCCCAACCAGCTCCAAAAGCTTCAGTCACTCATCTGGGCGGGAGTTGCGTCTCGAAGCATCACACGTCTAGTCTCCCCCAAAGACCGTTTCGCGGCTCGCCCAAAGGGAGGGTTGGGAATGAAATTTCTACCGCACAGCGTCCACGTTGCCACTGTGAACTATGGATTACGGGCCCTTTGCGGCCTCGCCCAAAAGTCAGTTGGCCCCCTGTACGTCCAGTCTTTACTCAGCTCGAACAAGAGGGCCTCGGATCCGGTGCAAAACTCTTTTATGGACTCCATCCATGCCCCAGGCATATCCTTCCACAGCATAGGCCCGTGGAGACCCACTCCTATTCGGGATCTAATGCCTGGTACCCAGCTAACCGTTAGGTTCAAATCAGGACAGGCCACAGGAAGAGTGACCGAGGCAACCTCCAAATGGGCCAACGTCTCGTTCCACGACGGGGTCTACTCGGTGGATACCGACACGTCCTACACCATGCACATGCCATGCCACGCCGTCATGGATTACTCCCGCCCCTCTCACTTCCAGCTAGTCCCTGAATTTTTGCGCCCTCAAGAGACCATCCCCGAACCCCCAGCGCCACCGCACAACGCTCACGCACTGGGGAGCAGCCAACACGGCCATCTCTTTGCTCTGCAGGCACAACACTACCTAGAGAAGAAGTCTCTCGACGAATGGGGATGCCACGATGCCGCAGAGGCACTAACCAGGCTGCCGGCCCCCGGCCTACAGCGGGTGTGGCTATATTCCGATGGTTCCTCCGGTGAGTCCGGCCATGCGGCCGCCGTCACGGCCTTTCTACCCGACGGCACAACCAGAGTCCTGTGCCTATCCTCACCGCATCCCTCTTTTTCTGGGTTCGGAGTTCTGGGGGGCGGTAGCAGCCATTCGCTGGATCCACAGGGAACTTTCCCAATACGAAGTATGTTTGTTGATTGACAACGAACAGGTGGTGTCCACCCTTCAAAAATGCCAAGACTATAGGCCCAGCCCGTTCCAAGACGACACATGGACCGTCGCCGTACACAGCGCCCTACTTCTCATCACCAACCCCCTCCACATCATGTGGATTAAAGGTCCCGTCAATTTTATTGGCAACGAAATCTGCGACCATTTCTCTAAATGGGCAGCTCACAGCCTGATTTTTACCCCAGACCCCCCCCCCCCCCCCCTGGGTTCAGTGGCGGTACACCGCCTGCCTGTCCTCCACAAGTTTAAGGCGCAGCAATTCCGCTACCTACTGCCGCAGCATTCCCATAACAACATAGCGGTCGGCCCCAGCTTCAGTCTGTACAATAAAGCTTCTTGGTTTTCGTCCTTGTTTTTCAAACTGGCGTCCGGGTGCTACAATGTACACGGGTACCAGTGGAGCAATATGCTTCACGACTACCACTGTTCCAGGTGCGGACAGCACCATCCCTTCGACCCTCTATCCTGCCTGGACTTCTGCAAAGCTTTGGACCAGCACGTCCAGGCATAGGTCTCTTCCTGGGGGCCCCTTTTCAGCCCCATTGTCCTGCACTGGTGGCTCTCCGGACCCTCAAAGGCTGACCGCAGGAACTTCATGAGAACTCTGGTGCCTAAGTCCCTATGGTCCTGCCTCTCCCAGCCAATCCCGGGCTCCACTCGCGCCGAGCACAGGGCCATGCTTGGCCTAGCCCTAGAGGAACGCGTAAAGCACCTGGACAAGGCTGTCCACCAAGCACATGACTGGCTGTGTTCGAGTCCTCTCCCTTGGGACCCAATACTTTGGGCGCACCCCCCCGACCCTCTCAACCCCTTCTCGGTTTCGCACGGTGCGTTCAGTACCTCCGTCCAGATGCCCCCTCCGACCCGCCCCGCATACCAGCACCCCCCACCTCTCCCCAAACACGCCTTAAAAAAACCGTCCAAGCCAGCGTCAGCCAAAGCACAACCAGCCACTCGTCGCGCGCAAAAAAAACCCCAAACGCCCATCCAGCCGCGCATCCGCACCACGGCCCCCCCCCGCCCTCGGCCATTCCCCGCCCTCCTCAGCACTCACGCCCACGGCAACCACAAATACCCATCGATCATCACAAACCCATCAGACCACAATCGTTTGGGCACCCCCAAAGCGCGCCAAGACCACTCCCCCTCTCCCACCCCCACGCTCCAAGGCACGCTACCGTCAAACACGCCTACCTCTCCCCTCTAGGCCCACTGCTACTATGTGCCCACGTCCGTCTGCCTCTGCCCCCCCCCACTCCAGCGCCTCCCGGGACATCCGAAATTTTTTCCGCCCATCCAGCGACTTTCTGTCCCTTCCTCTCGACCCCTTCAGCCCTCTGCCCCTTCCTGAACCCCCCCCCTCCCCCACAGGGTAAATCAGCGTTCATCTAACCTTACCATCAGAGCAACCGTGTACATTTCATAATATGTTGTTGTAAATACTTTTGTTGGGGGACGTCAGCCCCAGAACAAGTTGATGCGGTTAAGAACATTCAAAAAAGAACTGCAGCTACAAATTTTACTGGCCCTCTTTCGGGATGGCCTACGGGAACCCCAGGTTCAGTGAACTGGGGAAGGTCTTGACCAAGGTGGCCTTGGAACGTTCCCGTATGGTCCTGTGTTCCCCCGATTGGGGAGCCCATGGGTGCAACGAGTACTGGCGAACCCTCCTGGACAGGCTGACTATCAGCTCTGTTCGGTTACCTGATGAGGCCATCTACGTGCCTCTGGGGCGTAAGGCGCCTATCGGAAAACCCGGATGGGGGAGTATGCTCAGTGTGGTGGACGAAGGTCTTACCTCCATCCCCTGGGAAGACCTGGACTCGACTCTGGTCCAGGCTATACAATGAGAAAGCGATGGACTCGCTTTGGGTGACTTGAAGGATCGACTACGACCTCAAGATGCTATTGAGACTATACCCGGAGGAGATGAATACGTCACGACTCACACCAACGCCCCCTACTCTCCCTGCCATGTACCTGTTCCCGATGGAGTCTCTGAGTATGGACTATCCGAGCTCCCCAGCTCTATCCACTCAGATGACGAAACTGAGCATGACGCCTTCTTCGTGCAGACTTGCGTGGAGGAAGTGGAGAACGCCGAGTACGTCGCCCCACTGAAACCCCTACTCTCCATGAGGGTGGAAGACCCCGTGGACGAAGAGCTGGACCCCAGATCCAGGCTAAGGGAGTATGTGGACTCCAAGAGGAGGTTGGTGGCAAAAAGGCTATGCTACGCTAAGCCTACCCGCAGCTCATGGCCACTGAAGCAAGGACGTAAGGGAGATCTATCCCAATTGAAGGAGGATCTCGAACAGAAGATCACCACCTGGCAAAGGGAGGTAGATCTTAAGCTCATGAAGAGCGTGTGGGGTGCCCATGTGAGGACCCCAGAGGAGGACGACCTCTCGGAGGAATGTGTATGTGAACCCCCTCGAGCGTGCCTACGTTGCCATCGTCCACCGGAGATGGTTGAACGAGACCTACTATATGCCTACCAAGGGTTGAAGGATACTACGAAGGGCGAAGAGTCGGTGAAGGATCACCTCCCGACGTCTATTACTCAGGGGGCAAGCAACTTACACTCCGACGAGGACATGGAGGACAAGATCAAGCTGTTAGACCCGCGGGTGCAGACACTTATAAGGACGTATCTTGAGGTGTTCGGAGAACTACCCCCTCCAGCCTCATGTGACAAGCTGGTACAGATGGACCTCAAGCTGAAACCCGAGTTTGTGGGTCACGAGATCCGGAGGAGACCCTATCCAGCTCCTAAAGAGCAGGCCGACGAGATTGAACGACAGATACAAGAATGTATCGAAGCTGGCCTAGGCCTGGAGTACAAGGACGGGGACTAACCCCAACACTGCAGCCCCTGTTTCCTGGTGGCCAAACCTGGTCTACAGCCAAATGGCTGGTAGTGGACTACGGAGAGCTGAACAAGAAAACGCTGAACCACTCAGGGTCCATTCCTAATATGGAGTCTACCCTTGAGAAGATAGCCTCCTGTCGCAACAAGACCAAGATGGACAAGAGGAGCGGATTCTGGCAGGTGGACCGGACGCCCAACGCTCAGGAGCTACTAGCCTTCATCACCCCTCAGGGGAGGGTGTTCAAGTGGAAGATCATGCCGTTTGGCGTGGCCAACGCACCCGCTCTATTCCAAGAGCTGATGAACAAGATCTTGTCCATCCTACGAAGGAGACCTAAGGTGCAGGAACTTATATCCCGTGGGGCTCAGATGGAAGCACACATCGACGATGTATGCCTCGGGACCAATACCCAGGAGGATCACCTAATCCTCTTGGGTGAGTTCTTTGCAGTCTGCCAAGAGAACCACACACGACTCAAGCTGGAGAAGTGTGAGTTCATGCAGGAGACCATGCAGTACCTGGGGTTTGACGTTGGCTATGGCTGGTGGACCCCAGCGGCCTTTAAGGCCAAACCCCTGATGGACTCTAAGTACGACACGAAGACCCCAAGAAAGGACTTCATGATGTACACAGTTTCATGTGGGGCGTGCAACTTCTATCGCCGCCATATCAAAAACTTCACCTGCACCAGCGCCATTCTGACGGACTTGATCAAGAAGAGTACTACTTGGCGCTGGGGCCCACAAGAGCAACAAGCGTTTGACGAGCTCAAAGACAAGGTGGCCAACGCTAAGTGCTTGGGCGTGCCTAGGGCACAAGGGGAGACTATCCTGGTGACCGACGCCAGCAATGTGGTCGGTGGTGGAACATTGTTCCAATGGCAAGCACTAGAGAAGGAGGAGTTCGACTCGGCTATTTCCCAATGGGGGACTGAAGGTCTCAACCGAGATGGAACTCTCAAGCACAGCTACCGTGACGACAAGTGGGTCCTAGTAACCCTGGGCCGCTGGAATTGGAAATGGAACCAGGCCAGGGGGAACTACTCCACCTATGAGCAGGAATTGCTCGCGGGTATGCTGCTGCTATCCTCTCAGGCACGACTGTTGGGGAGTAACCCTGTGGTCTGGCTGTGCGACCAAGAGCCGGTCTGCACTTTCCAGAAGGGTCCCCCACCTGAGAAGGCCAAGCTACGGCGCTGGTGGACCTACCTCAGCCAACTACGGCTGACGGTACACCATATCCAGGGAGTGAAGAACGAGTGTGCAGACTACATCAGCCGCAACAACTTCGACGCCCTGATTGGTGCCCGGTCTGAAGGGCTGGCTAAGGAGGCGTTCAGCCGTATGGACGTCCACTTGGACGTGAACATGACTATGATACGCCCCCTGGATGGACTCCAACAATCGGAGTACCTGAAGGAGATTGGGGATATCTACACCCCCCTGGAGAAACGCCTTGAACCCCTACTGGTCAACCAAGATCAGTGGAAGAGGGACAAGAGCTACCTCTGGCACGAGGACCGCATCGTGGTAACCAGTGACAGAGTCCCGGCGCTGCTGAAGTGGACCCATGAGTCCAGCGGTCATGTGGGTGCTGACCGTACCCTGAGGCTATTCAAGCAGTGGTTCCACACTACGTGGACTGACGCCCAAATGCGGAAAACCCTCCAGCCTATCGTGGACAAGTGCCCGTGTAGGTCCTGCCAACCAGGGGATATCAGGGACAGAGGTCTCTACTCGACCCTGCCCATCCCTCACTGTGCTAACAGTGTTCTACACGTGGACTACACGGAGATGCCGAAGTTCGGGGGCCATGACTTCGCCCTCGTGGTAACCTGGTGGCTGACCAGGTTTACCAGGGTGTTCCCATGTACCAAGCACATTACCGGGGAGGAGACTATCAAGATACTCCTGGAGGAGTGGTTTTGTGTCTATGGGGCGCCCAAGGAGATCAACTCCGATGAGAATGTACGAGTGCGCTCAGATACCGGCTGGTACAAGAGGGTCCTGAGATCCCTCAATGTCCAGGTGTCTACGGGGATACCCTACTCTCACACGAGCAACCCCCTATGTGAGCGACAGATCCGTGTCCTCAAGGAGAATGTAAGGATATGGTGCAAAGCTGAACGCACCAGAGACTGGGTGAGACTACTCCCCGTCATATCCTTGATGATGAACTCCCAAGAGAGTTCGGCTACTGGCTACTCGCCCCATGAGCTATTCCTAGGGCGCCCGGCGTGGTTCCTACATGCCCCCTATCCAGAGGACACCCATTCTTCCGTGGGTGAATGGGTCCAAGAGCAACAAGCGAAGGTGGACAAGGCCAAGGCTATGCTCCAGAGAGTGAGGGAGCGTCAGTGGAACAAGAAGAACAAGCACCGAGTACCGGCCACCTACCAAGAGGGGGACTGGGCGCTGGTGCACCACAGCCGACTACCCGCCTGGCCACACTCTACCAGCGATGACCCATACTTCGGGCCCTACAAGATTCTATCTGTGGATGGACACCATATAACCGTGCGGTGTTCTCCCCGTCTAGGGGGGACCCTGGTGTGCGCAGCTCAACACCTGAAGCGCTACTATGATCCTGAAGACCTCTGTGGGGAGGAGTGGGAGCTGAACGACGAGGAAATTGCCGCCCCAGACCTACAAGGGGCTGCCAGCCCTATGGAAGCTGAAGGGGAACTCCCCGACATGAAAGCCAAGGAGATGGCTAAGGAGGGCTTCTACCTGGTGAAGTCTGTCCTACGCCACCGCTATCGCCAGGGTTGGCGCTTCCTCACCCTCTGGGAAGGGTTTGGAGTCGAAGAGGCCACCTGGGAGCCCTTCTCTGCGTTTGTTCTACGTGAGGGACGCCTAAACTCACTTCTGGTGGACTACTTGTCCCAGAACAACCTTGGTGAGTTGCTGAGGCTCGCTGAGACGCTTGCCTCCAAGACTAAAGCTAGGGACTGAACCTTACCCCTAAGTGTGCTACGTATGTCTGTGTGTGTCTCACTTCTCTCCCGGGCGTGGCTCCCAAATCAACGGGCTTCGCTGATGTCGGACCGAAGGTCCTAGTCAGTTACTAGTACTACTCCTATGGCGCCCAATTTCTGTGCTGGCGCCTATCCTTGGGGGAAGACGGCAAAAGCCCTACCTACTAGAGGGGAGGGTTGGCCAAGTGTGCTAAGGGCATACAAAACGCCTATTTTTGCTAAAGTCCAAAAGGTAACGCACTCCCCTGCCCACCTGGAAAAGCACGCGGGACAGAAGACACCACTACTCTACACACCCTACCTACAGTGGTACCATCCTTGTGGGCGAGCACTTTTGCAACTGGCTCAAGCGCCCACTCAGGACTACCACTCCTACACGCACGCTCTACTGGGTGGCGTTGAGGATGAAGACAAGATACCTAGCGGCTCACCTGTGAGAGTGCAAGAAAACACAGAGCTACTAAGCTTCTGTGGCCTAACAGGGACGCCACAACGCGATTCTCTGCTAGGGCTTGGAGGGAAGGGGTGCTCTTGTTGCGTGCACAGCGTGAATGTTGAAGATGTCGGGCTACGGTTGCCACTCCTGGCTGAGTCGTAGCTTGTTGTTTGTGTGATCTGTGCCGTATATTTTAGCACGGCTCAAGGGACTGCACCAGTTCACCCTGACATTCCCACCTGAAGAGCAAAGGCGGATGAAGCAGCGTTTGCAGCGGAGGAACCAAGGCCATCACCACGTATTATACGCTTCTCAGATGGCCCTATCATACGCTGTCCACAAACACCCCTATCAAGCAAGCAAGCTTCAGGAACTCCACCTGTTCTCTTATAGAACGTGGGGTGGAGCCCCTGGGTAACCTAAATAAGGTTTACCGTGCGCATTCCGTGTGGCCTACCCTTTAATGCGTGCGTGAATGCACGAGCATGCACGGGTTTACCGTCAACCTCTGATTTTCTTCCTAATCTTGTCCACAATCCCGAAGTCCACCAGGGGGTGGCCCCACCTGGGCTTACCTACCTTACTCACCGCTGGAGAGTGAAGCAAGGTGAAGGAAAAACGAGACACAAGCGAGAAACGACGCTATGGATATGTGTGTATGTCTAATCACCCTGGACTTACCTCTAATCATCTGCAATCTTTCTAATCTATCCCTCCATCTTTTGTTAGCGCTGCTACAAGGCACGTTCACGGAGACACGAGACGAGCAATGTGCATGCTGCATACGAGACGAGCACACCTGTGGTTTATACCTGATTCATTGAAGTCCTTCTGTTGATTTTTGAAATCTTGAATCTTGAATTCTTTCTGCCAATGCGGGTGGAATCTTTATGTTAGTCTATTTATGTGTGTTTCGTCACTTTCGTCATGCTCCGTAACATACGTTTATAATCTCATTATTTCTTTATTTTCCGGCGCTTCGCTAGGAGCCGCTCCTGCGCGCCGCCTTTTTCTGCGTAAGAATTTCTTGATTCAAAAAATCAAGAGATGACTACAAATTTTATAAAAATGTGCATCTGATGCACAATTGGATTCTGTCCAGGTGTGTGCCTTCAGAAAAATTCTAGGCCGTCATTTGACGGATTTAGGTGTTGTCGCTTCGCGTTTGCGTGGATTCGTCTCTCATCCTCCCATTCCTCTGTTGTACAGACCTCCTGGCAAAGCCTCCTTGAGTAGGTCGCTGTTCTGGCGGAAAAGCAGCAGGAGGAGACTGAACCAGAATCAAGACCCCTCCAAGGGGCAATTCTAATTAAATCAGCGCACCCTCGCCCCAGTACCAGGACAGGTGTCTCCATCAGGTTCCTTGAGACTTGGGTCGAGCGTCCTATGAGAGTCTGGCGTTGTGTTGTGTTACGCTGCAGCTTGGAGGGAGGGATGCACATGCATATGGTCTTGGCATGCCCTACTCTAACCCCACCAAGCCACAGGAACCCCGGCAGCGCCAAGAGCGCTGAGTTTTCTGTTGGAGATTGTCATCAACAATGCAGCAAGAGTCGCTGGCCATGGTAAAGCGCTCTTTTCCAGTGTTGGGGAAGCTATAAGTACTTTAAAGTAGATGTGGAAACCAAGGAAAGGCCAAGAAAAAATCCCTTTTTGTTGAAAATGCGACAGTGGTGGCCACCACAGCACAAGGGGGGAGTAAGAAAAAGTGCTTTTCCAATGCTTTAGGGTATACTTTAGTTGTATACGAGGTGCTCTAAGTACTCATGCATTTTTATCTTAGTATTGGCCCAACCAAAAAGGGTGATAACACATTTTGACCTATGGAACCAAACACTAAATCAGGATGTGGTGTGGACCCCTTTATCCCCAAGCTATAGGCACTAAAACGTCTTTTCCTGGGTTGCTGAGGCACTGATATACTGAGGGCAGAGCCTATGAATTTATCTATGTTTTCTCATGAATTCTTAGCTATCCTAGTGGTATGCACCCTAGGGGGCTGGGGCACCTCTTTCTGAGGGGTCCTGGGTTCAATACCCAGTCAGCCTAGCTAAGTAGGAATATCCCATGTGACATGGCAGTGACCTCAGCGCCACAAGCCATGCCACCTCAGCACCTATGGGACCCAAAAACAAAGACTGCACATCTCAAGATGGCACTGTGGATGAGAGTGAACCCTTGGGGCAGTTTTCCAATCAGCTTTTCTCAAACATGTAAAATATTTCATCCTGAGTTGCAATGTATGCTAATTGCTGTGGTCTATTGTTGATAGTTGTCTTTATCTAACTCTTTGTGACTGCAGCCCTTCGTGCTTTGATCCTGATCTTCTTCTACTTGCTTATCTCTGGCTTGGGTTATCCTGGATTGGTTGTATTTCAACAATAAAACATTTTCCTCATCAAAAACAAGCAGCAGGAACCCTACACCAGCAGCAAGCAGCAGGACAGGCACAACAAACACACAGTGTTGAAATCACTATAAAGCTTTCTCCACCT
Organism: Eutreptiella sp. 'Long Island Sound 2002'; assembly: GCA_964036045.1. Taxonomy (NCBI): domain Eukaryota; phylum Euglenozoa; class Euglenophyceae; order Eutreptiales; family Eutreptiaceae; genus Eutreptiella; species Eutreptiella sp. 'Long Island Sound 2002'. The sequence continues at coordinate 11,743,785 of OZ038391.1, forward strand.
CTGGAGTGCCCTGCCAGTCCTGTAAGCCCTCCTAGTTCCCAGAGCTCTGGAAGTGCTGTCAGTTCTGCCACTGGGTGCAACAGCCCCAAGCAGAAGCAGCAGCACCAAAAGTGATGCTTGGGTGCAGTGCACAGCGAGAGAGATGAATCAAGCCATCAAGAATGATCCATGGAACATGCGCTTGGGTGGGTTTGTGACTTGTGAGACCTTCATTGACGCTGCCTGTCAGGCAAAGGAACCAAAACCAAAACCAAACGCCGCACCGAAAAGGAAACTTGGACACCGGATCACTCGAAATGCCAGCACAAAGGCCGCCACAGAAGCAGCACCAAAACCAGCTGCGAAAAGAAGAAGGCTGCAGCCCAATGCCTGCCTCTCCCCCCCCCAAAACAGGACCCCTTTCTGGCAGCACCTCAGGACCGCATGGAGGACGCGGATGACTTTGATTTGTATGTGACATGTTACAGTGCTTTATGATATTGTTTTCCTCAACACATGAACAGGGGTCTTGAGATGACTCATCAACAAAACAAGTAAATTGAATTTTATGTGCCAAACGTGTGATGGGGTATTGTGCATGTGTGAACTTTTCACGGAAATAAACAAAGAAAAACAAACATTTTCCATTGTCAAAATGTTGGTTGTTGAAACTATTTCGGGCATTATATAAGGTAGGAAATTTGTTTTCCGCAACAACAACAAGTTAAATAAAGGATGTAAAACAGTAGAACAATCACAAATAGCAATGCATGGGCCATGTTACACGGTTTTCAAACATTTTACAAAAAGTTTCAAAAAAATTTCCTTTTTCAAATTCATCAAAACGGGTAGTTGCACGCTCATAAAGGCACACCGGGTCCCCTAAAGGGTAGGAACATCCTTACTCAATTATAGGAAAGAAATCTAATCAATAGTTCACGGTCCCAAGATATAAGGGTACTCATTAAGCTACTTTTTGTTGTGAAACCTTTCCATTTGTATGCCGTGGTATAGAAATTGGTCACTAGTATAGTTATCGGTCAGTTTACCTTAGTCTCCAAAAGTGGACAATTTTGTTGGATGTTGGTATGTAGCCGCATAAGGCCCCAAACTAAGCATGTGAGGTGACATACTGCAAATGCGCACCATCAATTTGTTATTGACTTTGAATGAAACTATCCCAGTTCGCTTATCAAAAACATAAAAATATTCCTTATTGCATTGAGCTGCTTTTTGGCTGTCCTTTTTGCTCTCACCCTGAGTGGCTTTAATGAACACATGAATGCACGCCTCTTTTGAAGAAAGGCAAACAGGCACTATTTCGCCTGTCCACGACAAGCTGGTGTTACTGGTTTTTGTGCTGCTGACACGCATACCATTGCTGTTATGTGGGTACGATCGTACCCACGCCTGGGGGTTGTGGCAGAAACAAAACTTGCCAGGCGCACAGTCGGGTCAAGAAGGGTAGCAGCTTGCAAGCTCAAATAGGGCCTGCCGGAGGCTCTTCTTGAGCGCTTCATTCCCCTTTTTAACACATGTCAACATCTCTGCGGGTTCTTTCGGGTTCGATGAAATACACAATGGTATGTACAGGGGGCTGATGCAGTTTCGTAGCGCCGACTGTGGCCTCCATCGGGTGGAGAAGCTACGTGTAGCTGCGCGATGCCCGGCGCGTGTACTTGTGGTTTCACCTACCTCCTCCGGGTCCAGACCGCAGTATGTACAGGCAGATCGCTGTCGTCCACACAGTCAGAAGAAAAAAAACACTGCGCTGTGGTACGGACGTGACGGGCAGGGCAGACCTCTGCGTGTGCAGGGGGAGGGCAAAGGCTAAACTGGAGGGGAAGGAATCAAGACATCCCAGGGGGAGGGGGAGGGGGGCAGCGGACAGTAAATGAAACCTGGGGAGATCAGGGGAGAATCAGTAGAGGCGAGGGGGGGGGGGGGGTCGGCAGTTGGCAGGAGCCAACGGCAGGGGGCATGTAGCAGAGCACGGAGACTGCAGATGAATCAATGGTCGTGGTGTGCAGGGCTGGACAAAGTGCGAAGCTGGCCTTAGGGGCTAAATACAACTCCATAGGCTTCCTTCGACGATGTCGTCAGTTCCCTTACTCTCTTTGTCTTTGGGTTTCTGAGTTCTGAGCAGCGCTGAGGCCTGTACAGAAGACACCAGGGTAGGAGCAACTGGGGGTGTTGCGGGGGGGGGGGGGGGTTGGCTGAGGGCACGCGTTAGAGAGGAAACAAAATAGAACTCAAGCAGCGTAGAGGGAGTCGGTGTCGAAGGCGGGGGCAAAGTGGGACAAGAAGTTGCTACTGGCAAGAAGCATGACTCTGAGGGTTCATAATGGGTTCAAAGTGATCAGTTCGCGTGGAGAAACTGTTTGATGGACTGTCGTCGCCTGTGCTCATCGGGAGTAGGGCCGTGCTGTGGACGGGCCGCCGGTGCCGACTTACGTGTCTTGGGTTGTGAAGGCAGGGCGTCCTTCCTGCGCCTCTTAGGACCCTGTGTGCCGGCTGGTGGGCACAGCTTTACTGAGCGCGGTATAGGCAAGGGGGGGTGGTATCGGTGGTCGGGTCCCTGCACCGGTCTGTCTGATGTGCTGTAGGGGCCATGTGACGTGAAGAAGGTGTTCGGATTTAATGGAGGAGGTAGAGGATCGGGCAATGGGTGTTCTCTGCGATGACTGCAAACGTCTTTGATCACTGATGTGAGGGCCTTACGTCGTGGTGCCAGAGCATCGTGCAGGTGTCTCTTACCACTGGAGTCAACAGTGAGTGCTTCATACAATGAAACAGGGATCAGCCTCCTAGCGAAGTTACGGAGTTCACCTTTCGTTCTGAGACCCTGTATCCACCTCTGTACCTGCGGGGCTACGTTAGGACCCCACGAGTCAACCATACGTGCTCTGTGAGTGGAGAAGGTCGAACAAAATGCGACGCATGAAGCCAGATCAAGCGGGTGTTGACCATCGCAGTCTGGACATTTTCGATCAGACAGGTCCCAAAAAAGCGAGGCCCCATAAACCCCAATGACCCACATGACCCATTTATCCGAGAAGGAGCTAAATCAAGAGTAGTGCCTGGGTCAGTCAAAGCTGAAGCTGGTCACTATTCCGGTATGATCATGCCTGGGGTATAGCTGACGACGTCGTGATCCGCTAAATTTATGTATGCATGGGCACCCGTCAAAGGTGACCAAGTGTCGAGTGGGGTGCTGGAGATGAAAATGTGTCACAATACACGCATAGGAGTCAGCCAACTCATTACTGAAGCGGTACCCAGAACCCCGTGGCTAGGGTAGGGCATACAACCGGTCTCCGGTCCACTAACCCCATGTACGGAAGGGAAGACGCCCGTTGACGCCCGGTGCGAACCCGGCGGGAGCGTGTTCCGTGCCGTAAAGCCCCGCATCGGCAACCGATGCACCGCCAGCGGAGATTTATACATCAGAACATCAGGATTCAACAGGGTTTTATTTTCATATTGTTTCCGTCAATTTTTACGCTGCCGTTCTGATGTTCACTGTTTTGACAGCTGGCGGTTAGCTCGCGACTTTAGCGTAACCGCCTGTTTAACTGTTATATACAAATATTTTAGCGCAAATCGTGACGAAGACTCTGAAGTCTTCAGGAATTGCATTGATGCATCCGCAATTTTCACATTCTACACTCGCAACCTTAATCCGATTTTTTCAGGATGTCGAAATCGGATTTTCGACTTCGACATCCCCGCACTTGATTTGACCTCTTTCGAGTGGACCTACTCGCTACCCTATGCTTTCCTCAATCCCTCAACTTTCCTTTTGTCTTGCCCTCCATTTGTCTTAGAGATATGGGCAAAACAAAGTTGATTCGTGAGGCCACTTGTGAGGGTCATATCTCGTGCCGCTTGCGAGGAATGACATTAAGAAAACGTGGGATGTATTCACAATACTCCCGACGTAATTTAGGAAGCTTTATATGCCTTGCGTCTCCACACGTGCGCGCTAGTGTAATGGATCATGGTCAAGAGGGTAGAGTTTGTGTTATAACTCTTTGGCCATGATATTGCGTGCGTTAAGATAACTTTCGAGTGTAGCGCGCGAGTGTTGGTGTTGCATAGGAACTCTAGTTGAGTTCCTATGAGCCATTGACACAAAGTTATGCCCTTGGAGGGGCATGACATATCGTGGGGGGAGCTACCTTTTGGGGCAATATGTGGTATGTGCCATGTGTTGTGTTGCGTGCCCATTCGGCGGGTCCATCGCTCCAAGCCAAACCCGCCAATGGACCTCATATTGCGCAAGCCCCTTCTCCATACTCCCCACGATCAATTGCAAGCCTAACCTTCGTGGAGGAAAGCTTGTGTGGCGATCCCAAAGCGATGCGTTGGGAGCAAGGTGGGTGTTTTGCAATTTTCCATATTTTCATGTGCCCACTTAGGAAGTAGCGCTCGTAACCTTTCAAAGCGCCCCAAGTGGAGCACATATGTGGAACCGAAGGTCATTGGTGTCAAGTCATTGTGTTTAGAAGGTTTGGTCGATTACTCAATCCAAGCCGAAGTTATTATAATATAATTGTGCGCCTTTCAAGGCACTTTTGCGTGTCTTTTTGCCAATTTTGCCGTTTTTGGCCCGTCATGATGTCAAGTGGCGACCGTGTATCTCAACGTTGCGCTCAATGGACATCATGACCTAAGTATGAATTGAAGGTACATACTTTGGTGCCCAACATATCTTGGACCCGGCGAATAACTCCTCTTGGGCTTGGCATACCGAGGCCGCCATGTTGGCGATTTGGGACCATCCCAAATCATGGGCTCACTTGGCGACCCTGCCATTCCCAATACCGGAGGAGTTGCGCGACGCCCAAAGGATATGTTGGACACATATGACTTGATACCAATCCTATGGCACACTCCGGTCCAAGTCGGGCATGTGCCTCATTTGCCCCAACCATGAGTGTGCGCATTTTCGGCCATTTTGAGCAATTTTCCACATTTTCTGCCCGCCGTGCACTATGTTCAGCCCACCCGTGCACGCCGGACGCATGGACCAATGGACCATATATGACATGGGTGTTATGCATATTGGTCCCCATGGTTCACACACCACGTGGGCGAAGCGGAGCAACCTTCGTTAAGGCGCTAGCCCAAAATGAGTGTGGGCAATTTTGCCATTTTGGCATTTGTGGACCCAATTGGGATCGTCACCACGCAAAGTGGCATGGAGATCTTTGGGAGCCAAGGGCATGGGAGTCTTCGTGAGACTCCCGGTGGGTTGCGTATGGAATCGCGGATCCGATCTCCAAGCCGGCAAGGAGATACACTATTGGGAGCACCCCGAGTTTTGGCTCATTTCAGGCAGCCAAAATGACCCCCTTTTGGGACCCCAATTTCAGACCCCCGTGTGGTCAATTGGCGGCCCCATATCCCTATGCCCACAGAGATCCCGGACCTAATTCCAAGTTGTACACTCAGATAGAAGTCCTAGGTCCTGCCTCCTAACCTGTGAGCCATTGGCCTTGCCCTGGCCGGGCGAGCCACGCGCGAGAACGATGCCAATTTTGGTAATTTTTGGCATCATGACCCAACGTGACGAACCCGTGGTGCCCTGCTGCCGGGACCTCAGAGGGAACCAGGTTGGGTGAAGGCTCCAGGGAGTTCGTACTCGAAGGGCATAGGGTCAGTTGCCTCGTCCATACCTCTGGCGGGTCCGGGATTTTGGAGTTAATATCAGTTTGGGCTGAAACAGCCCATTTTCAGCTACCAACTCCTAGGGGATAATGGCGGGGCCATATCTCTGGCTCAGAGAGGAGTTGGGACCTGCCGTTAAGGGAGCATAGGGAGCCATTGTCAGTTGGTCTTGGAGCTGGTTGGTTCTGAGGAAATCGCCTGTGGCTGGGCGGGACACCTCCCCCTTTGGCAGGGTTTCAGAGTCCGGACTGAGCAGGGCATGGGTTGTGTTTGAGCCCCCGCCCCCACCAGCCACTGAGAGGGTCGGACCTGGGATTGGGATATGAGTTGGGACTGAGTGTCTATTGTCCTGTGATGCACTTACCCCAGTCCAGTCTCAACCCCATGTGTACATATCCTGATGTGTTTCTGTACATACTTTCGTTCCCTTGTTGCAGAGTGGCAAGGATCCTGAAACGCTTTGTCACATGACACAAGCGTATTGATGCCCTTGTGAGCGTAGTGCTTTGCCTGCCTGCTCACCTGTGCGTGTCGGCGCAGCGTCCCGTGGCCGGCCCCCCACGGGAACGCGTCAAAAGCGTTTCACCGCCACGGGGTTACCCATCCCTCGCGTGCCACTCGGGGCCACCAACCCCGAGCAGCGCGGCGCAGCAGCTCGCAGCTCGCAGCTCGCAGCGCAGCGCAGCGGCTCGCAGCGCCGCCCAGCGACAGCGCCGAGTTCGTCACGGAGCCCGCAGCGCCGTCCAGAGCATCGCCCTGACCGCGCCGCGACCGTGAAGGAGGTGCACAGACCAGGACTCCTGCATCAGCGTGTCCCATCGGCCGACCAGCAAGGCCGCGTCAACCACCTCCACAACCACCGGCTGATCAGCACCAGCCGCACTCCCAGTCCAGTGCTGCAGCACCCGCCTCAACAAACACCACCAGGACCAGTTCGTTGAGCGGGACGAGTGCACACCAAGGACCTCAAGACCAAGTACGCCCCCCGCTGCCATGGTAAACTGGCAAGGGGCGGGTAAGACGTGGCCGCGGCCCCACCCCCATGCAGCGCACCTACTGCGTGGGTTGGTTTGGGACCAGCACTACCGCCACAGCCACCCCGGGTGCGAAGGCGGCATGCCCGGGAGCTTCGAGCTCCGCACGGACATGGCTGCCGACCGCCTGCAGGCCGTGGAGGACTGGCTGCGGGCGGAAGGGTATGCCTTCCGCTTCCAGCAGAGGCGCTGGAGGACCTGGACCCGGCCGGACAGGCCCGGCGAAGGGCTGCGCCCCGACGGGATTGAGGAGGACGAGAGACCCAACGAGTACCCGTCGGGCGCCTCGATCAACGTCTCCATGTGGGACATGATCGAGAAAACTTCCCGGAACCGGGGAGCGAGCGCAGGCTGCAGGGCAGCAGCAGCGCGTCTCCGGGGAAGGAGAAGCGGTCCGCCGGGGACAGGAAGCGGGACCGGAAGTGGCGGGAGTACCAGGAGTCCCTGGCCGCCGAAGCCGCCCAAGGCGCCAAGGGCGGAACCCCAGCCCCCAGTCCCCAACGGGCCAATGGTGGTCATCACCCCGGCCACGCCACCCTCGGCGACTTCATCCAAGTCGCCAAGCAGACCAAGGCCAAGCCCCGTCCGCTGCTCCTGAGGCCCCAGCAGGCCCCAGCAGGCCCCAGCAGCGAAGTGGAGTCGGCCCACCGCGGGAGGATGCCGGCCGACCAGGCCAGCTCCAGCGGCAGCGTCGCTTCGCACCAAAGGGATGTGGCGCGCGCCTGCGAGCGCACCTGTGGGGTGCCCTGCAACCTTCGGGTTGCCCGGCAACGGGCCACGCAGCAGAACGCTGCCGTGGACGGCGCCGTCAGCATCGCCCATGAGGAGGCCACCGAGTGGGGCAGAGGCATGGGCTACCACGCGTCGACCGTTGCAGCCATCGCGACCGGTCTCACGGCTGCGGCCGCCCATGAGGCAGTGGCTGCCCGGATCAGGGCAGCCGACGAGGAAGCCTGCCTGACGCAGGAGGCCATTGCCTGCAAGGAGGCCGAGGTGAGGGCGCTGGAAGAGGCGCTTGCCGAAGAGAGGGCAAAGAAGGAGGCGGAGGAAAGGGCCCACGCCGAAGCGACAGCCAAGGCCCAGGCGGACGCCGTCAAGAAGGACGCCATCGAGGCCGCGCGACGGAAGGTCGCTGAGGAGAGGGCCAAGACGGAGGCGGAGCTCGCGGCGTTGGAAGCGGACAAGGCTCGGCTGCAGCAGGCCCGGGAAGCCAAAGCGGCTCGTGCCCGGGAGGAAGCCGAAGCGCGAGCTGCCGCAGCCACAGCCGCCGCAATGGAGGAGGCAGAGGCCAAACTCCGCCGCGAGACTCCCCCGGGAGGATCACGAGTGGAGACCCTTCGAAAGCTTTTCGAAGGGGACGCCTCCTCCAAGATGACGCTGGACGAGGCCGACACGGGCAGCAGTGGGAGCAGTGGCCCCACCGCCCACCAACGGAGGAAGGGTAAGGGGAAGACCCCCGAGAGGCCACGGAGGCCAGCGGGCGGTAACCCCCACGACAGTGACCCCTTCTTCACCGCCAGCGACGGGGATGAACGAGGCCGCCGACATCGCCAAGTGGTGGCTTGGACGGGCGGAGGAGGCGGAGACGTCCCCATGGAACCGGAAGGTGAGGATGAGGATCTCCCTCCTCCCTACCGGAGCTCGGAGTCTTCCGAGACCGAGACGCCCAGGTGGGGCGACATGGACGAGGATGACGACATGGACTTCGGCATTACGAAGGTGCGCCCATCCTCGGACCCACCGAGGCGACCCGGCGGAGACCCACCGGGACCCCCTGGCGGAGGGCCATCAGGACCTTCTGGAGGACGCCCACCAAGTGGACCCCCTGGAGGCGGACTACCGGGCGGGGGAGGACCCCCTGGACCGGGCGGACCCGGCGGAGGCCCTCCTGGAGGACCCCCTGGGGACCCCGACGACCCACCAGGGAACGGCGACCCGGATACCACCTGGCCGTGGATTGTCTACCTCCGCAGGACGGTCCAGTTCCTCGAGCGCGAGGTAGACACGGGCAAGGGCGAGATGACTCGCATCGCCAGGGTCGCCGCGCGCGCGCAGAGAGAGCTGGACATCGCCAGAGGCGAGACCAAGTCGCTGAACAAGGTCATCAGCGGCCTGCAGCAGAGGCTGGACGCGCTGGAAGCCCGTGGGAGCTTCGGCAGCGACCACCCGCCCCTGGAGTCTGGCTCGTCGGACGACGGCTGGGGACCCGGACAAGGTCCAGGCAGACCCAACGCCCCCGGCGGAGCCCCCAGGAGTCGCCCCAGCGCCAGTGCCCCCTCTCTCACCGCCCCCTCTCACCACAGCGCGGGCCGCCGCAACGAGCGCGTGCCGCCCGGCAGTGGGAGTGAGGATTGGCGTGATGAGTGGCTCAGCGCGGAGTACCGCAACTGCCGTGCCCCACCGCGGACACCGGTACGCCCCCGGCGCCCCGCACCAGCCCCGGAGCCAATCCCAATGGCTGGTGGACGTTATGGTGGACTCAGGGATGAGGTCCCCAGAGGAGACGTGGAGTGGGATGTCGGCGAAGGTGAGGACCTGGACCTGGACCTGGAGGAGTTCGACAACAGCCCGCCGCGTGGTGTACGACGAGAGGCCGCTCAACGCAGCCGCCGGCGCCGTGATGAGGAGGCATACATGGAAGGAGTACGGCGTGAACATCTAGGTTCAGCGTACATGGAGGAACCGCGGCGTAGCCACAGGGATTCCATGGAGGAGATGGACGTGGCGGCTGTGGGAGTCCGTGGGAGAGGCCGATGGGAACCTCGGTCGACCTCGCGGCCGGCGTTCATGGTCTCTAAGGCCGCGGATGCCGCCGTGTGGGAAGACTTGAAGGACATCAAGCCCCCCATGTACGACGGCAACCCCCTCAACCTCGACCGCTTCTCGGAGAAGCTGGACGATTGGGGGGTAACCGTTACTGAGGATATGCATCCCGCTGATGCGGAGAAGTATGTCTTCAGGCGGTTCAGGTACCGCCTGCCGGAAGTGCTCGGAGAGCTATACCTCGTGGCGACCAAGGAGGGGAAAATCAAGACCCTCAAGGAAGCCAAGAAGTGGCTCAACGAGCAGGAGCGGGTGGACGCTCCGCAGGTGGCTGCCAAGCGGTGGAAGTCCATCAAGCTTCAGCATGATGGACGGGAGATTCGCCTACGGGACTGGCGAGACTTCCGAGGGCATTACACCCTCTTCCGCCGCAACGTGGAGGACTGGAACGAGGGTGACGAGCAGGCTCGCCTGCTCTCCATGCTGCCGGAAGCATGGATCAAGAGGGTCACCAAGGAGGAAGCCAAGAGGGCCAAGTCCAACCACACGGTCAAGATGATGCTCCCCAAAGAGTATCATACGAACGTGGTGGCTTGGACGAGGAAGAACGTGGCCTGGGATGTCAAACGGCACTCCCTGCGGAACGCTCTCCTCATCACCGTCTCGGGCGATCGCGGGAAGACCGCGATGTGGCGCCTTGACGAGTGTGAGTTGAGCGGCCAGACCATCCGTCTGCAGGCCATCCCGGCGCGGATGAGCTGCGACGAGATCCTGGAGTGGGTTGGCGAGGAAGTACTCAAGGAGTACCGAAACCTCCACCACGCCCGCGGGTTGAAGCCGGGCGACCGCGACGTCAACTACGTTGGCGAGGGATCTGGCGGGGAAGCTGCCATGGACCCAGCGGGAGCCGGCGGCGATGAGACTCTCGTCGACGATGACGACGACGATGAGCCCGCCGAGGTGGCCGTTTGTGCCTTCGTGGCCAACAACCTGAGCGCGGGGAACAAACCGGGAAACTGGAAGCCCCTGCAGCAGGGTTGGAGGAAGAAGGAGAAGAGGGACCCTCGCCGCATTGGCGACCCTCCGCTGTCCTTTGGGGAGTTCATACAAGCTCACCCTCAGGGCTGTTTTGTGTGTTATGGGAGGAGGAAAGCCTTCAACCATGACCACCGAACATGCCCCACCCACAAGGCCGACACGGAGGCTTACAAGAAGGCGCATGGGTCGAAGAAGCGTGCGCCCGCGGGTATCCGGGAAGCCAAGGTGGAGGTGGACAGGGACGAGCTCTCCAAGCTGGTGTCGCAGGGGAGGGAGGTGGCCAAGGAGATCCAGGAGATCAAGAGGAACTGGGTCCCCAGGTCGGACAACAAGAACAAGGAGAACAACCAGAACGACCAGAACAAGGACAAGGACAAGAAGCCTACTCGTAAGGGAAGGAAGAAGGGCGTCAACGAGGTTGATGCGGAGGAGAACACCCCTTCTTCCACAACCGACGCCCCCTAGCGGAGGTTTGAGGTTTGAGGTTTGATTTTGCGGGTACTAGACGCCTTTCGGCCCCGGGGGGCCAGCTGGTCGGGCCAGGTGATATCCTCCCCACCGGGTCCTAGTTGAGGGCCCTCCAAGACGCACCTCCTGCCTGGTGGCGGAGTCCCCCGGGTTCACAAAGCTCGGAGCCCCGTCCTTCCCCGGCGTCCCCGTTTCGCCACCCCCCGGTCAGTGCATCAATTCGCAGCCGTGGCTGCAGGCGCTTACCCACTGCGTCGCCCCCCTAATGCGTGGTCGCCCGGGGCGCCGGCGCCGCCGGGCCCATGCTACTGGCTTGTCGCCAGTGGGACCCCCTTGGGCTGGCGCGGAGGCTGCCTAGCCTAGGGGTTGGGGCGTGGCGCTGTGCGCCACTACTGCCTTGGCGGGCGCGCTGCCCTGTCTTTGTGTGCGCGGCGCTCGCGGCCGGTTCGGGGGGGTTCGGGCCGGCACCTGGCGTCGTGTCTCTTTCGTTTCCCCCTCCCCGCCCCGCGTGTTCCGCGCTGCGTGTGGCGGGCCGTCCCGTCCGGGTGTCCCTTACCCTCGCTCGCTGGTACGCCATTCCATGCGGTCTGTGCGTTCCGCGCGCTCGGTCCGGTTGCCCTTCCGGTAGTCCCCGCGTGTCCCTTTTGTGTGTGTGCGCTCGCGCTCTCGCGGTGTCCGCTCCCCCCCCCGCTGGGTGGTGTGGCGCGCGCATCTCGCGTGGTCCCGGCACTGGGCGCTGGTAGGGCCGTTCCACGTGGTCCGTGCCCCTCCGCGTGTCCTGCCACGGTCCCTTGCTCCGTCTGGCTTGCTTGGGGGGGGCGGTCCGGTCCCGGTTCCCCCCTACTTGGCTTGGGGTTGTGGGGGCGGCGGCAGGGCGTCCCCGGGGTGGGTGCCTGCTACCGTTGCGTGGGGCGTCTGGGGTCATGCGCTCCCCCTCCCCCGACTGCCCGTCCACTGGGCGGGCTGTCGGGGTCCGCGACCCACGTGTTGTCCGCGCGGGCGTGCGGGTGTGGGGGCCCTGCTCTGTCCCTGTGGGGGCTGCGCGCCGCGGGGCGGGTCCATGGCGTTCTTATGCTGGGGGGCGGGCTGGGGGGGGGGGGGGCGTGCGCCGTTTCCTCCGGCTGTGCGGCCGGGGCGGGGCCTGTAGGGCGGGGGGTTGCTCTGCCTCTTCCCGTCCCTCTGCCTTCCCTGGGCAGGCAACAAAGCGGGCGTCACTGGCGTTGTGCTGTCCATGGGGGGCGTGGCCCCCCATACCACTCCGGTTCGTGCTCACCCGGCTTCTCTGGGTATGATCTGTGCGGCGTTCGGTGCGCAGGCGTGGGCCCGCTTGTTCTTCGCGGCCCCCATGTGAGCCGGCGGCTGGGGCGGGGGGGCGGGTCACACTCCGGGTCCCCTCTCGGGCGGGGGGGGGGCATCCCCCCTGCCTCGGGGGGTGGGGGCCGGAGCCCCCGCGGCTGGCGGGCTGGTGGGGGGGCGGGGGGGGGGGGGGGTCGCGCCGTGGCCTCCCTGCTCCCGTTCCTGGCGGCGGCCTGCGCTACTCCTTTCTGGCCCTCTCCGTGTCGCCGGCGCGCTCCCTTCCGGCGCGCGCGTGCGGTCGGGGCTGAAGTGCCGCCCTGGGGTGGGGGGGGGTGAGGGGCGGCCCGTGGACCGCTCCCCCGGGGGCCCCAGCTGACCTGAACCCCCCCTCTGTCACCTCGGAGTGGGCTGTGGTTACGGGAGGGTCATGTGGGGCGCGGCCTCCTTCCTGTTCCGTTGTGCGCGTCGCTCCTGCACGCCGGTGTGGGTTCGCGGGAGCAGGTCCAGCCGCCGTTGCCCTTACCGCGTCGCCGTTCCTCCTGAGGGGGGGGGGCGCCCCCCCGGCCCTGAGGGGGCGGAGGGCCGCGCCTGTGGCTCCCCAGCTGAGGTTGGTGCGGGGGGGGGGGGCTGGGGGGGCCGCCCCCCCGCCCGCTCTCGGGCCTGTGTGGGAGGGGGGGGGGGGACTGGGGGGGGGCCTTTCGTCCCCTGGCGATGCCTCCTGTCGGCCGGGGGGCGGGGGGCATGGCAGTCCTGGCCCCGGGGGCCAGCCATCGGCCGGGGGGTTCGCGCCCTTCCCCCGCCCCCCTCTACCGAGAGCCGGATTCTCGCGCAGGCCCTCGCTGGGGCCCCTCATCCCCCGGCCGTTGTTGCGCGGCGCCGGCCGGCCGGGGGTGGCCGTGAGGGTTAGCGGTCAGTGGTTAGCGGGCTGCGGGGCAGCAGGTTCCCCCCCGCGCTCGTTGTCTCCGCACTCCCTCCCGCGGGAGGTGGCGCGCCCTCTTGCGTCGTGCCGTACCGTGGGGGGGGCGTGGGCCGGGGGGCCCAGCCCCCCCCCCCAAACTCTCCCGTACCCGCCGTCTGGGCCTTCACCTGCGCCGCCGCTTGTGTGGTGGCTGGGGCTGCGGCGGCGGCGGGTTGTGCCGGCGGTAGCGCCAGTGGGCGAGGGCGCTGCGCAAAGCCCGGGAGAGCCAGTTGTTGGCGTCCGCATCCGTGATGCGGAGCACCGCTCCCCCCTCCAGGAAGGCCGGCCACGTCGGCTCCCTGTCGGGCCTCGCCGCCCGGATCACTGACCTGAGGACCCTCTCATGGTCCTCTGGGGCTGCCCACCCCCCCGGGGGTACCTCTCGGTTTCCTCCGTCCCTCCGGAGGAGCACGGCATCGAAGGGCCGGTTCCTCGACCTCCTGGAGGTTCCCTGGTTGGCCCAGCACAACCACCCGTACACCTCCCCTACCAGGGGGAGGGTCTCCTCCCCCAGAGGGTCCGGGACCGCGCCCCAGTCCCGGTCCCATGGCCGGCCCTCCTCTGCCCCCCGTGCCGGCCCCCCTCGCTGCCCCTGCGCCTGCGGCGCCGATGCCGCGCCCCGTCTCCCCTCCGCCGAGGCCATCCGCGCCGGCTCCGCCCTCGGCGCGGGGGGGGCTTGATGGTGCTGGTGTCGTGGGGGTTGGGGGGGGACGAGCTCGCCGGCGTCAGGGTCGATGTTGTAGAGGTGGTGGTGGTGGTGGTGGTGGTGGTGGTGGGTGTGGTGTGCCGGGATCTGTTGGATGCCGGGCGGGATGCACCTCACCGGCTGCACGTCCGGCTGCGGGGGCGCCCCGCCCTCTGCCCCCCTCCCTTCGCCCCGTCCTCCCCCCTGGGCTCCCATGCCCCGTCCCGCCTGTCCCTTGGGGCCCTCGGCGGCCTTGCCCTTGCCCTTGGGCCCCTTTCCAGCCCCCTGCCCGTGTCGCGGGTCCCGCCTCCCGTCCCCCACGCCCTGGCCCGCTCGCTCTCCCACCTCCCCTCGCCCTGCCCCCTGCACCTGGGCTCCCTGTCCGCGCCCCTGCGCGCCCTTCCCGTGCCCTGGCCCCTTCCCGGCCCCCTGCCCCGAGTCGCGCCGTCCGCTGCCTGCGCTCTGCTCCCCCCCCGGGGGGAAGGGCTTGGGGAAGAAAGGCCTGGGGGGGCTGTCGTGGGTGTGGGTGGGGTTGGCGTGGGCGCGGTACTTCGCGCTCTCCCTGCCCACTGCTGCTGCTGCGGCGGCCGCCGGCGAGGCGTCCGCGGCCCGTGCGGGGTTCTTCCGCCGCTTGCGCGGCGTGCTGGGGGCCGCGGCGTGGCCGGCCGAGGCGGTGTCGCGGCCCGCCGGGGTCGCGGCCGCAGCCCCTCGCGCGCCCGCCTCGCTCTCCTTCGCTGCCGTGGCGGCCGCCGACGCGGCGCCCGTGGATCCACAGAAGGGCAGCGCCCGCGGGGCCCGCTTGTTCGTGCGAGGGGGTGTGTGCCCCCTCGATGCGCCGGCACAAGGCCTCCTCCTCTGTGCGCCTGCGCGGGCCTGCGGGAGGTTCGGGCCAGGGGCACGCGGCTACCTTGGCGCACCGCGCGCACCTGTTGGCGCCTGTCGACGCTGCGGAGGACACCGTGTCACATTCTCCGCAGAGTCGGCAGGTGTGTGGGAGGTGGGAGGGCGGCGACCAAGGGTCGAGATGGCGGAGCCAGAGGTCGTCCCACCTCTGTCGGAGGGGGTCCCGGATCTCCAGCAGGCGGGCGCGGACGCGGCGCCGGTAGTCCTTGCCAAGCGTCTTCCGCTGGACCTCCTGCCACGTGTCGTCGGGGGGGATCCCGTGGTCGTGGAAGGCGGCGATGAGGTCGTCCCACGCCGGGCGGGGGTGCCCCTGGGGGGGGCTCGCCATGTACACGTGGCACCCGGTGAGGTGGGGCGTCAGCGCATCCCATTGGCACCCGTTCGCGGTGTCTCTGTGGAGGAGGGCCAGCAGGGTGCCGTCAGCGACTGCCTCCCACCCCACTCGCAGCCCTTCGCAGCCGTCTAGCTCCTGGCGCAGCGCGGCTGCAATGCCGGTGGGGAGCATGAGGAGCAAGGGCCCCTGGGTGTCGCCCAGCCGGGACAGGGCGTCGTTGTATACCGGCCCCCCGGCTTTGAAGTGCGCCACGCTGAGTTGGGTGGCCCCGTCCTCTGGGGGGTGCCGACGGACGGTGGCCGCAGCGTGTCCCCACGTGCGTATCTCCGTAGCCCGGAGCACGTTGGCGGCGTGAAGGACGATGCGGGGCGGGACGGGTGTCCTGACGAGTGAGGACACGTCCCCAGTCCATCCCGTTTGCGGCCATGGGGCCGCCTGCAGCCATTCCCCCGTCGCCGCGTCCCACGGGTGGTCAGGCCCCGCCCCGCGGATCATGGTGGGTCTCGGCCGGGTGTCCGGCCCCCACCACCGGAGCGGGATGGCGGCGTATCGTTGCGCAGGGGTCTCCGGGGCGCGCGTGGCGGCGCACCACCGGCTCCACTCCCGCGCCCACTCCTCCCCCAGGATGCGCGCCTCCCATGCGGTCATGGAGCCGCGCCCGATGATCCACGGTGGGAAGAGGGCGTCTTGTAGGTGCCTCGAGAACCCCCCCGGCAGGTCCTGGTACGGGTGGGGGCTCTCTTGGGGCGGGCACTCCAGAGTGCCATTCACAACACGGAGGGAGGCTACGAAGTCCTTGTCAGGGCGCGGGGGAGGGGGAGGGTGGTCGCCCTCCGCCGCAGTGAGCCACCGGTGCGCCCGGGCCGCCGCGCTCTGGGGCTCGCGGAGGAGTTGCTCCAGCCGGTGGTTGCGAAGCTCCCACGCGAAGTCCCCCAGCCGGAGCATGTGGTGGAGGAAATCGTCCACCGAGGTCCCTCCCGGCGGGTCGTATCGGGTTATGGCGCGGAGCTGCGCCTCCGCGTCCTCGGGCACCAGTCTGGAGCAGAACACCTCCGTCCACGTGGCGCCTGCGGAGCGCCACGAGGCCACCCACAGGGCCTTGTCCCCAGGTGGGAGGTGGCGGGCCGCCTCGTGTACCGCCTGGCGGTAGTGGGGCCAGAGGAGCCGTGAGTGGGTGCATCCCACGTGCATGTGCACCGGGATCTCCTCCGGGCCGCCGCAGAAAAGGCACGGTTGTGGGACGATGGCGACGCCGGAGAGCCGCTCCTTCCGGACGCGGAGCCTGCGCTGCACCGGCGTGTGGCCGTCTCGGGCCCGCAGCGCCCCACGGTTGGTGGCCGCCGCGGTGAGGTCCCAGGCGTGGACGTAGGCCGTGGCGTGGGCCGCGCCCAAAGGTGTGTGTCCCCGGTGCGTCAGCGCATGGTCCGTCTGCGCCCGTTGCGCGACCTCGCCGAGCACCCGCATCGTGGGGGGCCGTAGATCGAGATGGCCGTCACGGCCGGCGACAATGAGTTGGGCGTGGCCAGGGTCCGGGTGCGTGTTCTGCAGGACGGTGTCCTGGGACGCCGCCCAGTATGCCTTGTGCAGTAGGGCGTCACTGTGGTGCGAGGTGGCTCGGACGTACCAGAACGGGTGCCTAGCGTGTTGCCCTCACGCGCACAGGCCGTCCCGGAGCCACCTCAGGGGCATCCGGTTGACCACCTTTGCTGCGCCCGCGGGGAACCCCGTGGTTCGTTCGCAATCTGCGTGCCGCAGGAGGTGGAGGATGACTTCGGCGTCCACCGTGTGGACCCATGGTCTGTGGGCACCGTATTGTAGGGGGAGGGAGGCGGCCACCCCCTCCCCGTCGGGCACCGTGCCCGAGATGGCCACCGCCCACGTGCGGGTGAGGTCGGCGGCGAGAGCGACGCTGGTGGCGTGTTTGCAGGGTCCGCCCCCGGACGCGTCAGAGGAGGTGTGTCCCCAGGCCTCCGGGATCCAGTAGTATCCGGTGGGGCTGAGCCACCCCGCGTTAAGGTCGGTGGAGTGCCACCGGACGTCGGGGTGGCTGGGGGTCAGTTGGTCCACGCTCAGCGCCCTGGTGTCGCCTGGGCTGATCGCCGGGTGGTCGTGCAGCCGGATCTCCGCTCCGGCGACCGTGCTTGCCCAGGACCGTAGCGCCGTCACATGTTCCTTGAGCCACGCCGGGCCCCCACGCTGGTGCACCACCAGGTGTCCCGTGTCCTCCGGCTGGTCCTCCAGCGCGTGTACCGCCATGTGTGGGTCGTGCGGCACCCCCGTAGCCACCAGTAGGGTGGTGCCACGGGGGAGCCCACGGGGTTCGGGCTGGCCTGCCCCCACTTGCACTATTACCCACTCGGCCCGGAGCTGCGCTTGCCCCGTCGCTTGGGTGCATTGGTCGTCCGTGGTCACCAACCACAACGGCATCGGCGCGTGGGGCCGGGGGCGCAAGGGCTCTGGCCACGCCACGTCCGCGTTAGGCTCTTGGTGCTCGCTTTCCGCGAGTACATGAGGGCTGCTGGCGGGTGGTACGCCGCCCCCCGCGTGGGGGGGGATAGGCCGTCCCGGCGGTGGTAGCCCCCGACGTGGAGATGCAGGCCGTCCGGGGTCACCCGTGGGCCGGTGTGGGCGTCCTGCTTAGCCCTCGTGGGGTGGACGAGTCTCAGGCGGGGGTCCCGTGTGCCGGTGGTGTGGAAGAGGTGGGCCAGGGCGTCGCGCCACCCGGGGTGGTTGGTGGGCTCCTGCTCACGGCGGCAATAGTGGAGGTGTTCATCGGCGCATTGGTTGAGGCACTCCCGCACCGCCGTCGGCCACGGATCGTCGTTGTCGGGGAAGGGGTGGCGTGGCCCGTGGTGCCCATGCCACGGCGATGTGTGTGGCACCGTCAGGCGGCACGTGTCGCGGTGTCGCAGCTTGGCGGTGCGCAGCGTGACGATGTTGCCCGAAGGGGACTGTAGTTGGACATGGGCCGCCCTGGGGCACGCGATGGGGTTGTACATCCCCACTCCCAGGGCGGCCAGGGCCCGGGGTATGCTGTGGACCCAGTCGCCTCCCGCCAGAGTTGCGAACTCCGGGACGGGGTAGTGCACCTCGGGACATATTCCGTGCGCGCCGGCTATCTCCCAGAACATCTTGGTGACCTCGACGCGCACGGAGGTTGCGCGGTGGTGGACGAGTGTACCCACGAGGGCCACCGCTGCCTGCTGGCACCGCGTGGGCACCCGTGTGAGCCCCAGGGTCCGGTCATCCTGCAGGCTGTCCCGCGAGGCGTCGAAGGCGTACCGCGCCCTGTCCTTCGCGACCTGGACCGTGATGTGGTCCAGGTGGCGTGCAGTGTCGGAGTCGTCGGCGATGAAAGGGGCGACGTACTGCGTCGCCCCCCCGAGGATCGCCAGGATGACGTCCTGCACCACTTTCGGTGGCGCGGGGGTGTTAAGGCACCAGTGGTGCACCGCCGCCAGGCGTAGCCGGTGCTTGCGCTGCAGGGAGAACTCCCCGTCCGGCTGCAGCTGGAGTCCCAGGTAGGGGACGGAGTCCGCCGCTGGTACCCAGTACCACGGGTTTTCCAGGTGGGGGCAGAGGCGCAGCTGCAGGCCCGGGACCCCCTCCGTGGTGGCCATGGCGCACTTGCGGGGGTTGAGCCCCATGCCCATCATCCCCAGGTACGCGGCCACCGCCTCCACGCCCTCGACGAAGTGCTGCAGCGTGTGGGCCACCACCAGCAGGTCGTCGATATAGGCCTGGATGAGGCCGTGCTCGGCCCCTCCCGGCGGGCGCAGGCGGTGCCCCTGTGCCCTGAGCAGGGGCTCCAGGAGGAGCGCGTACAGCAGGAAGCTCTCGGGGTTGCCCTGCCGGACGCCGCGTAGCATGTAGACGGGCTGCGTTAGCCCGTGTGCTGTGACGATGCGCAGCCTGGCGCACGTGTGGAGGAAGAGCAGGAGGTCGATGACGTCCGGCGGCACGGAGAGGTGGCGCAGGATGAGGTGGAGGGCGCCGTGTGGGGCGGTGTCGAAGGCCTTGCGGGCGTCAAAGGAGAAGACGTAGTTGGGCCTTCCCCGCTGGAGCTGCCGCTGCGCCATGAACAGCGGGGGGCCTGTGTTGGAGCCAGGGAGGGCCCCCTGCTGCCAGTCGGATACCACTCCGTGCCGTCTGAGCACTTCCGTGATGCGCTGGGTGAGGGGGCCCGTGAGCAGCTTCATGTCCAGCTGGCCCAGGGCTATGGGCCTGTAGTCGTCCAGTCTGGCAGAGCCCGGTACCTTGGGGCTGAGCCAGATGTGCGCGTCCCTCCAGTGCATCGGCGGCGGGGCGCCGCGGAGGATGGCCCGGTAGGAATGGACCAGGAGCCACTGTACGGGTGCTGGGAGGGCCTTGATGAAACGGGCCTCCACGTGGTTAGGACCTGGGGCCTTGCCATCGGCCTTTTCCAGGGCGGACTTCAGGTCCTGCATGGAGTACTGCTGGACCTGTGTCCAGGCCCCCTCAGGGACCCGGGGGACGTGGCGGTCGAGGACTGCCTGGAAGCCCGGGAGGTCCACTGGGCGTTTGTCATACAATTTTCGCCAGAAGGCGCGAGCTGCGAACATCACGTCGTGGGCCTCCGTCAGGAGCGTTTGGGTGTTGGGAACCCGCACGTTCCAGAGGCCTGACGGGCCTGGGGCCTCTACCTCTATGGCTCCCCGCACGGCTTTCCATCGCTGGGCGATGTCGGGGGCGTGGCGGCGCCAGAAGTCCTTGATGGCGCGCTTGCGGTCTGCCGCCAGGAGGGCGCGGAGCTGGCCCCCCTAGCGGAGCCCCTGCAGCCAAGGGCCCCAGCTAGGGCGGTCGCAGGATGGTGACGTGGGAAGCGCTGAACCATCCCAGTCGGGAGTCGATAAGCACAAAGGGACTGCCGCGGGCGGAAGGCCCGGTCCGGCACCCAGTCGCGGAGGCGGGTTGAGGGCAAGTGAAGGCACGAACTCTTGCACCCGTCCGTCCTTCGCGACCAAGAACGTGTTTGATGTACTACAAGATCTTTCCGAGAGTATCGGAGGATCACCCGGACCGCAGCTGGATGCTGCAGATGGGCAGCCTGAGCCCATTGTCCACGACCTGCACCAGTCGCTTGTCGAGCTTCTGGAACGGCCGGAGATCCTGAGCCTGCACGCCGTGCGCCGAGTTGGGCGTGAGCGGCAGTTGCACCTTAAGGGCCGTGCCTTATGCGGAAAAGTGGAAAAGGTTTTCGACGTGTTGGTCGACACGGGAGCTCAAGTCAGCTTGGTCAAGGCTGGCCTGCTTCCACCAGAGTGTCTGACCGACAGTCGGAAACCTCTCAGGCTGAAGGTGGCGAACGGCCAGTACATGGTGGGAGGCACGAAGGAAGCGGCCATTGGGCTGCAGTTCGTGAACCATCGTGAGCTGAGCCGCCCAGACCTCGGCAAGGAAATCCTCCTGCACGGTCGCTTCTACGAGGCCGAGATGGACTGGGACATGATCGTTGGGTACGACTTCATGATGGAGACGGACTCCAGCGTCCTCCCAGCCCAGGCCTCCATGACCCTGTACCAGGACGACCAGCTCTCGTGGCTTTCGTCACCTGAGCACCATGTGGAATGCCAATGGATCCACCCCGAACGCGATCAGCTCGAAGTAGCCGCACTTGGCACTGAGCCAACTGGGCCAGCAAACCAGGAGTACGGCGTAAGGCCGGAAGTGGCGAGCCGAGTGGTTGCGGACCTGGGAGCTTCGGATCTGGCCCTGGATGCGTTCTCTTCAGGAACCTCCGCCCATCTTCGGGTGTGTGAGAAGTACTGGAGCGCCCAGGACTCCGCGTGGAAGAAGCACTGGGGTCCGCATCAGGGCTTGATGTGGATCCATTGCCCCCGTTGGGACATTCCAAGAGCGATAGCGAAGATTCGCAAGGACCGCTCCAAGGCAGTGCTGGTTGTTCCTATGGGATGCACCGAGGAGGAAAGTACCCAACATTGGGTAGCCTCATTGACCAACATGACCTTAAACAAGGTCGTCCTACCGGCTGGAGAGAGTGTCTATCAGGGAGTGTCTAAGGGACAGCCCATGCCACCCCAGAGATGGCCAACAGAATTCCACTATGTGGATGGGCGCCTTGATCAGGCCGACGCCACGGATTTCGTGTGTGTCAACCGCATCGTAGCGGAGCCTTGGAGGCAATGCTTTGCGGTTCCCCCTGTTGAGATCGGAGAATCGGAAGACCCCCTCACTGAAGAGGAGCTAGATCTGGTTCAGGGCCATATGGATCAGCTCTTTCACGACTGGGGAAACCAGCGTGAGGGCAAGGGCCAGGACAGAGCCTGGTGGGAAGTGGACTCCATCGTCTCCGGTTCCTATGATGGGAATACCTTCGTACAGAGGGTGCTTGATCACATGTCCAGCCAGGACGAGCCGCCCGGCGGTAACCCACCCACCTATGGCGATCTATTCCGAGGCAAGACCAGAGATGGCCCTTTGGGCCACCTGGGAAGACCGCCTGAGCCGAAGACGACCGGGGTCGCTACCCCTCAAGTAAGCTCCGTGGTCCAGGTGCCCGGAAAAGCCAAGGCGGAGTCCGATGATTGCCCCAAGATTCAGGCATTGAGGGCCAGGCTGAAGCAGAAGTATGCTGATACCTTCTTCAGCGGTAAGCCTGTGTTTCCCCCACCGGTGCGTGGACCGTATGGCGAGGCCAAGATACGACTGAAGCAGGACCCCCGTGTGTACCGGCACCGGGAGTTTGCCCTGAGGGGCGAGAGGAAAGAGGCCATGGAGAAGATCCTCCGTGACTTCATCGAGAGAGGCTGGCTTGAGCCGTGCCACTCCGAGTGGGCCTCTCCGTGCTTCGTCGTCCCCAAGAAGGTGGCCGGTGAGTGGCGGCTCGTGGTCTACTACCGCGGCCTAAACGCCCAAACGCAGCACGACAGCTATACGCCGCCCCTCATTGAGGATATGCTGCAAAAGCAACACCGGCGGAGGATCTTCACGGTGATTGACCTGAAACATGGTTATCATCAGATGCCTCTCGCCGAGGAGTCCCGTGCCTGCACAGCCATGAGCACCCCACTTGGACCTCTCCAGTGGAAGGTGATGCCCATGGGCGTTACCAACAGCAATGCAGCTTTTCAGCGGATGCTGGAGAACCTGCTTGAGCCGGTGCGTGACTGTGCGGACCCCTTCGTGGACGACGTGATCATCGCGTCCGGGGACCCCAGTATGAGCTACGGGGAGCTCCTGGAGGCACATGAGAGGGACGCCACTCGAGTGCTGGACCTTCTGGTTCGGCACAAACTCACGGGCAGCAGTGACAAGGCCACCATTGCGGTAAGCGAGGTGGTCTTCGCTGGCCACGTAGTCGGGAACGGGCAGCGAAAGCCCATACCTGGCAAGGTGGCTGCGATCGAGCACTGGGAAAAGCCCAAAACGGTCTCTGAGCTACGGGCGTATCTGGGGTTCTGCAACTACTACTCGGGGTATATCAAGATGTATGCCAAGTATGCAGCCCCCATGACGACCATGCTCAAGTGCAACCGAGAGGAGACCAAGAAGGGGTCCAAGAAGGCTCTGGTCTGGACAGCTGAGTCCGACCGTGCCTTTGAGGGGATGAAGCAGGCGCTGCTATCCGCAGTGGGTCTGCACCTCGTGGATCCCGACCGAGGGTTCGTCCTGCGCACCGATGCTTCCGACTACGCCGTTGGCGCTGTGTTGGAGCAAGTGCTTGACGACGGGAGGCACGTGCCCGTGGCCTTCTGGAGCCGAGTCCTGGCGGAAGGCCAGAGACGGACGTGGACGCCCCGTGAAAAGGAGGCGTATGCCATCGTCATGGCCTTCAGGAAATGGGCTGGGTACATAGCCCTCCATCCCGTCACCGTCTGCACCGACCATCAGAGTCTGCAGTCGTGGCACAAGGAGCACATGGACACCCCCTCAGGTCCCGCCTCCCGACGGGCAAGATGGCATGAGACCTTGGCCAAGTTCGACCTCACGGTTGTGTATATTCCTGGAAAGGATAACACCGTGGCGGACTGTCTCAGTAGGTGGGCCTATCCCGCCAGCAAGGGCATGACGGATATCTCTGCCCATGGCGATGAGGCTGAGACCGCTGAGGCCAAGAAGATCATTGAGATGGAGCGCCTGATGGAGGAGGAGGGTGTTAAATGCTTCGTCGTCATGGCTGCGGATGCCCCCCTCGGAAAGAGGGTGAGCAGAGCGGTCAGAGTACTCGCCCCTGAGGGAGCTGAGTCCAACAAGCACCCCTTCCCGGAGTCTTGCCTCCAGGACAACTGGACCGACGACTACGACAAGTCTGAGGCCTTTGCGGCCGAGTATAGGGCTGTGACCGACCCTGATGATGGGCAGAAGTGGCCAAAGGGGCTGACTGAGGAAGATGGCAAGCTCTACCGAAATGGTAAGCTGCTAGTACCGGAGTCCCGGGTGCTCCAGCTATGTGAAGCTTGGGACCACCACATGCTGCACCCCGGGGTCAATGAGCAAGCCCTTGACATGCAGCGTCGGTTCGAGATCGACCATATCTTTCTCTACACCGCCATCAAGAAGGTCAGGAAGGGTTGCTCGGTCTGTCAGGCCTGCAATCCCGATAACCGGAACGTCAAGGGGGAAGCCCAATGGACCCCGGTTCCTGACCAGCCCATGGAGAGCGTGGCCATGGACGTCTTCTCCATGCCCGAAGTGCACATTGGCAAGGAGACCTTTGACTGTGTGGTTCTGTGTGTGGATCGCCACAGTGGCTACGTTGTAGCCGTTCCGGCACGCAAAAAGGGGTTGCTTGCCAAGGAAGTGGCAGTCATGATCATTCGTCATTGGCTGACCGTCTTTGACATCCCCCGCACCATTTGCAGTGACCGAGGGCCCCAGTTTACTGGTGGCTGGTTCAAGGCTATGTGTTCCCTCATGGGAATACGTCATGCCAAGAGCGTCGCCTATCTCAGCCGGTCTAACGGTCGTGCTGAAGTGGCTGGACGGCAGCTGTTCGAGAAGCTGCGCAAGATTCACATCACCAATCCACGTCGGAACTGGTTTGAGGAGATGTGGCCTGCTCTGAAGGCCCATCATGACACCCCCACGCCGGGTGGTTTGTCACCTCACCAGATTCTGTTCGGCAGGGACCCCCTCGGTCGGGGACTTCCCTTGTCTGGTGATGGCATGGCTATGGACGCCAAGGAATTCTTCGCGCGGCAAGAGCAAACGGCGCGGGACATCCGCCAGCAGCTCGAGAAGGAGCATGCTAAGCGTCAGAAGTCCGCCCCGAGCTCGACAGCGCAGAAGTTCAGGGTGGGAGACCCATTGTGGGTGATCAGACCCCGTCCTATGGGCACCCACCGCACCAAGACCTGGTTCACAGCCGGAGAGGTGGTCCGCAGGATTGGTGAGGACACCTACCGCATCAAGGTGGGTCACGGACAGTTCCGGGAGCGCCACGAGAGTCAACTCCGTGTGCGGGAACCCGACCTCCGTGGCCAACATGTGTCCCTGAGTTACGCCGCACATGAGGCTGATTCGGACGATGACTATGCTGAGCAGGACGACTATACCGTCGAGAAAATCCTGGCTCAGCGTCCGAAGACCTCGGCACTCGGAGGTCTGGAGTTCAAGGTTCGTTGGCGAGGCTATGGGCCGTCCCACGACACCTGGGAACCCGTCTCCTCGTTCTTTCGCGGGTCAATACTCCCTTCATGGAGTACATCCGCAAACACAAGACCAAGATCCATGTCTCGGACTTGGCAGCACTCAGCCGGGCGATTGCAGCCAGGGGTGCCTGATCAGCGCCCTGAGCTCTCCCCTGATGCATTTTGAGCGCCTGTGAGGTCGACGGATCGTCCCTTACTTGCTTGCTCTCTTCCATCTTTGGGTGACCTGCCATCAGAGTGGCCATATACCCCCCCCTGCTGAATCCAGAGGAGGATGGCCCCTCTCTTCTTCTATTCGTCACTCCCCCCCCTGCTGAATCCTTGGGAAACCAGGTAGGGCGACTGACCTTCATATTTCTGAGCTCTTGGGGCCTCGAAGCCCATACGTCGTTGCGCAACGGATGCCGCTGTCATCGGCATTGCGGTTTTTTTTTGGTGTGTGGTCTGGTTCCATGGCACTTGCGGAATCCAGACCAGTCGACGTGTGTCTGCAGACTATATATGGCCTGGACTCAGGCGTTTTCCTGTCCACCCTCCTGCATTTGCCTTATCCTAACCAGGGCGTGGTTTGGCGCTCTACCATGAGTGTGTTTACACGCCTGTTTACCCATTTCTTGCCGTATTTCTGCCCCCCAGGATATGTGCATTTGTATGTTGCGATTGTCAGCCCATCACCGACAGATGGACTGTTTTCTCCCCCCCGAGGGGATGCGAATCGAAATACAGAGGTGCCCTGAGTCGCTGTTTACATGCTTTTACTTAAGGTCCAGCTTGGACCAGTACCTAAGTACAGATTCTTCTGTTTGAGTGCCCGTGATACCGTGTGCCCTATTCGCTGTGATGTGGAGATCCTGATGGCGCCAGGCGGGAAGCCCGGTTGCCTGACTACACTCCCAGCGGTCCGCCACTGTCAGTCCCAGTGTGAGCCTACCGACTGGCAGACGCACTTGCAGTCGGATGGCGGCCTCCGGTGCTCCTGACCTCGGTCAGTCTGCCTGGGAAACTGGTGGTTTGAGGAGTCGACGCCTCCGCCCACACTGCATGAGGACTCCCTCATGTATGGCCTTCGTGGTAATAGGGCGAGGGAAAAGACGGCCTTGATGCCCGATCCCTTAAGGAGGAGCTCGTTCGGCTGCACCACTCTGGACTCGCGTCGTATGGATATGGACATGGTGCGCCCGAGGAAGGACCCGTGGGGACTCTCCCCCAGTCGGCGGGCCTTGGGAAGCTTGGGGTAGCCTGATGGATCTTTGTGGTCGCTCTCGACCTGTGGGACCACCTCGGTCGTCGTGTGACGCCTATGTTGGCCGTGTATGCCACTGCCACTATGGTGGTGACCGTAGCAGCCGGCACCCGGTGCGCCTGGTATGGGTTAACGGGTCCTTTGGATGCCGAACAATCGCCGCCAGGACCCGGGACTTGATACTTGATACTATACTTGCAGTTACTAACAGCTACAGCACCGTACCTATCTTACTGTGGGATTTGGGCAGCCTAACCTGCGAATCAGCCTGAAGTGGGGATGTGACACCCCCCCCCTTCAGGGGATGGTCCTGGGTACCCGCTGCCATGCGTGGTTGTTATCGAGCCCCCCCCAGGGTTTGCTCTAAGGAGGGGGGTGAAGCGGTACCCAGAACCCCATGGCTAGGGTAGGGCATACAACCGGTCTCCGGTCCACTAACCCCATGTACGGAAGGGAAGACGCCCGTTGACGCCCGGTGCGAGCCCGGCGGGAGCATGTTCCGTGCCCTAAAGCCCCGCATCGGCAACCGATGCACCGCCAGCAGAGATTTATACATCAGAAGATCAGGATTCAACAGGGTTTTTTTTTCATATTGTTTCCGTCAATTTTTACGCTGCCGTTCTGATGTTCACTGTTTTGACAGCTGGCGGTTAGCTCGCGACTTTAGCGTAACCGCCTGTTTAACTGTTATATACAGATATTTTAGCGCAAATCGTGACGAAGACTCTAAAGTCTTCAGGAATTGCATTGATGCATCCGCAATTTTCACATTCTACACTCGCAACCTTAATCCGAATTTTTCCGGATGTCGAAATCGGATTTTCGACTTCGACATCCCCGCACTTGATTTGACCTCTTTCGAGTGGACCTACGTGCTTCCCTATGCACGAATCAACTTTCCTTTTGTCTTGCCCTCCATTTGTCTTAGAGATATGGGCAAAACAAAGTTGATTCGTGACGCCACTTGTGGGGGTCATATCTCGTGCCGCTTGCGAGGAATGACATTAAGGAAACGTGGGATGTATTCACAATACTCCCGACGTAATTTAGGAAGCTTTATATGCCTTGCGTCTCCACACGTGCGCGCTAGTGTAATGGATCATGGTCAAGAGGGTAGAGTTTGTGTTATAACTCTTTGGCCATGATATTGCGTGCGTTAAGATAACTTTCGAGTGTAGCGCGCGAGTGTTAGTGTTGCATAGGAACTCTCCTTGAGTTCCTATGAGCGATTGACACAACGTTATGCCCTTGGAGGGGCATGACATATCGTGGGGGGAGCTACCTTTTTGGGCAATATGTGGTATGTGCCATGTGTTGTGTTGCGTGGCCATTTGGCGGGTCCATCGCTCCAAGCCAAACCCGCCAATGGACCTCATATTGCGCAAGCCCCTTCTCCATACTCCCCACGATCAATTGCGAGCCTAACCTTCGTGGAGGAAAGCTTGTGTGGCGATCCCAATGCGATGCGTTGGGAGCAAGGTGGGTGTTTTGCAATTTTCCATATTTTCATGTGCCCACTTAGGAAGTAGCGCTCGTAACCTTTCAAAGCGCCCCAAGTGGAGCACATATGTGGAATCGAAGGTCATTGGTGTCAAGTCATTGTGTTTAGAAAGATTGGTCGATTACTCAATCCAAGCCGAAGTTATTATAATATAATTGTGCGCCTTTCAAGGCACTTTTGCGTGTCTTTTTGCCAATTTTGCCGTTTTTGGCCCGTCATGATGTCAAGGGGGGACCATGTATCTCAACGTTTCGCTCAATTGACATCATGACCCAAGTCTGATATGAGGGTATATACTTCGGTGCCCAACATATCTTGGACCCGGCGAATAGCTCCTCTTGGGCTTGGCATACCGAGGCCGCCATGTTGGCGATTTGGGACCATCCCAAATCATGGGCTCACTTGGCGACCCTGCCATTCCCAATACCGGAGGAGTTGCGCGACGCCCAAAGGATATGTTGGACACATATGACTTGATACCAATCCTATGGCACACTGGGGTCCAAGTCGGGCATGTGCCTCATTTGCCCCAACCATGAGTGTGCGCACTTTCGGCCATTTTGAGCAATTTTCCACATTTTCTGCCCGCCGTGCACGATGTTCAGCCCACCCGTGCACGCCGGACGCATGGACCAATGGACCATATATGACATGGGTGTTATGCATATTGGTCCCCATGGTTCACACACCACGTGGGCGAAGCGGAGCAACCTTCGTTAAGGCGCTAGCCCAAAGTGAGTGTGGGCAATTATGCCATTTTGGCATTTGTGGACCCAATTGGGATCGTCACCACGCGAAGTGGCATGGGGATCTTTGAGAGCCAAGGGCATGGGAGTCTTTGTTGGACTCCCGGTCGATTGCGTATGGAATCGCGGATCCGATCTCCAAGCCGGCGTGGAGATATACTATTGGGAGCACCCCAAATTTTGGCTCATTTCAGGCAGCCAAAATGACCCCCTTTTTTGGGACCCCAATTTCAACCCCCCGTGTGGTCAATTGGCGGCCCCATATCCCTATGCCCACAGAGAGCCCGGACCTAATTCCAGGTTGTACACTCAGATAGAAGTCCTAGGTCCTGCCTCCTAACCTGTGAGCCATTGGCCTTGCCCTGGCCGGGCGAGCCACACGCGAGAATGATGCAAATTTTGGTGATTTTGGGCATCATGACCCCACTTGACGAACCCATGCTGCCCTGATGCCGGGACCTCAGAGGGAACCAGGTTGGGTGGAGGCTCCAGGGAGTTAGTACTCGAAGGGCATAGGGTCAGTTGCCTCGTCCCTACCTCTGGCGGGTCCGGACGAGGGGTCAATTTCGGAGATTTTGGAGTTAATATCAGTTTGGCCTGAAACAGCCCATTTTCAGCTACCAACTCCTAGGGGATAATGGCGGGGCCATATCTCTGGCTCAGAGAGGAGTTGGGACCTGCTGTTAGGGGAGCATAGGGAGCTACTGTCGGTTGGCCTTGGAGCTCCTTGGTTCTGAGGGAATCGCCTGTGGCTGGGCGGGACACCTCCCCCATCGGCAGGGTTTCAGAGTCCGGACTGAGCAGGGCATGGGTTGTGTTTGAGCCCCCGCCCCCACCAGCCACTGAGAGGGTCGGACCTGGGATTGGGATATGAGTTGGAACTGAGTGTCTATTGTCCTGTGATGCCCTTACCCCAGTCCAGTCTCAACCCCATGTGTACATATCCTGATGTGTTGCTGTACATACTTTCGTTCCCTTGTTGCAGAGTGGCAAGGATCCTGAAACGCTTTGTCACATGACACGAGCGTATTGATACCCTTGTGAGTGTAGTGCTTTGCCTGCCTGCTCACCTGTGCGTGTCACCGCAGCGTCCCGTGGCCGGCCCCCCACGGGAACGCGTCATTACCAGGGAACCCCACATGTGACTTCAACCAACCCGCTCCCAAATGAAATCTGTATGAGGCAAGGAGGTTTGAGGTTTGAGGTTTGATTTTGCGGGTACTAGACGCTTTTCGGCCCCGGGGGGCCACCTGGTCGGGCCAGGTGATATCCTCCCCACCGGGTCCTAGTGGGGGGCCCTCCAAGACGCACCTCCTGCCTGGTGGCGGAGTCCCCCGGGTTCACAGAGCTCGGAGCCCCGTCCTTCCCCGGCGTCCCCGTTTCGCCACTCCCCGGTCAGTGCATCAATTCGCAGCCGTGGCCGCGGGCGCTTACCCACTGCGTCGCCCCCCTAATGCGTGGTCGCCCGGGGCACCGGCGCCGCCGGGCCCGTGCTACTGGCTTGTCGCCAGTGGGACCCCCTTGGGCTGGCGCGGAGGCTGCCTAGCCTAGGGCTTGGGGCGTGGCGCTGTGCGCCACTACTGCCTTGGCGGGTGCAGTGTCCCGTCTGTGTGTGCGCGGCGCTCGCGGCCGGTTCGGGGGGGTTCGGGCCGGTACCTGGTGTTGTGTCTCCCCTTCTTCCCCCTTCCCGCCCCGCGTATCCCGCGTTGCGTGTGGCGGGCCGTCCCGTCCGGGTGTCCCTTATCCTCGCTCGCTGGTACGCCATTCCATGTGGTCTGTGCGTTCCGCGCGCTCGGTCCGGTTGCCCTTCTGGTGGTCCCCGCGTGTCCTTTTCGTGTGTGTGCGCTCGCGCTCTCGCGGTGTCCGCTCCCCGCTGGGTGGTGTGGCGCGCGCATCTCGCGTGGTCCCGGCACTGGGCGCTGGTAGGGCCGTTCCATGTGGTCCGTGCCCCTCCGCGTGTCCTGCCCCGGTCCCGTGCTCCGTCTGGCGTGCTTGGGGGGGGGCGGTCCGGTCCCGGTTCCCCCCTACTTGGCTTGGGGTTGCGGGGGCGGCGGCTGGGCGTCCCCGGGGGGGTGCCTTCGTCCGTTGCGTGGGGCGTTCTGGGTCTTGCTTTCCTCTTCCCTCACCTGCCCGTCCACTAGGTGGGCTGTCGGGGTCTGCGTTGCGGGCGTGCGGTTGTGGGGGCCCCGCTCTGTTCTTGCGGGGGGGGGGAGAGGTGTCGTCTTGGTGTCCAGGCGCCGGCCCGCCGGATTCTCATGACGAGCCTGATGCGCACGGAGCTTTGCCCTGCGGGATGCGTGGGGGGGTTGGGGTGACCGTGGCTGGAGTGGTGCTCCAATGTCCCGGTTCATGGCCCAGCAGAGCAGCCCTACCGCGGGCTTACTCTTAGCACAGGGGGAGGGGGTTGCGGGCGCGTTTGTTCTGTGACCCGGGTGCCGGTGTATCTCTGAAGGCAGCCGCCCCGGAGGTAGCGCACCAGGCGTGCGCCGCGAAGGAGCTGGTTCGTACCCCAGGATCGGTGGTCTCCCACCGATCCCTTCGAATACCGGGCGAGGCCTCCCATCGACCTGTTTGTGTACAGGTGACGGTGCGCACTGCTGCAGGGGTGGGTGGCTCCCATGTCTTTTGTTTTTCTTGGGTGGGGGGTAAAACGAACGAGACCTCCACCCGATCCACCGGTATCGGTGGTGGCGCGAGTTGCTGGAGGGGGGGGTGGTTCCCACGTCGCCAACTAGAGAGCTCTACGTGCAGGGATCCCAGGAGCACCAACGCCCGGGATCGAACCCCCGCACTGGACGATTGAAGACCGACGCTCTCACTACTGGGCCGCGGGAGTCTCTTACGCCACTGAGGGGTGTCGTCGGCTATGAATCCAGTCCTGAGGGTGGGGCTGTGCGCTGTGAAGTGTGTTGCGCGTGCCGGGAGGCCCCAGTCCACGCGCACGGGGTCGGGACAGGGGGGGAGGGGGCTGGGTGGGGTGCGTTGGATCGCCGACTGACGTGCACAGGGGTAAGAGGCGGGCAGTAGCACCACCGGGTCGCCGACTGACTGTAGGGCGGGGGGTCGCTCTGCCTCTTTCCGTCCCTCTGCCTTCCCTGGGCAGGCAACAAAGCGGGCGTCACTGGCGTTGCGCTGTCCATGGGGGGCGTGGCCCCCCATACCACTCCGGTTCGTGTTCACCCAGCCTCTCCGGGTACGATCTGTGCGGCGTCCCGGTGCGCAGGCGTGGGCCCGCTTGTTCTTCGCGGCCCCCTTGTGGGCCGGCGGCCGGAGCGGGGGGGCGGGTCACACTCCGGCTCCCCTCTCGGGTGGGGGGGGCCCACCCCCCTTGCCTCGGGGGGGGTGTCGCGCTGCGGCCTCCCCGCTCTCGTTCCGGGCGGCGGCCTGCGGTACCCCTTTCTGGCTCTCCCCTCCGGCGCGCGCGTGCGGTCGGGGCTGAAGTGCCGCCCCGGGGCGGGGGGGGGGGTGAGGGGCGGCCCGTGGACCGCTCCCCTGGGGGCCCCGGCTGACCTGCAAACCCCCCCTCTGTCCCCTCGGAGTGGGCTGTGGTCACGGGAGGGTCATGCGGGGCGCGGCCTGCTTCGTGTTCCGTTGTGCGCATTGCTCCGGCACGCCGGTGTGGGTTCGTGGGGGCAGGTCCAGCCGCCGTTGCCCTTACCGTGTCGCCGTTCCTCCTGTGGGTGGGGGCGCCCCCCCGGCCCTGGGGGGGCGGAGGGCCGCGCCTGTGGCTCCCCAGCTGGGGTGGGTGCGGGGGGGGGGGGGGGGGGGCGCCACCCCGCTCGCTCTCGGGCCTGTGTGGGAGGGGGGGGGGGGGAGGGGGGGGGGTCCTTCGGTCCCCTGGCGATGCCCCCTGTTGGCCAAAAAGGGGGGGGGGGGAGGGCGGCTTGGCGGTCCCGGCCCCGGGGGCCAGCCATCGGCCAGGGGGGTCGCGCCCTTCCCCCGCCCCCCTCTACCGAGAGCCGGATCCTCACGCAGTCCCTCCCTGGGGCCCCTCATCTCCCGGCCGTTGCCGCGCGGCGCTGGCCGGCCGGGGGTGGCCGTGAGGGTCAGCGGTCAGTGGTTAGCGGGTTGCGGGGCCGCTTTCCCTGGGTAGGTAACAAAGCGGGCGTCCCTTGGTGTCGTGCTGTCCATGGGGGGCGTGGCCACCCATACCATTCCGGTTCGCGCCCACCCGGCTTCTCTGGGCACGATCTGCGCGGCGTCCCGGTGCGCAGGCGTGGGCCCACTTGCTCTTCGCGGCCCCCATTGGAGCCGGCGGCTGGGGCGTGGGGGCGGGTCACACTCCGGCTCCCCTCTCGGGCGGGGGGGTCCGCCCCTTCTGCCTCGGGGGGTGGGGGCCGGGGCCCCCGCGGCTGGCGGGCCGGTGGGGGGGCGGGGGGGGGGGGGGGTGTCGCGCCGCGGCCTCCCTGCTCTCGTTCCAGGCGGCGGCCTGTGGTACTCCTTCCTGGCTCTCTCCGTGTCGCCGGTGCGCTCCCTTCCGGCGCGCGCTCCCGGTCGGGGCTGAAGTGCCGCCCCAGGGTGGGGGGGGTGAGGGGCAGCCCGTGGACCGCCCCCCTGGGGGCCCGGTCTGACTTGATACCCTCCCTCTGTCACCTCGGAGCGGGCTGTGGTTACGGGAGGGTCATGTGGGGCGCGGCCTCCTTCCTGCTCCGTCGTGCGCGTTGCTCCGGCACGCCGGTGTGGGTTCGCGGGAGCAGGCCCAGCCGCCGTTGCCCGCATTGCGCCGCCGTTCCCCCTGAGGGGGGGGCGCCCCCCCGGCCCCGGGGGGGCGGAGGGCCGCGCCTGTGGCTCCCCTGCTGTGGTGGGTGCGGGGGGGGGGGGGGTGGGGGGCCCGCCTCCTCGCCCGCCCCCGGGTCTGTGCGGGGGGGGGGGGGGGGCGGGCTGGGGGGGGCCCTTTGGCCCCCCGGCGATGCCTCTCGTCGGCCGTGGGGGGGGGGGCGGGGGCGGCATGGCGGCCCTGGTCCCGGGGGCCAGCCATCGGGCAGGGGGTCGCGCCCTTCACCCGCCCCCCCTATCGAGAGCTGGATGCCCGCGCAGGCCCTCGCCGGGGCCCTCACCTCCCCGGCCGTTGCCGCGCGGCGCCGGCCGGCCGGGGGTGGCCGTGGGGGTTAGCGGTCAGTGGTTAGCAGGTTGCGGGGCAGCCGGTTCCTCCCCGCGCTTGTCGCCCCCGCACTCCCTCCCGCGGGAGGCGGCGCGCCCCCGCACGTCGTGCCATACCGTGGGGGGGGCGTGGGTCAGGGGGCCCATCCCCCCCCCCCAACCCTCCCGTACCCGCCGTCTGGGCCTTCACTTGCGCCGCCGCTTGTGTGGGGGCTGGGGCTGCGGCGGCGGCGGGTTGTGCCGGCGGTAGCGCCAGTGGGCGAGGGCGCTACGCAAAGCCCGGGGGAGCCAGTTGTTGGCGTCCGCATCCGTGATGCGGAGCACCGCTCCCCCCTCCAGGAAGGCCGGCCACGTCGGCTCCCTGTCGGGCCACGCCGCCCGGAACACTGACCTGAGGACCCTCTCATGGTCCTCTGGGGCCGCCCAACCCCCCGGGGGTGCCTCTCGGTTTCCTCCGTCCCTCCGGAGGAGCACGGCATCGAAGGGCCGGTTCCGCGACCTCCTGGAGGTCCCCTGGTTGTCCCAGCACAACCACCCGTACACTTCCCCCACCAGGGGGAGGGTCTCCCCCCCCAGCGGGTCCGGGACTGCGCCCCAGTCCACGTCCCACGGCCGGCTCTCCTCCGCCCCCCCTGCCGGCCCCCCTCGCTGCTCCTGCACCTGCGGCGCCGATGCCACGCCCCGTCCCCCCTCCGCCGAGGCCATCCGCGCCGGCTCCGCCCTCGGCGCGGGGGGGGCTTGCTGGTGCTGGTGTCGTGGGGGTTGGGGGGGGACGAGCTCGCCGGCGTCAGGGTCGATGTTGTAGAGGTGGTGGTCATGGTGGTGGTGGTGGTGGTAGGTGTGGTGTGCCGGCATCTGTTGGATGCCGGGGGGGATGCACCTCACCGGCTGCACGTCCGGCTGCGGGGGCGCTCCGCCCTCTGCCCCCCTCCCCTCGCCCCGCCCTCCCCCCTGGGCTCCCATGCCCCGTCCCTCCTGTCCCTTGGGGCCCTTGCCCTTGCCCTTGCCCTTGCCCTTGGGCCCCTTTCCGGTCCCGTGCCCGTGTCGCGGGTCCCGCCTCTCGTCCCCCACGCCCTGGCCCGCTCGCTCTCCCATCCCCCCTTGTCCTGCCCCCTGCGCCTGGGTACCCTTCCCGCGCCCCTGAGCACCCTTCCCGTGCCCTGGCCCCTCCCCGACCCCCTGCCCGTGTCGCGGATCCCGCCTCTCGTCCACCACGCCCCGGCCCGCTCGCTCTCCCACCTCCCCTCGCTCCGCCCCCTGCACCTGGGCTCCCTGCCCGCGCCCCTGCGCGCCCTTCCCGTGCCCTGACCCCTCCCCTGCCCCCTGCCTGTCACGCCGTCCGCCGCTCCCCTCCCCCTCGCCGCTGCGCCCTTCCTGGACCACTCGCCGGGCGTCCCGCTGCCTTTGCAGTTGCGGCAGCGTGACGCCAGGCGGCGAGCGCTCGCGCGTCGGGGGGCGGACGTGCCGCTCCCGCCCCGGGGGGAAGGGCTTGGGGGGGTACGGCTTGGGGGGGCTGGTGTGGGTGTGGGCGGGGTTGGCGTGGGCGCGGTACTTCGCGCTCTCCCTGCCCACTGCTGCTGCTGCGGCGGCCGCCGGCGAGGCGTCCGCGGCCCGTGCGGGGTTCTTCCCCCGCTTGCGCGGCGTGCCAGGGGCCGCAGCCCCTCTTGCGCCCTCCGCACTCTCCTTCGCTGCCGCGGCGGCCGCCGACGAGGCGCCCGTGGCCGCGGTCGCAGACCCTCGCACACCCTCCTCGGTCTTCTCTGCTGCCGCGGCGGCCGCCGGCGAGGCGCCCACGGCCCGTGCGGGGTCCGTCGCAACCCCTCTTGCGCCCTGCTTGCTCTCCTGCGCGGCTGCGGCAGCCCTCGGCGACGCGTCCGGCTCCTGCGCCGGGGCTGACCCCCTTGCCAGCGGCGTGCCGGGGGCCGCGGCCGGGGCCGCGGCGTGGCTCGCCGCGGTCTCCGCCTCCTGCGCGTCAGGGCGGGGCGGGGCGGCGGGGCTGGCCGCTTGGGCGGCGGGGGCGGCCGTCTCGGCTGGCCCAGGTTCCCGGGCCGGCGGCGGCGGCCCGACCACCGCCGCCTCCGCCAGCCTCCGCTCCTCGCGCTCCGCGAGGGTCTCCCCCGTCCACTCTGGGGAGGAGACGGGGGAGCGGGAGCGGGACCGGCGGTGCTGGCGGTCGTCCCGCCCGAGGGACCCATCGGAGTCTGCCATCACTGTTACTCTGGTGGGCATGCGTGGTGGCAGGCGCGCCCTTCCCACTACCTGCTGGTGCATCAGTGCCGTGCCGTGGGCAGTGCCGTGTGGTGCTCTGCGGGGGGGGGGGGGGGAGGGGGTGGGGGGCCGGCTGTGGCGTCAGCCCCGCACGGCCGGGGGTCTGCGGCCATCCACCGGCATCGGGAGGGGAGGCGGGGGAGCCACGCGGCCCACGCGTCGCGCCACAGCTCCCAGTCTGGGGCGGGGCTCAGGGCCCTGGGCCCCCGGGGGTCGTCGAGCGGTGTCGGGGGCAGCCGCACCAGGTGGACCCCCGTAACGGCGGTGACCTCCTGTTTTCGCAGGAAGGTGTGTACTCCGTCCCGCGCCGCGGGCGCCGGGAGGGGGGGGCGGGGTACGGGTGTGGCCCCATAGAGGTGGGTGGGGGTGATCCCCAGGATCCGCCCCGGGCCCCCGCGGGTCGCGACGACGAGGAGGAGGAGGGGGGTGCCAGGGCACTCTTGCCAGAGGACCTGCCCCCTGTGGTCGGCACCCCTGGTCCTGGAGAGGGGGGGGGACAGGTCTGGATTAGCCCAGCCGCGGGGCGCGTGCGTCGCCGGTGGGAGGGCGGGGCACCAAGTGGGCTCCCTGGGGAACGCCTCGTAGACGACGGCGTACGGGGGGGTAGGCCCGGTGCCGTCATACACCGGGTTGGTCGGCCGGGGGCGGGCGGACGCCTGGTCCGCGCCTTCCACGAACACCGTGACCTCGCCCACCTCCAGGTCCTCGTCCGGCGGGTGTAGAAGGTGGAGCGCCGCATCCAGCTCGGACACTCCCCCCGGGTACGTGGCCCGCGCCTGGTTCAGGTACGGGGCCGCGTCCCCGGGGTAGCGCGTCCTGAGGGCGTGCAGCAGGGCTGGGGCGCTACTGCGGAGGGACATGGCAGACCCCGCTCCCGTCAGCCGGAGGGTGTCCCCCATGGACAGGGGCCGGCCCGACCGATTGGACTCGCGCCACTCCATCCAGTGCCCGTAGAGGGCCGCTTCCGGGCTGATGAGCCCCGGCCGGACGGCGTTCACCATCCGGTGCATTGCCGGGAGCAGCGTAGGGGCCCCCGCTCCGTTCAGGGCGCGGACGGCCGGGAGGGCGGTCTCGTTGAGGAAGGCCCTCGAACTGCCCTCCAGGTCGCACCGTGCGGCAGCGTGCGCTTCTTTTGCCTCCGCCACCGCGTCCGCCACCAGGCCCCGGACGGCCGCCTCCTGCGCTCTGCGGCGGGCCCTGGTGTGCCCCGGCCCATCCCCCCGTCGGCGTGGCATGGTGCTGCGGGCTCTGCAAAGGGCGGCGGCGGGTGGGGGTTAGGGGGCGAACACGTGCGACAGGTGCGCAATGGATGTGGGGTCCCGCAGGTGCACGTGGATCCACAGAAGGGCAGCGCCCGCGGGGCCCGCCTGTTCGTGCGAGGGGGTGTGTGCCCCCTCGATGCGCCGGCACAAGGCCTCCTCCTCTGTGCGCCTGCGCGGACCTGCGGGAGGTTCGGGCCAGGGGCACGCGGCTACCTGGGTGCACCGCTCGCACCTGTTGGCGCCTGTCGCTGCTGCGGAGGACACCGTGTCACACTCTCCGCAGAGTCGGCAGGTGTGTGGGAGGTGGGAGGGCGGCGACCAAGGGTCGAGATGGCGGAGCCAGAGGTCGTCCCACCTCTGTCGGAGGGGGTCCCTGATCTCCAGCAAGCGGGCGCGGACGCGGCGCCGGTAGTCCTTGCCAAGCGTCTTCCGCTGGACCTCCTGCCACGTGTCGCCGGGGAGGATCCCGTGGTCGTGGAAGGCGGCGATGAGGTCGTCCCACGCCGGGCGGGGGTGCCCCTGGGGGGGGGCTCGCCATGTACACGTGGCGCCCGGTGAGGTGGGGCGTCAGCGCGTCCCATTGGCACCCGTTCGCGGTGTCTCTGTGGAGGAGGGCCAGCAGGGTGCCGTCCGCGACTGCCTCCCACCCCACTCGCAGCCCTTCGCAGCCGTCCAGCTCCTGGCGCAGCGCGGCTGGGATACCGGTGGGGAGCATGAGGAGTAAGGGCCCCTGGGTGTCGCCCAGCCGGGACAGGGCGTCGTCGTATACCGGCCCCCCCGCTTTGAAGTGCGCCACGGTGAGTTGGGTGGCCCCGTCCTCTGGGGGGTGCCACCGGACGGTGGCCGCAGCGTGTCCCCACGTGCGTATCTCCGTGGCCCGGAGCACGTTGGCGGTGTGAAGGACGATGCGGGGCGGGACGGGCGTCCTGACGAGTGAGGATACGTCCCCAGTCCATCCCGTTTGCGGCCCCGGGGCCGCCTGCAGCCATTCCCCCGTCGCCGCGTCCCACGGGTGGTCAGGTCCCGCCCCGCGGACCATGGTGGGTCTCGGCCGGATGTCCGGCCCCCACCCCCGGAGCGGGATGGCGGCGTATCGTTGCGCAGGGGTCTCCGGGGCGCGCGTGGCGGCGCACCACCGGCCCCACTCCCGCGCCCACTCCTCCCCCACGATGCGCGCCTCCCATGCGGTCATGGAGCCGCGCCCGATGATCCACGGTGGGAAAAGGGCGTCTTGCAGGTGCCTCGAGAACCCCCCCGGCAGGTCCTGATACGGGTGGGGGCTCTCTTGGAGTGGGCACTCCAGAGTGCCATTCACAACACGGAGGGAGGCTACGAAGTCCTTGTCAGGGCGCGGGGGAGGGGGAGGGTGGTCGCCCTCCGCCGCAGTGAGCCACCGGTGCGCCCGGGCCGCCGCGCTTAGGGGGTCGTGGAGGAGTTGCTCCAGCCGGTGGTTGCGAAGCTCCAACGCGAAGTCCCCCAGCCGGAGCATGTGGTGGAGGAAGTCGTCCACCGAGGTCCCTCCCGGCGGGTCGTATCGGGTTATGGCGCGGAGCTGCGCCTCCGCGTCCTCGGGCACCAGTCCGGAGCAGAACACCTCCGTCCACCTGCGGAGCGCCACGAGGCCACCCACAGGGCCTTGTCCCCAGGTGGGAGGTGGCGGGCCGCCTCGTGTACCGCCTGGCGGTAGTGGGGCCAGAGGAGCCGCGAGTGGGTGCAGCCCACGGGCATGTGCACCGGGGTCTCTTCCGGGCCGCCGCAGAAAAGGCACGGTTGCGGGACGATGGCGACGCCAGAGAGCCGCTCCTTCCGGACGCGGAGCCTGCGCTGCACCGGCGTGTGGCCGTCTCGGGCCCGCAGCGCCCGGCGGTTGGTGGCCGCCGCAGTGAGGTCCCGGGCGTGGACGTAGGCCGTGGCGTGGGCCGCGCCCAGAGGTGTGTGTCCCCGGTGCGTCAGCGCATGGTCCGTCTGCGCCCGTTGCGCGACCTCGCCGAGCACCCGCATCGTGGGGGGCCGTAGATCAAGATGGCCGCCACGGCTGGCGACGATGAGTTGGGCGTGGCCAGGGTCCGGGGGCGTGTTCTGCAAGACGGTGTCCTGGGACGCCGCCCAGTCCGCCTTGTGCAGTAGGGCGTCACTGTGGTGCGAGGTGGCTCGGACGTACCAGAACGGGTGCCCGGCGTGTTGCCCCCGCGCGCACAGGCCGTCCCGGAGCCACCTCAGGGGCATCTGGTTGACCACCTTCGCTGCGCCCGCGGGGACCCCCGTGGTTCGCTCGCGATCTGCGTGCCGCAGGAGGTGGAGGATGACTTCGGCGTCCACCGTGTGGACCCATGGTCTGTGTGCACCGTAATGTAGGGGGAGGGAGGCGGCCACCCCCTCTCCGTCGGGCACCGTGCCCGAGATGGCCACCGCCCACGTGCGGGTGAGGTCGGCGGCGAGAGCGAGGCTGGTGGCGTGTTTGCAGGGTCCGCCCCCGGACGCGTCAGAGGAGGTGTGTCCCCAGGCCTCCGGGATCCAGTAGTATCCGGTGGGGCTGAGCCACCCCGCGTTGAGGTCGGTGGAGTGCCACCGGACGTCGGGGTGGCTGTGGGTCAGTTGGTCCACGCTCAGCGCCCTGGTGTCGCCTGGGCTGATCGCCGGGTGGTCGTGCAGCCGGATCTCCGCTCCGGCGACCGTGTTTGCCCAGGACCGTAGCGCCGTCACATGTTCCTCGAGCCACGCCGGGCCCCCGCGCTGGTGTACCACCAAGTGTCCTGTGTCCTCCGGACGGTCCTCCAGCGCGTGCACCGCCATGTGTGGGTCGTGCGGCACCCCCGTAGCCACCAGTAGGGCGGTGCCACGGGGGAGCCCACGGGGTTCGGGCTGGCCTGCCCCCACTTGCACTATCACCCTGTCGGCCCGGAGCTGCGCTTGTCCCGCCGCTTGGGTGCTTTGGTCCTCTGTGGTCACCAGCCACAACGGCGTCGGCGCGTGGGGCCGGGGGCGTAAGGGCTCGGGCCACGCCACGTCCGCGTTGGGCTCTTGGTGCTCGCTTTCCGCGAGTACGTCGCGGAGGATGTACATGAGGGCCGCTGGCGGGTGGTACGCCGCCCCCCGCGTGGGGGGGGACAGGCTGTCCCGGCGGCGGTAGCCCCCGACGTGGAGGTGCAGGCCGTCCGGGGTCACCCTCGGGCCGGTGTGGGCGTCCTGCTTAGCCCTCGTGGGGTGGACGAGTCTCAGGCGGGGGTCCCGTGTGCCGGTGGTGTGGAAGAGGTGGGCCAGGGCATCGCGCCACCCGGGGTGGTTGGTGGGCCCTTGCTCATGGCGGCAATAATGGAGGTGTTCATCGGCGCATTGGTTGAGGCACTCCCGCACCGCCGTCGGCCACGGATCGTCGTTGTCGGGGAAGGGGTGGCGTGGCCCGTGGTGCCCATGCCACGGCGTTGCGTGTGGCACCGTCAGGCGGCACGTGTCGCGGTGTCGCAGCTTGGCGGTGCGCAGCGTGACGATTTTGCCCGGCGGGGACTGTAGTTGGACATGAGCCGCCCTGGGGCACGCGATGGGGTTGTACATCCCCACTCCCAGGGCGGCCAGGGCCCGGGGTATGCGGTGGACCCAGTCGCCTCCCGCCAGAGTTGCGAACTCCGGGACGGGGTAGTGCACCTCGGGGCATATTCCGTGCGCGCCGGCTATCTCCCAGAACATCTTGGTGACCTCCGCGCGCACGGAGGTTGCGCGGTGGTGGACGAGTGTACCCACGAGGGCCACCGCTGCCTGCTGGCACCGCGTGGGCACCCGTGTGAGCCCCAGGGTCCGGTCATCCTGCAGGCTGTCCCGCGAGGCGTCGAAGGCGTATCGTGCCCTGTCCTTCGCGACCTGGACCGTGATGTGGTCCAGGTGGCGTGCAGTGTCCGAGTCGTCGGCGATGAAAGGGGCGACGTACTGCGTCACCCCTCCGAGGATCGCCAGGATGACGTCCTGCACCACTTTCGGTGGCGCGAGGGTGTTAAGGCACCAGTGGTGCACTGCCGCCAGGCGTAGCCGGTGCTTGCGCTGCAGGGAGAACTCCCCGTCCGGCTGCAGCTGGAGTCCCAGGTAGGGGACGGAGTCCGCCGCTGGTACCCAGTACCACGGGTTTTCCAGGTGGGGGCAGAGGCGCAGCTGCAGGCCCGGGACCCCCTCCGTGGTGGCCATGGCGCACTTGCGGGGGTTGAGCTCCATGCCCATCATCCCCAGGTACGCGGCCACCGCCTCCACGCCATCGACGAAGTGCTGCAGCGTGTGGGCCACCACCAGCAGGTCGTCGATATAGGCCTGGATGAGGCCGTGCTTGGCCCCTCCCGGCGGGCGCAGGCGGTGCCCCTGTGCCCTGAGCAGGGGCTCCAGGAGAGGCGCGTACAGCAGGGGGCTCTCGGGGTTGCCCTGCCGGACGCCGCGTAGCATGTAGACGGGCTGCGTTAGCCCGTGTGCTGTGACGATGCGCAGCCTGGCGCACGTGTGGAGGAAGAGCAGGAGGTCAATGACGTCCGGCGGCACGGAGAGGTGGCGCAGGATGAGGTGGAGGGCGCCGTGTGGGGCGGTGTCGAAGGCCTTGCGGGCGTCGAAGGAGAAGACGTAGTTGGGCCTTCCCCGCTGGAGCTGCCGCTGCGCCATGAACAGCGGGGGGCCTGTGTTGGAGCCAGGGAGGGCCCCCTGCTGCCAGTCGCTGACCACCCCGTGCCGTGTGAGCACCTCCGTGATGCGCTGGGTGAGGGGGCCCGTGAGCAGCTTCATGTCCAGCTGGCCCAGGGCTATGGGCCTGTAGTCGTCCAGTCTGGCAGAGCCCGGTACCTTGGGGCTGAGCCAGATGTGCGCGTCCCTCCAGTGCATCGGTGGCGGGGCGCCGCGGAGGATGGCCCGGTAAGAGTGGACCAGGAGCCACTGGACGGGTGCCGGGAGGGCCTTGATGAAGCGGGCCTCCACGTGGTTAGGACCCGGGGCCTTGCCATCGGCCTTGTCCAGGGCGGACTTCAGGTCCTGCATGGAGTACTGCTGGACCTGTGTCCAGGCTCCCTCAGGGACCCGGGGGACGTGGCGGCCGAGGACCGCCTGGAAACCCGGGAGGTCCACCGGGCGTTTGTCATACAGTTCTCGCCAGAAGGCGCGAACTGCGAACATCACGTCGTGGGCCTCCGTGAGGAGCGTTTGGGTGTTGGGAACCCGCACGTTCCAGAGGCCTGACGGGCCTGGGGCCTCTACCTCTATGGCTCCCCGCACGGCTTTCCATCGCTGGGCGATGTCGGGGGCGTGGCGGCGCCAGAAGTCCTTGATGGCGCGCTTGCGGTCTGCCGCCAGGAGGGCGCGGAGCTGGCGAATGTCCTCCTCGAGGGCGGCTGCTTGCCTCTCCAGCTCCTCCTGCAGCTGGCCCTGCGTGGTCGGGCGGAACCCGGGCGACACACTCTGCAGTTCCTCCGTGAGCCGGAGCGCCGCCTCGGACCGGATGCCATGCCTGGCCGAGTCCGCCTTGTACGCTGCCGGGGCGCGCCAGGGTGTCATAGCGGAGGACCGCTGCCTGGAGCTGCTTTCCGCTCTCCGGGAGGTCCCCCTCCGCCGGGTCCGTTCCCGCCGGAGACGGCTGCCGGCGTCCCACCACGCGCGCCAGGGCGTCATGCGTCGCGTGGAGGTGTTCGAACACCTTGTCCACCGCAGCCGCGGGCATGGACCCGTAGTCGTGCTGCTCTGCGGGACCCAGCCAGGGCGCAAGGGAGGGTTCATCCTGCGCGGCGGTGACCGCCGCCCACAGGCAGTGTTGGACGGGCGCGGCCTCGGCGTCGTACGGGAGGAGGCGGCCTTCCGTGTGGCTGTAGGGGCTGGGCATCGCCGCGCGTCCCGCTGCGCTGAGGAGGCCCGGCAGGGCCAGGCGGACCGGGAGGTGGTCCGAGCCGACCACCTGGGGGTGTGCCATGCCGCGAGCCCAGACGCTCTCCCGCAGGGACCACGGCAGGAGGGGCTCGTTGACCAGGAAAGTGTCCACCCTGTGCTGGGACGGGTGGAGCGTGGGGGTCATGTCCTCCTCGCCGCCTGCCGCGGCTCTTCGGAAGCCGCAGGCTTCCCAGCCCGCTCAGAAATGCTCCGTGGCCGGGTTGGCGGGGACATCCATGTAGATGTTGGTGTCACCAGCGATGACCACCGGGTGCCTCCCGCCGAGGCTGCGTGCCGTGGCATACATTTGTATGTCGGCCCAGAACGCCGCCCGTCCCGCCCACGGGGAGCAACCTGCTTGCGTCCCGTGGACGTTGATGAGGGTGAGGCCTCCCCTGTCCGTGCGGATCTCCAGGGCCGCGGCTTTCCCGGGGACGATTTCCGTGAAGCTGAGCACCTCGTGCTCCGCCACGTACTTGCTGCTGACCGCGGTGAGGAGGCCCCCCCCTCTCGAGGTGGAGGTGGCCCCCGTCTCTGCCAGCCGGCTGCTGAAGTAGGCGGTGTACCCCTTGTCCCGGAGCGCCGCGGCCACGTGCATCTCCTGCGCCCTGGTGGCGATCCCCGTTTCCTGGAGCATGATGGCAAAGCCCCCCTCCTGGGGCAGCATGCCGGTGATGAGGTGCTCCTTGTCGGTGCAGGCCGCCGGCCCCCGGCGCCGCCGGAGTGTGTCCCGGAGGGACCGGTCTGGCGGCACGAGGCCGTTGCGCAGGTTCCACGAGAGGAGCCACAGGGCGTCGCCCGTCGTGTCCTCCTGGAGTCAGCTATCCCGCGTCGGCATCGCCGCCGGGTTCGCTGGTGCCGCCAGGGCATCTGGGTGCGCCGCATCCGCTGAGCCCGTTCCCAGCGGGGCCCACAGGGGGGCCCGGGGGACCGGGGGAGTCAGGGGGGCCAGGGGGGCCAGCCCTGCGGGGATGGACATGGACCCTGGTGGGGCCGCACCGCCGGCCCCCGGGGCCGCTCCGGGTGTCTCCTCACCTCCATCTGCGTGGTCGGCTGCCTGGGGCGGGGGGCGCCGGGTGTACGGGGCGTGCCACGGGGACCTCCGTGCTCTCCCCTGCAGGATGTTGGCGGCCGCCTCCTTGTCGTCCGCCGGGGCCGCAGCGTGCACCGCGTGCCACGCCAGGTGTTCCAGCATTGCCCCGCTGGTGTAGTACTTGTCCGCACACAGGGGGCATTTCGTCGGCTCCGTGGCCCCTCGCGCCGGGGGGAGCTGCACTGACTTCCGAATGGCGCCCTCCGCCGCTGGTTCGAAGGGCAGGTTGGCCAGCGGCACCGTGTGTGGTGCCAGCGTGCGGCCCGGGGCCGCCGCATCGAGGGCTCGCGTCGCGGGCGCGGGCCCGAGGCCTCGGGCGGCATCGCGCTGCGCGTCTGCTTGCAGCCACGTTTGCCAGTGCGTGGAGCCGATTTGGCGGTCGGGTTTGCTCCTCCACCGCAGGTCGTGGAAGGCCTGTAGCCAGTGGTACACCGTGGTCGGGACCGCCAGCTGGAGCTCCAGGTCGGCGGGGTGCGCCGCTGCCGGCCACACTCCCGGCCTCGCCGCCCGGGCGTTGTCCTT
The DNA here is from genome assembly GCA_964036045.1 of Eutreptiella sp. 'Long Island Sound 2002'. Lineage (NCBI taxonomy): Eukaryota > Euglenozoa > Euglenophyceae > Eutreptiales > Eutreptiaceae > Eutreptiella > Eutreptiella sp. 'Long Island Sound 2002'. The sequence goes on from OZ038391.1 coordinate 11,788,163, forward strand.
CAGCCTGACCTGGAGCAGGAGGGCGTGGTGTTCGCCCTCCCGCAGCGCCTTGATGATCATGCGTGTGCAGTCTGCCACGCGGATCACGGCTTCGGGCCCCGGCAGGCGTTCAGGGTCGCAGACGACGATGTGCGCGTCCGCCGGGCTGAACATGCAGACCACCCACTGTGGGTTCTGCTGCCCCCGTTGGGCCACCGCCAGGGTAGCCGCTGGGCGGGCGTGCGTGATGGGCCCCGCGCGGAGGTCCGGGACGTCCTTTGGCCCTGATGGCGTCTCCCTGCCACGCGGCCCGTAGATGCTCCTCCTGGTCGGGGCTCCACACCAGTGTGGGGGGGTTGACCCACCCCGGTTCCTGCCTCTTCTTCGGGGCGCTGACAGTGTGTAGCAGGACCGCCAGCGGCCAGGGGTCCGCCGACATATAGTAGGCCTGGGTGGGCCCCTGTCGCCAGTCGACGTGGGACAGGGGCGGGAAAGCCCCCTGCCTGGCGGTGCTGTGCCAGACCGTCCATCGGCCTCCGGCCAGGATGTGCGACCGGTACCCTCCGGCGTGGCCGTGTACGATGGCTTGGTAGCCTGCCGTCTGCAGTACCAGTGCCTCCCCCTGCTTAGGCCCGGGCGGGGGTGCGCCATCGCCCGCACCCCAGGCGCGGGTGCGCCCGCGGAGTGTGGCATGCCACGGGTCTGGTGCATCGGGCTGGGGCCCTTGTATGCATCCCGCAATTTGCGCCGGGCCGTGGTGGTGGACGAAGCTCTCCCCGCCGTCTGCTAGCAAAGCCGCCGCGACGACGTATAGTTGCTCCGCCGTGAGGGGTGCCGTCGGCTCGTGCGTCGCGGCCGGCCGTCGGGGCCGCGTGTCGCGGCAGGGGACGTGGGGCAGAAGCTGCGCCGGCCACGCCGCCACTGGACCCATGGTGACGGCCGCGACCGCGGACGCCAGCGCCGTGCGGTCCGTGGGTCTGTACTGCCGGAGTCCTGTGGTATCTCGGGTGAGGTGCCTGCAGGCTGCCATCCAGGCCACCGCTCCGCAGTTCGTGCAGTCCGGTTCGGCACCGCTCGCATCGTCGCCTCCCCACTGCTGTACCGTGGTGGCGGTGTCGAGGCGGGGGCCCCGCTGTAGCGCCTCCGGGCCCTGCCCCGGCGGGAGGGCGGGCGGGATTGGCTGCGGGTAGTTTTGCGCGCCCCGGCGCTCCGGGTGCGTGTGGTACGGGTTCTGCCGGCGGTGTTCCGGGGCTGCCCGTGGCTGGAAGAGGAGCTGGTGCAGGTACCAGTGGCCCTCCGCGGTGGACGGATTGCGGAGCGTTAGCCACTGTTCCACCACGCCTCCTGGGTGCGCGGCCTCGACGCGGCGCTGCAACCCCAGGCGGCCTAGGCGGTTGGACGTGCCCGCGGGTGGGATGTGTGCTTGCGGGTAGAGCACCCGCAGCGGCTCCAGCGCCAGGTCCAGCACTTCGTCGTTGAGCTGCTTCGTGAGGGCCGACGCCCTGTGTAGGGCGTGGAGGACCCCGGGTGTGGGGGGCGTGAGCTGTTCGAGCACCGGTCCCGGCGGGTACCGCGTACCCGGGTTCGTCAGCCACTCCCTGGTGTGGCTCAGTACGGCTTTCCACACGTCCGTTGTAAAGGCGTGCTGGGGGGCCAATGAGGGGACCATCCGTAGGAGGCGGTGGCACGCCGGCGGCGATCGCATGGGCTGTGGGGCGGCCGCCGTGATCCACCTGCACGCCGTGCCGGGCACGATCGCCCCCCATTCCACGGTCCCCATGCCCTCGGCATGAATCAGCGCCTGGCCTTGGACCATGGGGAAATAGGGGCTCGAGCGCCCCTTCCCTTCCTTCCACCGTACCCAGGCGGCCCCCGCCTGCAGGCTGCGGAGCAGGGCCACGCCGGGGAGGGGCGGCTGCGGGAAAGCCCCCTTGACGGCCTGGGGGGCGTGGGCCAAGGTGCCCATTGGTAAGTACCACAGCGGGAGGGTCCAGGGGCCCGGCAGTGGTTGCGCCACCCCTGCGTCCCATCGCCACTCCGAGTCTGGCGGGGCGGCCGGGACCGTGCCCGTCTGCAGGAAGTGGCGGGCCTGCTTGTCGGGGTGCCGTTGGAGGGTTGCCGCGAGGCTGAGCCCCTCTGCCGCTGGTGCCACCGGGAGGCCGCCCCGGGGCCTGCGCCAGGGGTATTCCTGGTCGGCCGGCCAGGTGTGGAGGTCCCGGGCGATGTCCTCCGCGGTCCCTGTGGGGGCGTCCTCTGGTGCCAGGTGCCACATGACGGCGAGCACCGCCCATGTGGAAAAGGGCCACGCCCGCGGGGGGGTGTACACCTGGATGGTCCACTGTGGGCACGCCCGCCGCACGCGGGACACGTGGAGCACCCCTCGGACCATGTCCGCCGCCAGGACCAGCACCATTCCCGAGAGATCCACAATGATCCCCTCTGCGGGTCCACCGTGGCGGCCCCGGGTGTGCAGGGCCACTGCCGCCTGTCCCGCGTGGGTGACGCGGTCGACGGCCTCCTGGATGTTCACGCTGCCGCGCGCGGTCTCATCCAGGATCCAGCCCTGCGTCACCCCGTAGCGTAGGGCGGCGCGTGCGGCCGCGGGTTTCACCTCGGGCAACGCTCCGTCGTCGGCATCGGGCTGGGGGTGCTGTTTGGGGCACCAGCCTTCGCCGGTGCAATGGCCCCGTTTCCACGCGGGGCAGATCGCGGGTACGCTGCCCGTTGGCGGCGCAGGTTCCGCGGGCGCGCCCCCCGTGGGGGGCTCCGGCAATGCCTCCAGGTCGGAGTCTGTGTCCGTGTCCCCTTGTGGGGGGTCTCCTTCGCCGTATCTGAGTCCCAGCGCCCTGATGACCTCGTGTGCTTCGTCCAGCGTCGGAGATCGGGGGCGTGTCTTGCGTGGTGCCGCGGGTTCCGCCATTGCTATGTCGCTGTGTCTAAGAGCAGGGGGCGGGGTGCGGATGTCCCGTGGCTGGTGCGTTGGTGCGTTGGTGCGTTGCTCGCCGTGGGGGCGGTGGATGGGCATCCCCGGGGGGGCGCCTTCCAGTGTTGCGAGGGGCGTCCGGTGTTAGGCGCTGTCCCTTCCCCGGTCGCCCGTCCTCCGGAGCGGGCAGCCAGGGTTCCGCGACCCCTGTGTCCCGGGTGCGGTCGATGCGGACGTGCGGACCCAGCACCGGCTCCACAGCGTGCGCCCTTGCGGGCCGGCGTTGCTCGCTGTGGGGGTAGCGGAAGGGCGTCCCCGGGGGGAGTGCCTTCCACCGTTGTGGGGGGCGCCTGGTGTCAGGCGCTGTCCGTCCCCCGGCCGCTCGTCCTCCGGAGCGTGCAGCCAGGGTTCCGCGACTCGTGTGTCCCGGGTGCGGTCGATGCGGGCGTGGACCCAGCACCGGTCCCACAGCGTGTGCCCTTGCGGGCCGGCGTTGCTCGCTGTGGGGGTGGCGGGAGGGCGTCCCCGGGGGGGGTGCCTTCCACCGTTGTGAGGGGCGCCTGGTGTCAGGCGCTGTCCCTTCCCCGGCCGCTCGTCCTCCGGAGCGCGCAGCCAGGGTTCCGCGACCCGTGTGTCCCGGGTGCGGTCGATGCGGGCATGTGGACCCAGCACCGGCCCCACAGCGTGCGCCCTTGCGGGCCGGCGTTGCTCGCTGTGGGGGTGGCGGAAGGGCGTCCCCGGGGGGGTGCCTTCCACCGTTGTGAGGGGCGCCTGGTGTCAGGCGCTGTCCCTCCCCCGGCCGCGCTCGTCCTTCGTAGTGTGCAGCCAGGGTTCCGCGACCCGAGTGTCCCGGGCGCGGTCGATGCGGGCGTGTGGACCCAGCACCGGTCCCACGGCGTGCGCCCTTGCGGGCCGACGCTGCTCGCTGTGGGGGTGGCGGAATGGCGTCCCCGGGGGGGGTGCTTTCCACCGTTGTGAGGGGCGCCTGGTGTCGGGCGCAGTCCCTTCCCTGGCCGCTCGTCCTCCGGAGCGTGCAGCCAGGGTTCCGCGACCCGTGTGTCCCGGTTGCGGTCGATGTGGGTGTGTGGACCCAGTACCGGCCCCACGGCGTGCGCCCTTGCGGGCCGGCGTTGTTCGCTGTGGGGGTGGCGGAAGGGCGTCCCCGGGGGGGGCTGCCTTCCACCGTTGTGAGGGGCGCCTGGTGTCAGGCACTGTCCCTCCCTCGGCCGCTCGTCCTCCGGAGCGTGCAGCCAGGGTTCCGCGACCCGCGTGTCCCGGGCGCGGTCGATGCGGGCGTGTGGACCCAGCACCGGCCCCACAGCGTGCGCCCTTGCGGGCCGACGCTGCTCGCTGTGGGGGTGGCGGAAGGGCGTCCCCGGGGGGGGTGCCTTCCACCGTTGTGAGGGGCGCCTGGTGTCAGGCGCTGTCCCTCCCCCGGCCACTCGTCCTCCGGAGCGTGCAGCCAGGGTTCCGCGACCCGCGTGTCCCGGGTGCGGTCGATGCGGGCGTGTGGACCCAGCACCGGCCCCACAGCGTGCGCCCTTGCGGGCCGGCGTTGCTCGCTGTGGGGGTGGCGGAAGGGCGTCCCCGGGGGGGGTGCCTTCCACCGTTGTGAGAGGCGCCTGGTGTCAGGCGCTGTCCCTCCCCCGGCCGCTCGTCCTCCGGAGCGTGCAGCCAGGGTTCCGTGACCCGCGTGTCCCGGGCGCGGTCGATGCGGGCGTGTGGACCCAGCACCGGCCTCACAGCGTGCGCCCTTGCGGGCCGGCGTTGCTCGCTGTGGGGGTGGCGGAAGGGCGTCCCCGGGGGGGGTGCCTTCCACCAATGTGAGGGGCGCCTGGTGTTAGGCGCTGTCCCTCCCCCGGCCGCTCGTCCTCCGGAGCGCGCAGCCAGGGTTCCGCGACCCGCGTGTCCCGGGCGCGGTCGGTGCGGGCGTGTGGACCCAGCACCGGCCCGACAGCGTGCGCCCTTGCGGGCCGGCGTTGCTCGCTGTGGGGGTGGCGGAGGGGCGCCCCCGGGGGGGGTGCCTACCACCGTTGTGAGGGGCGCCTGGCGTCAGGCGCTGTCCCTCCCCCGGCCGCTCGTCCTTTGGAGCGTGCAGCCGGGGTTCTGCGACCCGTGTGTCCCGGGTGCGGTCGATGCGGGCGTGTGGACCCAGCACCGGCCCCGCAGCGTGCGCCCTTGCGGGCCGGCGTTGCTCGCTGTGGGGGTGGCGGAAGGGCGTCCCCGGGGGGGGTGCCTTCCACCGTTGTGAGGGGCGCCTGGTGTCAGGCGCTGTCCCTTCCCCGGCCGCTCGTCCTCCGGAGCGTGCAGCCAGGGTTCCGCGACCCGTGTGTCCCGGGTGCGGTCGGTGCGGGCGTGTGGACCCAGCACCGGCCCCACAGCGTGCGCCCTTGCGGGCCGGCGTTGCTCGCTGTGGGGGTGGCGGAAGGGCGTCCCCGGGGGGGGGTGCCTTCGACCGTTGTGAGGGGCGCCTGGTGTCAGGCGCTGTCCCTCCCCCGGCCGCCCGTCCTCCGGAGCGTGCAGCTAGGGTTCCGCGACCTGCGTGTCCCGGGTGCGGTCGATGCGGGCGTGTGGACCCAGCACCGGCCCCACAGCGTGCGCCCTTGCAGGCTGGCGTTGCTCGCTATGGGGGTGGCGGAAGGGCGTCCCCGGGGGGGGTGCCTTCCACCGTTGTGAGGGGCGCCTGGTGTCAGGCGCTGTCCCTCCACCGGCTGCTCGTCCTCCGGAGCGTGCAGCCAGGGTTCCGCGACCCGTGTGTCCCGGGTGCGGTCCATGTGGGCGTGGGGACCCAGCACCGGCCCCACAGCGTGCTCCCTTGCGGGTCGGCGTTGCTCGCTGTGGTGGTGGCAGAAGGGCGTCCCCGGGGGGGGTGCCTTCCACCGTTGTGAGGGGCGCCAGGTGTCAGGCGCTGTCCCTCCCCCGGCTGCTCGTCCTCCGGAGCGCGCAGCCAGGGTTCCGCGACCCGTGTGTCCCGGGTGCGGTCGATGCGGGCGTGTGGACCCAGCACCGGCCCCACAGCGTGCGCCCTTGCGGGCCGGCGTTGCTCGCTGTGGGGGTGGCGGAAGGGCGTCCCCGGGGGGGGTGCCTTCCACTGTTGTGAGGGGCGCCTGGTGTCAGGCGCTGTCCCTCCCCCGGCTGCTCGTCCTCCGGAGCGCGCAGCCAGGGTTCCGCGACCCGTGTGTCCCGGGTGCGGTCGATGCGGGCGTGTGGACCCAGCACCGGCCACACAGCGTGCGCCCTTGCGGGCCGGCGTTGCTCGCTGTGGGGGTGGCGGAAGGGCGTCCCCGGGGGGCAGCCTTCCACCGTTGTGAGGGGCGCCTGGTGTCAGGCGCTGCCCCTCCCCCGGCCGCTCGTCCTCCGGAGCGTGCAGCCAGGGTTCCGCGACCCGCGTGTCCCGGGTGCGGTCGGTGTGGGCGTGGGGGCCAGCACCGGCCCCACAGCGTGCGCCCTTGCGGGTTGGCGTTGCTCGCTGTGGGGGTGGCGGAAGGGCGTCCCCGGGGGGGGTGCCTTCCACCGTTGTGAGGGGCGCCTGGTGTCAGGCGCTGTCCCTCCCCCGGCCGCTCGTCCTCCGGAGCGTGCAGCCAGGGTTCAGCGACCCGTGTGTCCCGGGTGCGGTCGATGCGGGCGTGTAGACCCAGCACCGGCCCCACAGCGTGCGCCCTTGCGGGCCGGCTTTGCCTGCTGTGGGGGTGGCGGAAGGGCGTCCCCGGGGGGGGCTGCCTTCCACCGTTGTGAGGGGCGCTTGGTGCCAGGCGCTGTCCCTCCCCCGGCCGCCCGTCCTCCGGAGCGTGCAGCCAGGGTTCCGCGACCCGCGTGTCCCGGGTGCGGTCGGTGTGGGCGTGGGGGCCCAGCACCGGCCCCACAGCGTGCGCCCTTGCGGGCCGGCGTTGCTCGCTGTGGGGGTGGCGGAAGGGCGTCCCCGGGGGGGGTGCCTTCCACCATGGTGAGGGGCGCTTGGGGTCAGGCGCTGTCCCTCTCCCGTCTGCCCGCCCACTGCCGGGTGGGTTGCCGGGGTTCGTTGGGTGTGTGCGGTGTGTGTGGTGTCTGTGCCGTGCGTGTCGTGGTGCGTGGTGCTGCTCTTTCCTTGGTCCTCCGGTGCTCCCCTCTCCGGTGTCTCGGTGCGGTGTTGTGCTCGCCGTGTGCCCGCTGTGTCCCCTCCTCTGTGTGCGCCCCTTGCTCGTTCGCTGGCTACCCCTTGTTCCTTTCGCGGCTTCGTTGCTCTTTACCCTTTCCTCTACTCCTCTCCCTGGCATGCACTTTTTCCCTGCCTCCGCTTTGTTGCGTGTCTCTGTCTTTTTCCTTGTCGGCCCGGGCTTCCTCTTTTGAACCTGCGTAGGGAGAGAAGGGTGCGTAAACAAGCGTGCGGCGGCGGCGGTTTTGTCTCGACACGGCACCCCGAGCTGGCTGGTACGTCATGCGACATGCGTGTGCGACCGGCTTGCGCGTAGGTTTATCGCCCCACTTGCTCCCGTCTTGTCTCCACCCCCCTTTGGTCGCTACCTTTCCTCGTCGTCCGTTCCGCACGCGCGGCGTGACATGCAACATACCTGCTTCTTTCCCCACTACCTTAACGTGTCCTAGTCCTCCCGCCTTGCCGGGCGTTCGCTTATGTGTGACGACGGCACGACGCAATACTTGCCTAAGCGTCTAAGACAACCCTACTTTAACGCCCGGACGACGCAGACACGAGCATACGCTTCTCCTCGGGACCTGTGAGGGGAAGAGAACATGGGTGCGTGCACGTGTGTTTGTTGGGACCCGGCACTCGCCGGCGCTATGCTATTTGTGTGTTTGCTCCCCGTGTCCCCCTCCCTGGCCATTTGTGTGTTCTAACCCACGCAACTCCGCGGTTGGCGACGTGGCACGACATGGTAACATACTTGCGTTCTTGGTGGCGGTGTGTGGCTTGTCTACTATTTGTTTGCATGCGGCGGCATACCTTTTGTTCCCTTTCGCTCCCTTTCGCCTCCTACATAAGCGGGCGTGCGGGTGGGCGGTGGGCACGTCTCGGTTACGTAGCGTAGCTTGGCAACATACTTGGACCCCACTAGTCACGTGTGTATGTTTTTTTTTTTTTTTTTTTTTTGTGTTGTGCTTTACCTCGGTGGTCTTTTTGTTCCTCCTAGTTTGTCCCTTCATACCATGTTGCTCGTCCGTGGCGGTGATAGCCTTGCGGCGTTCCGGGCATGCGCGTGCGGGCATACCTTTCTTTCCCTATGTGAGCGGGGGTGAGCATAGGCATTCTTTCGGTGCCACCTCTTGTTGGTTTTCCTTGCCGGTGCGGTTTTCGTTGCGCTTTTCGTGGCGGCGCACTTTGGCGTTGCTTGACACGTTACTTGTTTTGCGCTTGTTACGGCGTTATGCACACAACATATGGCACATAACATACTTGCTTTCCGGCGGCCGGTGGCGTTGTTGTTGCTTGTGTGTATTTTTCGTGCACGATATTCAACATACTTGGGTACATGTGCGGCCTCTTGTTCTTTTTGTTGTGATCCCCTTCGCGCGTATTTCCTACATGAGCGGGCTTGCATTGCTTGGTCGTGTACTTGTGGTATATCTCCACCGTGGTGCGGTTCGTTACCTATTTATTCTCCTTGTCTACCTCTTTCCGCGTTGTGCTTGTTTCGTTGGTTTCTAGCGGTGCGCGGCACATAACATACTTGCTTGTCGGCGGCCGGTGGCGTTGTTGTTGTCTATGTGTGGGTTGTTTTGGGGCGCGCACAAGTCCCTAGCGCCTAGGGCACGCACTTTGCTAGGTGGTTTGGGGCAAGCAACGCTCAGCTTCTTCGCCGTCGCGACTCTATTGTTCGTCTTTTTCGGTGAGTGTCCTATATTTTGCGACCTCGCCAAACAGCGGCGTAAAATTGTTGGGGGGGTTTCTGAGGTCGGAAAAGACGATTTTTCGCTTTATTTCTGCTGGCGGTGCGTCTTTTTCTCGTTATTTTATTTTTCATCTGCTGCGATCGCGCGACGGAGAGCATGTATGAGGCAATAAGGTCATCGACCACTTGCTGCCAGGTTCCTTTCGTGCACATCGAAGCAGGTGGCAGTGCAGTGCCAGACTGGCGCCAGTCAACACAGTTAACCACTTGTGAGTTATCTATGCACACGAAGACTGTGCCTTGGAACCCTATGGAGCGCGAATACCTCAGGGTTTGAGTGAATGCCCAGAACTCTGAGTCTTTGCTACTCCTGTAAGGGCACGGTATGGCTAAAACTAATACTGTTCCGTCGGGCCACACGAGAACTGCTGCCGACCCCGCCAGTGGGTCATCCCAGGACCCATCGATGTAGACCCAGAGCCAATGGTCGGAATGTGTGTGCTCAACCGCCGATGCTACGCTCAAACAACCCCATGCACGCAAGTCAGAAACCTGAAGTGGGGGGGGTCGTTCATGGTACTGAAACAAAAATCCTTCCTCAGTTTCTCCCATCGGTGAGCATCTGTGAGGGATAGGGTACGGGGGCAGAGGAGCGGTCAGTGAGCACAGGGGAGGGGCGAGCTGAGCGTCCGCCGACATGGGGGGGGGGTCCGGCCCCGTGATGGCAGGCGGATGTAGAGAAAAGGTGTGGTGTTTGTCCCTGACGTGGAACCGCGTGTTATCTGTGTGGAAACGAATGAGGACGGAGGAATCGCTGTCATGACTCAGGACCGTTCCTGCGTACCACCCTGTGTTGAACTCCAAATGTATGATCTCACCCTCCTGCAAAGCTTGCACTGGGCAGGGGTTCCACGGGCCAAAACCATGACATCTGCCCCCCAAGGCATGCACTGAATCCACAAAGGCCACTTGGGGCCCGTTTTCCTTTTCTGCTGTAAGCGCCTTGTGGAACCACAAATTGCTCTGCTTGGGGCCTTCAGCATTAGGATACCCGATCCAATAGTTATAAATCTGTGATCGCATGAAAATCTGAAACGGCATCAAACCAAAGCAACCCTTGGACCTCCCATCGTATCGGTCTTTGGGGGAGAGGCCTCTGGGTAACCTGCCATAGCGAGCCAGATTGCTCCATATTTTACTCTGGAGAAGAGCAAGCTGGACGTCAGTCAGCGGACTAGCTAGCAACCTATATGCAACTGTAGGAATAAGTTGGTTGTTGGTTAGCATAATGAGTTCCGTGGCACTGAGATTGAGCGGAGCCAGGTGGGCATAGAAGGAATCTCTTTCCGCCTGAATAAAGTCGAGGACTTTGTCTGCATGGTCGGATGTGTAAAAATACACCCCTAGGTATTTGTATACCGCATGAGGGGCGCCTCTGGGGTCCTTGGTTGAAATTTCCCCTCCGTACCTCGACACTATGTCGGCCAGGGTTGGTACCGTACGGCGTTCATGAACGCGTACCATCCGCGAACGCGTACCGTCCGGTATTAATACCGCACAGCACACGTGCGGTATTGAGATGGTGCCGCAGACAGGCACCGCATTGCAGCACGCGCGCACGCTAGACGGAAAATTGCCAGATGAATTGAAATATTGCGAAAAACACGCTGCTGGATCGAAAGTTTACTACCGATGTTGGTAATTAGCATTATTATGCATTACGGCACCACTTTTAGTCTTGAATCGTAATGTCGCAGTTTTGGGAACATAAGAACGAATTCTGCTAATACTAGTATTGTTGTGACCGCGTTCCAAATGCGCATTCAGCGGTGCATGAGTTTCCAGCAGCGGTGCCGTGTACGCTGAAAAACACTGCTCGCAAGGTTTTAAATCCCTCCTTTTAGATGGGCCATGTGAGGACGTGCTCAGAAAAGTTCCACCGACGCCAAGCCCAAATGAAGCAACCCGTCGCCGAAGCTTGCAGCGATCAGCGTGATGACCACCCTACTGACGACCGGCGTGTATGTTCGGGCCTCAGCCCCTCTCCCTGTGCAAGCGCAAGCCTCATGCTCCAGTGATGTGTCCACCAACGTGCAAGCCTCAGCAATGGGCATAGAATCAGGGCGAAGCAGCCCTGCGCGCACTGCGCGGGACTTCAAGGCGAAGCAGCACTGCGCGTAAAATCAAGGCGAAGCAGCACTACGCGTGAAGTCAAGGCGAAGCAGCACTGAGCGTAGAATCAGAGCGAAGCAGCACTGCGCGCACGGCGCGTGAAGTCAGGGCGACGCGTGAAGTCAGGGCGACGCAGCACTGCCTGGGGCGACCTCCGCGCTGCGCCCAAGCGCCAAGGTAAATAAGCGTCGTCTGCCTCCAGTTGTATTCGCCAGAAGTCTTGTTTTCAGTGTGTGTCACGTGCGTGTGCCTGTCATTCACATGCAGTGAGTGGATCTGTAAGATTTACTTTGGCCTCTGTGCCTCCATCAACCCTGAGGCGTGGCATGCATGTGTGTATTGATATCCTGATGTGTAGCCTTGCCTTTGTTTAGCTCTGTTGAATCCTGGGACCCCTGTTTCAAGGCCCACGCTTAGCGCTGGACCAGGAAGGAGACAGTGTGCAGTAAAGTCGACGTTAAAGTATTCTTTGTGTCTTTGTGTCCAACCCTGATGTCGGCGTGTCCATTGCCTCGCATGACGTGGAGCTCAGTTTTGTGAACGTTCATGTCGAGGCCGAGGGCCCTCGCCGGTCCATCAAAGACTTCAAAAACCAGCCTAATGTCACTGAGGGAGCGGGCTCGGAACAGTATGTCATCGGCAAAGGCATGCACACTTTTGTCTGTGCCCCACTCAATTTTGGTGTCCAGGTGAAAAAAGACCAGGTTCAGGTATAAAATAAAAAGAAGAGGGCTCAGAGGGCAACCCTGCCTAACTCCTCTTTTTTGAGAGTGTCCAGCGGTGGCTCTGTTTTCCACAAGCGTTTGTTCAAAGGTGTGTGTGCAGAGGCGCTCAATGGAGGCTACCAGCTGATCCGGGAGTCCGTAACCTCGTAAGACGCGCCACAGAGCGGCCAAGGGTACCGAATTAAAGGCTTTATTAAAATCAATGTATAAGTGATAAAGCCTGCCTTTACCCAACAGGGTGCGAGCAACCACGTCATAGATGTGGTCTCCACATCTATGCTGTTGAAGCCCTCCGTGTTGGCATAGGTGCAGTAGCTCATTCTGCCTAGTTTCTTCAGAACGCTGTTGGCATTGCCACACAGCGGTGAGTTTAACAAGAGTCTGAATCAGGCAAATGGGGCGGTAGTTTGAGGGTTCTCGTGTGTCACCCTTTTTGTAAAGGAGGCACACCCGGGCCTTGGACCAAGAAGGCGGAGGGCCCTGGACCAGAATGTAATGGAGTGCCCTGAGGAATATTTTCTGAACGGCATCAGGCAAGAGCGAAACTATGTAATAGTTAATTTCGTCCTCTCGGGTGGCCTTGGATGGAGAGGCCGACTTAGTTACGTCCCTGAGCCAGTTCAGTGTGGGGAGTGGCAGGGCTTTATGTTTAGTTGCAGGTGTACATTTAGGTACATGACTGAGGAACTGGTTGAGTGTGTCGTCGCCAACAGTGAATGTAGGATCTCCACCAAGCTTGGACAAACACTCGGAAAAAACGCATCCTACATGCTCTGGGTCAGTTGCCAGCCTCGGCGGGTCAGTCGACTTATCCCAGAGTTGTATGGGTGACTTTTGACAAGGCTTGAGGGCCCTTTCAATAGCCTGCTTAATCTTACTCCCCTTCACCAGAGAGTAATGAAGCTGCTTCTTCTGCCGGGTCGCAATTTTTTTGTCCACTTCTGGTTGAGGTCCTGAAGCTTGATCAGAGCCCTCTTCCTGGAGGCAGTGTTATCAGAAAGGCTGCTGAGTACCGATTTATACTCTCTCTCAAGCCTTGTTTCCTTGTGGGGTTTCATGGGGTTGGTGGTGCGATGAAAAGCAACGGCGATTTGCTCCGCCAGAGAGTCTAAATATGAGCAAAATTGTGCATCAGGTACCTGAGACAGGTCCAATGTCGCCGCCCATCTTTCCAGGGGCTCGATGTGGCTCAGGAAATCGATTTGCTCTTCTTGGGTTAGCCTCCTGGAGTGTGCGTGCCGTGTAGGGGGAGGGGGTTAGGAAGGTGTGTTTGGCGGCCGTATGACGCATGAAATGGGGTGGTAGTCTGAGGTTCGATCATGATCGTGTATGCTGGCCTGAAGCAGCCTCAGCGACGGCGTTGACAGGAGTTCGGTTGAGCACAGTATGAAGTCGATGCGCGTGTCACAGTTGAGGAACGCTGACCGATACCGCGTGTATGCACGGTCCCCTGGGTGCTTGGCACGGAATGTGTCCACGGCCTCGGTTTTATCAATCAGCGAACTCAGCCACCGCCAGCGGTTATCCGTTACTCCGTTTGTATCTAGGCTGCTCAACTGTGCGTTCAAATCACCCCCCACCAGGTACATGGGATACTTCGCAAAAAGCCCATTGAGTGACTTTTCAAGCTCGGGTCGGCAGAGGGGTTGCGCATAGACCGATACCAAAAGGACTGGTGGCAGACCAGGGAGGTGTAGGAGAGCAGTGCAAAGAGCACCTGGGCTCGGGGAGGGAATGTTGAAGACATAAGGTGATAGCCTCGCAGAGATGACTATGCAAGCACCTTCGTCTCTGGAGGGGAGGATAGAACTAAAGACCTTTGGCCGCAATTTACCCGAACCCCAACCGAAGGGCAGGGAAGGGACGCGAGTAAGTTCCTGGTAGAAGCACATGTCCCATTCTTCATGCATGTCTGCATGGATAAAAGACTCCGCACTCTGTTTGTTCAAATTGTGCGATTTGACTCTTATATTGGGAGGCTGTGTTTCAGTCGGTGCAGGTGCGTGTTGTCTCGGGTATAATTTGGGTGGCGGTGTGTTTTGCGGTCCGTCCGCCTGCAGCGGTGCCCTGTGCGGTGGGCTTTCAGGGATCTGGGGCTGATTTCCATGGGTCCTGTCTTGCGATTCTTTGCGCCTGTCATACGGTGCCGGGGTGGGGTGTGCATGTGTGATTGCCGAATCGTGCGGGCTCGGGAGCGGGAGCGGGGGAGTGGCTGGTAGTTCTTGTACCGGCGGATGGAGCTGTGGCTGCTGCTCTGTGAGTTGCTGATTAGCCTTGCGCAATTGAGAATCAGAGAGCCCAATCAATCTTAGAGCCTGCAGTAAATCATGACCTGTTATAGGAACCAGGCGGGCCGTCCCCCGTGTCGTGCAGGCACCCTGTCGCGCTCAGGGGGAGCATGGCCCTGCATAATCGGGCAAATTGTGGGTGTGCGATGAAACAGACCTCACTGTACATGTACAGCGAAGGGTTGACCAATTCATTCGTCCTCCTGCCTTCATTGGACTGATCTGTGGTGCGGGTTAAGGCCTCACAGGGGACAATTCGCTTCCAGAGTGGGTGGGCAGTGCGAATTGAGATAGAGGAAAACAGGCAGGGGTGCGTTACACAGCTTAAACATGTTGGAGCGTGTGTTTGGTAACACCAGGGTGCACTGTTGGCTGTTGCTGTGTCGGGGTGTCCTGTGGATCTGCCGTGAGAACTGGATATTTTTAAGGGGACGAAAAAGGCAGGCCAGTGCTCCTTCCAGGCATAGCCGGGGGTTTGGAGGAACATACTTCACTGTACGTGTACAGCAAAGCGGAGTTGCCATCGTCAGTCTTCTCCCTCCTTGGGGTGACTGCGGCTCTCCACGCTGTGGCGGGAACGTGGCATGTACAGAGAGTGAAGCATGTATCAGTACGGCAGGTGACCAGACCAGAAAGCGGTGTAGAAGATGGGTGTGTGTGTGTAACGCCGTCCGCGAGGAACGGAGATGCAAAAAACCGTCTGCAGTTGTCCTCCATCCACAGAAGGAAGAGACATACTTCGTCACATTGGGATGACGAAGTCAGAGCCTGCCACTGTAACTGCTCGTGTACTTCAGAACTCCGTTTCCGGGCTCGGGTTTCACTCATGCGTGACGGCTTGAGAAACTGTTTGATGCATCCACTGCAGCGGAGCAAAGTTTGTGTGCTCTCAGTGAACTCAGGCTTCACAGGGTTGACTAACGGCTCGCATTTACGGTGTATGCAGTGAATCAGATAGGTGTGCAGCTGTGCGTTAACAAGATGCCGGTATATCAGCTTGAAGAGGACTGAGCAGCTGTGGAACGTGAGGTATCCTTCATGCAATTCACAGAGCAGGACAGGGCCGTAGGAAAGGCAGCGTACTTCACCATGTTTCAGCAAAGTTCTCTCGGGGGAGGGTGTATGCGGGGACGAGATCGAAAAATGAGGGCGCGCAGTTGACTGAGAAGGGCAACATACTTCACCGCCTAGCAGTGAAGCGAGTCTCCAACTTCTTCGTTGAGCGAATTCATAATTGCATGTGATGCGTGTAAAAGAGAGCTCTGAGAGCGAGAGATATTCGTTGCGCGTTGTCCTACTCTTCTTCATTGGAAGTAAGGTCAGGGACGCTGCGGAATATCATGGACACGCGCCTGGGACGTGCAACCTTTTCACCTGCGATTATATCATGTTCTGAGGAGCAAATGCCATGTTTGTACTTGTACCTACACTTCCCAGTCAGGGCAATGATGGACCAACGCTCAAGGAGAATTGTGGCTCTCTCACCCCCTCCGTCATCCGACGGTGACAACTGCATGGGTACTGTGGCGAGTAAATTCACAATCACCACAACCTTGCCGAGCAAAAGGTTTTCCACGTGATCTTTGATGCCCACGCTCGGTGAGTAATCGGCGATGCTGCACTGGTTGAGAACCTCGTCTATGCCATTATCACTTAAAAATTGTTGGCACTGACCCATGATAGGCACAATGTTCTCCGGTATGGGATCAGACGGTTGTACATTTTTCCCCCAGCATCATGAGAGAACCCAAAGTGCCGCGGTTTACGACGTGTGGTTGTGTCCCAATTTTGGATGCTTGCCACAAAGTCCAAGTACCCTGTCTCTTGGTCCAAGGTTATGGCGTCGCTTTGCACGAGTAAACCTTCAAGAGGTCCATGGGACTTGTTCTCAGACCGGGTGACTTCCAGCAACGTGAGGGGCGGGGGATCCGTAGAAGCCGTATCGTCCAGCAGACCAATTTTTTCAGATGCACTGATGGGGGCTGAGGCGAGTCTTTCATCCTCTTCTATGATTGCTGCAACAAAGGCAGTGGATCCCAACTTGGTTCCCGCCAAAACCGCCTGGTTTTGAACAGTGAGGCTCTGATCTTCGGCCTTGAGGAGTGCATTTTTTTTATGTCGTTGGGGTAAGCACACACTATCACTGTGTCAAGCATGTTGAAATTGGGAGCAAGGAAGGCCGAGTTTTCATTGGTGTACTCCGCTCGGTAGACATTGCCGGCTAAAGTCGGATCAGCAGCACGTCTCCAATTCTTATATGGGCCGAATAGGCCCCAACCACTTGCGCATGCAACGTCCTTTCATGTGAGGGCACCCGGATTTCAAACACCGTGGCCGTAGGTGGTGTGGCCCATGTCGCCGCCGTGATGGGTTTGAGTGGGAGTTCCTTCGATTTGTTCTCATTGGTGTTCCCTCCACCCCAAAATCTGACAAGGGCTGCTTCCGGACCGTGAAAAAGAACCAACCCATCATTGTGGAATGAGTTCCACGCGAATGATTGGATGGGATTTCTCCCATTATCGCACGGGTATCCACTCACGTCCAAGTTAGCCAAGATGCTCATCTTGGTGCGGAGTGACATGCCTTTCGTATACATGTAGGGAGGGCGTCCCCTTGGGCCTCTATGGAGAACACTCCAAGTTTCGGGACCATCCATTTCCGGGTGTGCGGCCAATTGCTCTCTGGATGTTTGTATTTGGTAAAGATTGCCGTTTCCAAGGTCCGAAACTTTGATAACAAAAATTTCACCGTTCTTTGACCATTCGTGGGTTAATATTTTTTCCAAGAGTCTCTCACCACGTTGGGTAGGCAAAGTCCACTCAAAGCGGTAAAATTCGTCGTGTGGTGTCCTCAAAGCGATGCCGCCCCCCAGAAGATAAACTGCTTCCCTAGAATTTAGGGATATGTGGTCTTGTGATGGTTCAAAAACTCGGTTCATGAATTTTTGAAAACCCCGGACGTTGGATAGGGCTTTCTCCGAGACGGCGGTCGGATTTTTCCCCTCACCAAGATCAATCAAATATCGATCTTGGTGGTATTTCCAAAGGAGGTCACGGTGCACGTTGAAACGGAGCGTGATGTCCACGGCGGATAGGGACTTAGGCACTTTGATTGCTTGGAGAGCTCCTTGCAAATTGAGTCCACGGGACTCTAAGTCTTTATACAATATTGAATCCGTGGGATCTCGTGAGGTATTGAGGTGGATTGAAACGTACGGTCTCTCCGGTATGTTCCCTTCCTTTAAAGAAAAAGCCCTCATGGGGACGAGTGGCCTAGTGCCATGATGGCAAACAACCATATCTACCGCCCACTTGAGGTCAATGAGGGGGCCCGCGGCAAAAAGAAGGTGATTGGTGGCACGGGTGTGGCGTTCCCACGTTTCCATGGTGAACCACCCGGTGTACACCTTTTGATCATCCTCCTTTTTCGATTCCGCAAATGCTCGTTTTAGCCCTTGGGACCATTTTTTCGAGGATAGATGCAAATTGGGGGAATCCTTTTTTTGAGACATGGCGGTTTCCCGCCCAAAACATCATCACAAACTGCTCACAATGCGAGGTTCCTCGAAGGACAGCCGCGGGAATGGAACCCGTACAAAAAGATCATGCCACTGTAAATTTCCCTGGGTGCAAAGCACTGCCAAGAGAGGCACCAATAGCCAAGAGAGAGTGACAAATGGCAATCAAATATTGCTGGGCTACCAACAGGAGATGAAGCAGTTTGAAAGGCGTGATGAAATTAAAAGAGATAGGCCAAAACTCAGTGGTCTGTAAGGCTGAAAAAGAACCTGAGCTCTGTGACGGATGGCTCATCCCAGGGAGACAGAGTCCACAGATGAGCAGACATATAAACAAGAAACAAGGGCATGCATCTGGGAAACAGGGACATCTGCAGAAATACAAAAGAAAATTAGAAAACAAATAAGGCCTGGGCATGCAGGTTCCAGTGAAAACGGGGAGCCTGCTTGTCTGGATTGTCTGAAAGATCCAGTGGTCTGTGGGACTGAAAAAGAACCTGAGTTCAGTGACAGATGGATCATCACAGGAAGACAGAGTACACAGATAAGCAGATATATAAACCAGAGTATGCCGGCACCACGAAAAGAAACAGGGATGAATTGGCGAGCGTGATATGGGGGGGGGGGGGCTGTGGTTATGGGAAAATGGGGGGCAGGTGGGGTCTAAGGTTTATGGGGGGGGGGGGCTTTCATGCATCTTGCTGGGGGGGGGGGGTTCAGCCTGCGTCGTTTTGGAGCAGAGTCGAGAAGTTTTGGAAGGTGGTGGCGAGAAATGGTGCAATTGGAATGAGGAGATGAAGTTGAGGGAGAAGATGTTGTGTTGGGGAAGTTGTGGGGTGTGAGGTTCGAGCGGTGGAATTTTGATGAAGGTTTTGTTTTGTGAGAGGAGCGAATTTGGTAGGGGTGTTTGTTGGTGGGTTTGTTGTGTGTTTGTTTCTTTGGATAAGTGAGTTTTGTTGGAGCGCTGGAGGAGGTGCTGAAATCAGACATTGGTGTAAACCAGGGGTTGTCAGGGGCGTGAGGCTCGAGGTGATCAAGGTTCAGAGGGTTGTTAATGAACCAGTCTCTGATGGACTCCAAGGCCTTGGAGAGGGGTTTGCGACGATGTTGGAGGGCTGTGGTGAGTGAGTTTAAATGGTGAGCATAAGTAGTGTTTGTGTGTGGGGTTCGGAGAAGGTTGCTGAGAGAGTTGGGGACAAGGGTTTTGAAATAATTTCGGACTTCTCCCCTTGGAGCGGTGGGGATCCAGTTTGTTACAGTGTGGCGGAAGGGTAATTGCCATGTGTTGTTGAAGAGTTCGCGAAGGTGAATTGTGGAGGTGCAGTATGAGAGAGTTGACAGGGGGTCCAAAGGGTGAATGTGGGAGCACATCGGGCATTTAAAATCATTGAGAATGAAGTGAGGTTTGTAGCCTTTACAAGAGAAAAGGCCGTTCACCCATTGAAATGAAGACACGGAGAACCATGAAGAGTGTAGAAAGTAGTCATTGCTGAGTGAGAGATGGATGTTGTTGTGATGATGTTGAGGGAGTTGAGTGGTCAAGTTTTTGTAGGAAATTTTTCCGGGAAGTATGCTGAAACCGATAGTAAGGATGGGGGAAGTGACTGACGGGAGGTAGTTGTTGGGGTGTTGGTATTGATTGTGAGGAATCCAGTTTGCAATAGAGTCAGCGATTTCGTTTCCCAGGATGTCGACGTGTCCTTTGCACCAAACGAAGAGTGGAGCAAGTTTTGATTGGTTGAGTGAGGCCCATATCAAGTAGTACCAAAAAGAGAAAGGGTCGGTGGAGGAGGACAAAGGGAGATGGGAGTGTGACATGATGTAGTTTAAGGTACTGCAGGTTGAGAGGTTGTCGATTGGGATGATGATGGGTTGAGGTAGTGAGTGTAGAGGAAAGGTTGTGAGCATGAGTACGCTGTAGATTTCTGCGGGGTAGGAGCCTTTAATGGGGCATGTGGAAGTTATGGCTAGCGTTGAGGAGGGGGTGGTGATAACGGCGGCGGAGCCGGATGGTAATAGAGGTTTGGTAGGGTTGTTGGAACCATCAGTGTAAATGATGGTGGCGGTGGGGTGATGTTGAATAGCTTCGATGAAGTCGTGACAGCCCCAATAGTCGAGAGTGCCGCTGGGGGGTAGAGGGATAACATCTCTGAGATCAAACTGGATGTATGTTCTGGTGGAGCGCGTCGAACTGAAGGGGTAGGGGAAGGGGGTAGAATGTGTGCTGGAGAGTGGGATGGTGGAGAAAGGAGATGGGTCTAGGGTTTTATGTGAGGGGACTTTAAACCGGTGGTGTAGTTTCAGGGTCATGATGGCGTCTCCAAAGTCTACGTGTGTGGATGTGGGGTTTTGTTTGATGATGGTACCTGTTGCCCATCGTTGGCTGGGTGTGGGGTGAGTCTTTGTGCGGGTGTAGGAGTAGGAAGTTGGAGCTGTGGTTGAGAGGAAGCATTCAAACTGAACTTGGATGGTGGTGTAGAGCGGGATGGTGGTGAGTGGGGCTGGGTTTGAGTTTGGGACGTTGTGCAGAGATATGTTGATGAAGTTTGCTGAGTCGACAGAGAAAGATTGGAGAAGGTTTGGGGCAGGGGTTGGCTGAGAGAGAGCGAAAAGGACAGCTTCGTTGGTTGGTTTCGGTCCTTCTTTGAGGAGGTACCGAGTTATATGGTTGACGGTTTGCTGATGAACTTTTAATTTGAGGGAGGTTATGCCCAGCTGCAAGTGAGCGCGGTTCCCATATTTGGTTTTTGTTGGGGTGAGTTTGGATAGATGGCCTTGTTTTGAAATGTAAGACCATATAGCGCTGTCGAGGGAGTTGAGTAGATTTTCTGGGAGTGAGTTGTAAATTAGGCGGTAGGTGAGAGAGGGAATGAGTTGTGAATTGCTGAGTTTAATAAGCTCGGTGTAGGAGAGAGGAAGAGGGGCTAGGTCGTGGAAGAAAGAAGAAATAGTGTTAGTGAGGAGAGCATGCATGTGTTTGTTTTGGGTTTTGTTAAAGAAGTATGTGCCTAAGTATTTGTAGTGTGTGTGGGGGTTACCTGATTTGTCATATGTGGAGAAATGTATGTGTGGGGAGATGCGGATGGTAACGTGTGGGGTGTTGTTAAGTGCGTGAAGTTCAGATTTTTCTTGGTTAAAAAGTAGTCCGTATTTGGGTCCGGTGTGGAAGAGGAAGTTAAGGATTGTGTGGAGGATTTTGGGGTCAGAGGATTGAAGAGCGAGATCATCTATGAAAGCGTATAGGTGTTGTTGCTTTGGGGGGAGGAGAGTGAGTAAATGGCGAATGATGGGGTCGATGAAGAGGCAAAACAGGATTGGAGAGAGGGGACATCCTTGTCTGAGTCCGCGGGTGCTCATTGCCTCGTGGAGGGTGTGATTGTTGACGGAGGCGAGATCAGCAGGGTAGCTGTAGAGTTGTTGTATGAAAGTAATGATGAAGGGAGGAAAGTTGTAGTTGCGTAAAATTTGGAAGAGAGCCTGATGTGGGACGGAGTTGAAGGCTTTGTTGAGGTCGAGATAAAGGTGGTATAGGTCGGGGTCGGTAGAGGCACCTCAATGTCCCATCGGGCCCAGTCTTTGAGCGGTGACCATCTCGGGTGGAATTGTGATCTTTGGTAGGTAGCGAATTCGATTGGACACTTTCCGCTTCTTCCGGTACTTGTTTTTATCCGTAGAAAAGATTGATGTAGTTGTAGATGTTCGTGTGTTCATCGGCGTTTCCAAGGATGCTTTTGTCGACGTCGATCCTCCCAAAACATTTTTGATGAACCTTTTCGTCTTCGTAGCCATGGTGAGAAGGTTGGGTGGATAGGGAGTGTTGATCTTTACCCGGGGGATTCATTTTGAATATCTTGCATTTGGACTTTTTGAAATTGCGGTAAGATGACTTATTTGAGACGAAGCATACGAGAAGTTTGTCTCCACTTGGACGGGTGCTTTGGTGAAGCGGGTTGCTGGGGGTCACGCTAGACACCCTCCTTGACACCGCCGGCCTTGTTGCCTTTTGCCCGAGCTCCGCTGCTTTCAGTCAACTGATCGAAAACCCTTCGCCGTTGCGATGTCGATTTTTGACCAAATACTCCTTTTGCATTTTCTCCAAAACTCGTGAACCAGTCCAGTTTCGTGAAAACCCTCCAACACTGTCCTCCATCAGCATAAGACACGGAGCATGAAGACCTTTTGAAGCAGATTTGGCTCAGTGTTGCACAAATTCTTGTACGGGCCTTGTCCACCCTGACACATTCTGAGCTGCAAAATGCAGGGAGGACAGAATGTAATAATAAAATGCATAAAAACACACAAGGTATTTACACTGCACTGTCAACAGGCGACATGTGCCCTTTTTTCTGTGATCTGACGCTGGCACGGGGATTACGCGTCCCATTTTGCGGCGCCTGCGGCTCGGCCTGCCGGTCTGTTGCCGGCCTGCCGACGATCTGTTGCCGAGCCTCTCAATAAGCCACTTGGTGGCCAGCAGGGAGGCATACCGAATCTGCGTCACCCCCCTCCTTAAAAGCTTTGTGTGGCGCTATGCAAACACACATAGCTCCAGGAAGAGGCGAGGCACACTGCTTACGCTCGACCTGTATGGAAAAAAAAAATTCGACTGGATACCCCATGACCCGAAGGTACACGGCTAACCACCTTGCCCAGTATGCACCAAGCACGGGTACAGAAACCCAGCGGCACTGTGCAGAGCCAAGGTGTCACTCAAGCCATCTCCTGGCAGCCAGGGCGCGACTAAAATCGGCCCAGCTATATATGCGCCCATCTGGGCCATACACGCACAGATGCTAAAAAAAACCTTAACAGATCTTATTGCCCAGTCCATTCTCCGTGCGAGTCTCAACCAGTGCCCTGATACACTGGTCCTTCCTCTGTGTCTTGGGCCATCGTACCCCGTCGTATCGAAGCGTAGACCCCAGGTCTTGACATCGGCCGCACGCTCCGTGGCCTTCAACTGGAATCCCACGTCCAGTCCTTCCTCTGTGCTTTGGCGCGGCTCCAACAAATTGGTACACCTCGCTGGGACTTGAGATCGATCGTGCTGCGTCGTACCTGACGCTGGTGCACTGCCGAACTTGCTGGGACTTCGCACGCGTTGCTACAGCACTGCCAACGCTGGCACGTGCTCGTCGTCGACCGTGGCGCCTGTCTGGGACCTTCGCTGGCGCTGCCGCGATCTGCCGCAAACCGCTGCGTGTCTCTCCTCGGCCGCACGCTGACACTGATCGTCTCGGCATGTTTCCACGTAAGGGCTGGGACGGGCGGACGTCGGAGTACAAGAATTTTGAAGCAGGTTGCTGGGGGTCACGCTAGACACCCTCCTTGACACCGCCGGCCTTGTTGCCTTTTGCCCGAGCTCCGCTGCTTTCAGTCAACTGATCGAAAACCCTTCGCCGTTGCGATGTCGATTTTTGACCAAATACTCCTTTTGCATTTTCTCCAAAACTCGTGAACCAGTCCAGTTTCGTGAAAACCCTCCAACACTGTCCTCCATCAGCATAAGACACGGAGCATGAAGACCTTTTGAAGCAGATTTGGCTCAGTGTTGCACAAATTCTTGTACGGGCCTTGTCCACCCTGACACATTCTGAGCTGCAAAATGCAGGGAGGACAGAATGTAATAATAAAATGCATAAAAACACACAAGGTATTTACACTGCACTGTCAACAGGCGACATGTGCCCTTTTTTCTGTGATCTGACGCTGGCACGGGGATTACGCGTCCCATTTTGCGGCGCCTGCGGCTCGGCCTGCCGGTCTGTTGCCGGCCTGCCGACGATCTGTTGCCGAGCCTCTCAATAAGCCACTTGGTGGCCAGCAGGGAGGCATACCGAATCTGCGTCATTGGGTGAGGCAACATTGATCATCTTTTTGCGGTGTTGGTTTCATGAAGTGGACGTGTTCAAAGAGGAATGTGTGGGTGCAAAACTCCGCCATTGCTTGTAGAGCTCTTCGATGGTCTATATCAAAAGCGTTCCTTTCATTGATGAGTGGATCATTGACCGTTAGGGCGGTTGCACCTTGTACTTCTTCGTGGGATTCTTTCATTGCTTCCATCATTTTTTCGATGTTTGTGGTGAGGGAAGGTTCTCCATCTTCTTTTTCAAATTGGCGGCGGTTGCTTTTTGGTGGGAAAGCCCAAAAATTGAAACCGGCTTGGATTGCTTGGAACGGGAGGTCGTCATCACCTTGTGCACAATAGCCAAGACCTTCTTCGTGGTATTTGTATTGATCCTTGTTGTTGTAGATGTTTTTCACACGGTCTCCAAAGAGATCAATTTCAAACTTGACTTCGTTGTACACCTTGTCAAGGATGGGGCCCGGGGTGGTGTAACCTTTCGCATCAAAGATGGTGTTGTTTCTCTCAATGAAGTTGAAGGTTTTTCCTTGTCGGACGGTGTGGTGGGGCGGTTTTTCTTTGGTGTGGATTTGCTTGATAATGTGGAAGCGGGATTTTGTGTTGGTGAGGGCGTTTCGATATGAACCATGGGAATCTTTTTGGATTGGAGTTGAATTGGAAGGCGTGGGCGAAGAATTTGAGGGAGAACTTGACGATTCTTTTTGTTTACCTTTTCTTGAGCGGCTTGGCGTTGACGGTGCTTCGCTTGGAGTTGAGAAAATGGGAGAAGACGAGTTTTCGTAAGCAGAAACACGTTGAGCTACTAGAGATGATTCTCTTCTTTCCGCAACGGATTGAGCTCGGTTGCGTTGACGGCGGCTCTCCGCAATCTTTCTTCCTCGATTCTCTTCGGGTTCATTCAAATCCTTTACGTTGGTACGTTCTTTCTCTTTATCTCCTTTTTTCGTCATTTTCTGGCGCGTTGCTTATTGCAAGGGCTGTGAGAAAGGCTTTCCACGTCTCACTGTTAATAATCCAGAATTGCTGATGTTCTGTTCGATCCTGTTCAGGAAAGGACTAAATCAAACAATTCCAGGCGCCAGGCGCGAACACGCGCGACTCTTTCTCTTCATTGGGGGAATCCTTGCGATCATTTGTTGGAAAAATATGGAAATCACGGTGTTGCTTTATTATATCCTTTAGGTTCTGAATTGGGTCCTGGGCCACCGTCACGGGGTGCTTCTTTGCGTTGTCCGGGGTTGTCAATCCTTCAAAAGAAACAAGAATGTCGTCCTCGTCAAGGCCCACACTCCATGGAGCCAATTTGTATAGTTCTTGTCTTGCGGTTGACGGAAGGCTCGTTTTTTTTCTATTGAAGGTTTTCGATTTTTGGTCGTTCATCTCGTAGTAAACATAGTCGTTCTTCACCTCTTTTTCGTCAGCGGCGGCCACAAAAGTCGCCAATTTTGATGGAGTTGGTTGTTGTAGACCAAGGTTGGTTGTCAAGGCGGTAGAGCTGTTAGAGACGGTGCTTGGGTTGGCTTTGGAACCGAAAGGAAAGTCCATGATGTAGATATTAAGTTGGCGGCCGCAAAAGTCACCAACAAAGGTTGATTGATGGATTGGTGCAAGGAGTTCAAAAAAGACGGTATATCCGACAATGAATGTGATAGCGAGGATGACAAGGTAGATGAATCCCCAATTGACGGACGGATATTTGAAATGATTGAGAAATTGATGTGGACGGATATTACGCCCGTGGATGGCTGATTCTGGACGATTTATATTTGAATCAGCTTTATTCCGGCATGGTAGTGCTGAAATCGGGAAAAAAATAGACACTCAGAAAGTGAGCGCTTCATTCCCCTTTATGGGCCCCACACACCCATCATTGTGTGTGCAGCAGCATTGATTCCTCTCCTGAAAGGCCAAACGTTGCACAGCAAAGGGAAAGGGAAAACCCCGCTAACTTGGACTGAACCGCGACGCGCAGAGTTTTGAGTTTTTCTCGAAATTTTTCAGCAGATGAAAGGTTGAGACGCTGGCAATGTCTTTTTCAAGTGTCCGTTTACCAGGTGAGCTATCTGTAATGTCGTCGAGTCGTCGATTTTGTAGTGTAATTTAGTCAAACTTTCAGACACTTAGAGGACCACTTTTTACCCCAACCCCACTAACTTGGACTGAGTTGTATGTAGACGCATTTGAATAACTTTGTGCCACTGTTTGCGTTCGAAGTGGTGTTTTTTGCATTGGACAGCTTGCAGCTGTCTAGTCATGTCGAAAACGTGGTTTGGGTTGTCTTTTGGTTGGTCCTGTGTTGTACTTGTTGGGGGTTTGTTCCCTTAAAGTGAAGCTTTGGTCATTGGTCATGTACTCTGAGCATGCCATGTCCTTGAGACATGATGGATTGGATCTCGACATGTCCCATGTTTCGAGTTTAGAAGTTCGTTTTTGGGTGTTTGGCCACAGGGTGACGTATGTTTTATGGGTTTAACTCGCGGTTAGGGTCCCTTTCCATAGGTCACAAGTTCGTTGTTCGGCCGTTGGGGTGTTTGGACCAATTCTGCACATGTTGGTTGGGAGGGAGATGTGCAATTGTGAAGATTGTTTGCTTTTGCCACCAAAGTGTGGCTTGCATCTGCCTGCACAAGGTAAGTCATGGTCATTCAACACGTTTCTAAGTGCTTTTGACGTTTACAACACAAGGCTGGCTTGGGGATGTGTTGTAATTATAGCATTTGTTGGTTGCCTATCATCAAGGGTGGCAAATTGGTGTGGTACAATGTTGTAGTGACCAACGTTTGCTCCAAAGTTTGTTGCAAAACCACTAGAAGCAGAGAGAATAGACATTATTTGTTGACATACGTTGTGGGTTGTGGGGTGGTCTCACAGCACTTGTGGTGCTTTAGCGCTTGGGTGGCACACTATGCGGCGGTGTTGGGGTGCTACAAACCACCTCTAGGGGTGTCACTCCACGACCCCTCATAGAGTACAAGTTAGTGTCAACCTATATTGGTTACCATTGCACTTCACTATCTCTGCATAATAACTCACGGGGCTTTAACATCAACCTACAAGCTTTCCAAGCTATCCTTTCCTTATGCACCCAAACACTTTTTATTGTAGGATATAGCACTCTGGAGTTGGTACTCTAGGGTGCCACTTTTCTACCCCCCCACTCTTGTGGTAAGATGTACTCTTGTGGTAAGGTGTGATATGGGGTGTTCTTTTTGTGTTCAAGAGGTCTTTGTAGCACCAAAAGGCACCGGTGACCAAGGAAGGCTCACACCAAGGCCCACACAAAAGTCCTTGGAGGTCTTGGAGTGGCACAGTTTGGGAACAACAAACCACCTCAAAAAGTGGCCACTCCGAGCTACACCAAGGACTACAAACGAGTGCCAACCTTACTTGGTCACCATTTATGTTTGATACCTTTCCTTGTTATGGAGAGGGGCGTCAATATGGAAAACAAGCTTTCCCAAGGTGGACAATATCCGTACTTTGTGTTGCCAAACACTTGTTGGCACCACGAAGTAGCCATTCAAAAGAGGGTCACTTTTCTACCCCTCCACCCTTAGGCTAAGGTCTGACCGTCCCTAGGGCCGTGACGGATAGGGTGTGTTCTTTTTGTGTTAAGAATGTCTTCGGAACTCAAAAAAGTTCCAAGGAAAACTCACCTTTGGGGCAAAGTTTTGGCCCAAGCACCTCTTTGGCCCCTTCCTTCACCATTAGGCTCAGTGCCCGAAATGGGCCAACCATTGTGCACAATGTGACCGAAAGTAGTCAATTTTGTAACTCAACCGAGGTGCCCGAGGGGCCCAGGGGCCGTCGATAACCTCGGCGCATGGCTGAGAAAAGCCAGCAGCCGCCGGCTTCGGCCGGTGGCTTGGTTTTTTTAAAAAATTTCGTCGGAGGGACCAAATCCATAAATGATATTTTTGGACGGTGTTGCACGGTGCCATGGTCCAGTGGGTAAAGCCGGGTGCATTACTTGTAGAAGGGAGCTCTGCGGCGGTTCGAGTCCCGCCGTACCCCTTTTTTTCGGTTTGGGGGGACTGGCGCGCAGTCAGATTTCGGCGAGCATCGGCGCGCGCCAGTACAACAGGCGGGGTAATCTAAGTTGCGGGGTTTTTCTTAGCCAGTTAGCAGCCCTGGGGTTGAAGCCAGATCTTTGGCATGCATTGTATAAACCCCCCCGCCCAAATACTGTACCCCGGGGTACGTTATTTGCCTGACGTTCAACAGGGCCAGTGGGGTATACTATTTGGGTGGTATACTAATTGGGGGGTATGGTATATCAGCCCCTTCGCTGTCACCCTCACCCTCACCCCTCTTTGCCTTCTCTTTTGTCATAGGTATGCAGCCCTATCCAGATGAGTGGCATCTGGCTTCGATGCTGATGCGGCTGCTAGATATGCTTTGTGTGCATGCTTGTTGTACACTGTCACTGCCACTACCACTGCTTGCTATTCAGTTTTGCTTTGTGTTGGCTCCATGGGTGATTCTGATTCTGAATCTGATTTTGAACTACACGCGGTACACACTGTAGAGGACGGTTTCTCTGATCCACCTTCTGAAGTAAGAAAAAGTCACTGCCATGTCTTTCTTGGAGGGCTTGATCCAGGTCAAGCCCCCCTTAAAACCCTTTTGTTGATGCTTAGACTTACGTCAGTATTTTTATCCCTCTTTTGAAGCTCTAAGTACACTTTCTCAACGTAACCAGGGTTATAACCCTAGCCCCCCATGAAGTTCACCCCTACCACTCAACTGAGCGGAGGTATCTTCCTTCATGGAGGTTATACCGAAATAAAATAGGCATTTCATGCCTAAGGCCTTGGAGGTTAAGCCTAGTGGTCTCCCACCCCAAGACCCCTATACTCGATTGTTTCTACCACTTATTGTGGTTCTACTTTTTAACTGTTTCTGAATTCAGTTGCTTGGCCAAGTCATAATCTGTGTCTGGCCTAACTCCTTTGCCCCATATTCCTAACCAACTCCATTTCATCCAAAAGACCGCACATGAAGTGCTTGAGGCTAATTGGGAGGCAAGAGTGATGCCAGTTTTCATATAAACATCATTTGTTTTATTCGCTTGTGATTGAATCTTTGTGTTTATACCTGCTTTGTCTGTCTGCAGCCCTTCTGTGTTACACTGGATTTCAAACTATTCATTGATTCGATCCACATCCTGTTCTTGCTCTACTTTCTGCCTTGGTTTGGGTTTTCAACATCAAAACCTGCAGGATTTCACCAAAATATCTAGGGCACTAAACAAGGACATCTTTCCGGTAGCAGAGGCAAACCCTGAGTACCTTCTGAACCAACTCTGAGCAGAAGCACAAGAAGACCACACTGAAAAGCACATTGAACATGTCCACTGAACTGTCCTCCCGAACCCGGCCGATCAGAAGTGTACAAGTCCAACTTGGCAGTGTAGCCCACCCAAAGAGTGAACCGCCACTCAGAGCAGCATCTGGGTCTCAGGAAGATCCAGTGCACAGAAGGGCGAATCAAAATCCGCCCAGAACACCCCCTTTAACCATGGAGACCTTAGCGGCCCATGGTGAGGACAGCCTGCAAAGGCTGCGCAGGCGAGTCGAAGCC
Source organism: Eutreptiella sp. 'Long Island Sound 2002' (assembly GCA_964036045.1). Classification (NCBI taxonomy): domain Eukaryota; phylum Euglenozoa; class Euglenophyceae; order Eutreptiales; family Eutreptiaceae; genus Eutreptiella; species Eutreptiella sp. 'Long Island Sound 2002'. Next base: position 11,817,041 of record OZ038391.1, read on the forward strand.
TCGATCGCCCGGTCGGCCTGTCCGGCCTCTTCTTCTACTGTTCTTGGAGGTGGTCCTGAAGAACAAGAGGACCTACAAAGGAGGATGAGTGATTTTATGCCCCACGAGGAGTACCACAAGTCCACCGTAGGGGACGATGGAGAAGTACCTCTTGATGCCCTCGGGTCTCCGCCTCAAACTGAGATGGGTTCCTCCCTTTATTCAGGGCCATCTACAGACGTCGCGGACACAGTATCACTACCGAGACGACCAAGAGTACACGAGCACCCGAGAGGATGGCATCCAGACCTGCCGACAACTTCAAGGGCTACTGAAAAGAGTCTGGATCCTCTTCACCCAGGGCCCAACTATGGGGCTCTGGAGCGCACGGCCGAACTTTTGGCCAAACTTCTATCCGGATCTGAAGACCCGGATGTGACAGCTCTGTCAGAGGCTGTCAAGGCAAAATTGGGTATCACCGAACTCTTACCCAAGCCAGCACTACTCTCACCTTCACCCGGGTTGAGCACGGTGGCTGATGATCTCAAAAGATCAAGGGTGTCCAGGTTGCTACCCACGGTCACTTGCCCCAGCCCTTTTCATCCTCGCGCCAGGACAGTCCCAATTGCTGAATTACAGGATGTGCCTGTGACTGAGACTGAGAAAAGAGGGCTGTCAGCCCTGGCACCCCTTGCCGGCGTATCTCCTCCCCCTTCAGGCCTAACCCCGGGGGGTGGGAAGATGGGCAGACCGATTGCCCAGGCGAACATCCAGCTAGAATTGCCGGAGTTCGACCCGAAAAATCTGCCCAAATGGCAGAAGAATTTGCTGAGTTTCTTTTGCTAACTGGCCAATCCCATGTGGATGTGGCAACCAAATGCTCGCTGCTGAAACGCTCATGCAAAAAGAAATTTTTGCAAAAACAGGTGAAACAGATTGTGAAAACGTGTTCAACATGGGCTGAGGTACTCGAAAGACTGGAGAAAACATTCCCAGTCTATGAGACCGACCTCAGTGTGCGCACACAGATAGAGGAGCTACCTATGCTCCCTGAGTTTCCTTCCGCTGCGCGAGTCTCTGAATACGTGTGCAACCTAGAGTATCTCTTTTCACGGATGAACGTGGGCTCCTATGGAGCCACTGAGCCCAACCTGTGGCTCATGAGTAAGATCCCCCAACGTACGTGGGATGACTGCCGCACTACCTCTGAGAGGAAAAGCCGGACCCACTCTTACGACGAACTGGTGGACCTGCTGATCGAGTTAGCTCTTGAGAGGAAGAATGACTCCCACATGGAGATATTCTTCAAGAAGCACCTGGGTTGAGGTGGTACCCCTACCCCCGAACATGGCGAAGGGAAAGGGCCTAAAAATCCCACTAACGCCAACCAGGGAGGTGGTAAAGGAAGGGGTAACCTACGTGCCATGAATGAGGTTAAACCTGATGCAGGTACACCCCCTCTGTTCTACTGTAAGCCTGTCAATGACAAGGGGGGACCTTGTCATGCCCCTGACTGCGACCACCACAGTAGCTGTATGCTGCAGATGAAACGACAGCAGCATTCCAAAGATGGGAAGACTGTGACCCATCAGGATCATTTCAGGTGTACCATCACCTGTGGCTATTGTGGCAAAAGTCGTCACTACGAGGACGAATGTCACATAAAGAAACGTGAGAGTGATAAACTCAAGCGGCAGGAGGCTGAACGCCAGAAGAACCACACACCCACCAGAAACCCCCAGAATGGGGATAAAAGTGGTAAAGGAGGTGGCAAGGGGGGTGGCGGAGGTGGACCCCCTAACCCCCAGGGGTGCTCATCAGCGCCCGCTGCTACTCCCCCTCCTGCCGAAGGTGACCCCAAGAAGCGCCTACAGGGGGATAACGCCTCCCCTGAGGGGAATAAATCCAAGAAGAGGCGACTGGCCTGGATGGCCAAGTCCCTCATGGCTGCAGGGGTGGATGTCAAATTCCCTGCTGAGGAGTAGGGGAGCGGCTCCGAAGAGGAGGACTTGGTTTTCTGGATCCTCGTGAAAATCGGGGATCAAGTTTTTCGAGCGGTGCTTGACACCGGTGCAACACTCTCTATAGTGGCCCGGCGCCTGCTAAAAACTTTCAAGAAAACTAAGACAGTGGCCATAAGAGTAGGGGATGGGCGTACCATCCATTCCTTTGGGGGAGGTCGATGTGACTATATGCCTTGGCCACAAAACTGTGACCCAACACTGCAGAGTGTTGGAAACCGACGCCTTTGACATCGTCATTGGTACCGACTTCCTACGGAGAAACCCCCAGGTAAAAATGCTGTCTCTCCAGCGCCCCTATTCTCTGCACTGCGACTTTGGCAGTGGGCTCTTCTCCGTACCTTTGGAGCTGTCAGGACGAAAAGAGTCTGGGCTGCGCTACGCATCCAAGATTAACTATCGTACTGAAAACTACCAATTGGCCCGTCACGTTCTTGAAAATGGACTGGCGGCCCTTCAGGTAAACCTGGATGAGTTCCAGGTGGAATTGTTTGCGAGCCGACAACAGCACATCATGCAGTTGCACTGCTCGAAACATTTGAACGACTCTTTCCGTTTCTTCTGGAACGCAATGGGCCTAGTGTATGCTAACCCTCCCTTCCCCCTGCTCGCGAAGGTTCTAACCAAAATCGCTTATGAGGGAGGAAGGGTTGTCATGTGCACTCCTGACTGGGGCTGCTCTGGTGGACACGCTTACTGGCGCCGTATGCTAGATCGACTGACCGTGGGAAGAGTGCAACTCCCAAACGGTCCCATCTATGTGCCTGAGGACTCAGACACAGCTATGCAGGCCCCTCAGTGGGCCAGTTTCTTAGCCATCGTCGATGGATCTCTCAATCCTGTACCCCTGTGTGACCTAGACCAGGTGCTACTGAAAGAGGTCATGGCCGAAAATTGTGGCCTGACTCTTTCTGATCTCAAAAATCGATCTCCTGAGCACCTATCTGCCACACTTACAGGGTGTGAATCTCCCGATGGCTATCTGGAACCTGCAGCTGTTAAGGAAGATGCTGGGGACCAACTGTCTGAGATCGCCACCACTATCCCTCCGGTTAATCCCAGCTGTGTTGATCTAAAACACAGTGCCTTCCTAGCCCAGCTGTTGCTGGAGGAGGTAGATCTGGAGTCAACCTCAGAACCCACTTCCACTGTTGGGAAACCGGTGCTACACATGCAGCCTATGCACACAGGTGAACCCGTGGCCCGGAGTCCTGATGCTCTAGCGCGGCCTGCTTCTAATAACATGCCACTGTCTGAGCATGACACTCAGGAACTCTGACGGCTGTTGTACCTGAAGGCCGAAGGTATTGAGCGCCAAGAGCGGCTGCAATACCTCAGACCGACCTGGAAATCCTCCATCTGGTCTGAGGAGGACGATGATTCCTATACGCTGCCTGATCCTGAGATACCCCTAGTGTATTCTTTGCACTATGGGCAGCGATGTCCCCCTGAGTGGGACGAGGGTTCTGTACCTGCCGAAACTAAAGATCGGCATAAAAAGAAAGAACATGGAAAGAGCAACCTCCATGCTGAGGAGGATTTCCGGCAGAAAATCGAGAGTCTTAACCTTGACCCCCGACTGAAGAAACTGCTGCTAACCTATGAGGAGGTGTTCGGCGCCTTGCCGCCCCCCCTCTCTTGTAAAAAACTGGTCCAGATGGACCTGAAACTGAAACCTGAATTTGAAAAGACGCGAGTGAGGCGTCGTCCCTATCCCGCTCCACAGGAACAGGTTGAAGAAATCGAAGGCCAGATCCAGGAATGTATTGATGCGGGCCTCCCGGAGGAATATAACAAGGGGGACTAGCCCCATCACTGCAGTCCCTGTTTCCTGGTTGCTAAACCAGGGTCGACTGCCCTACGACTGGTTGTTGACTATGGTGAGGTCAACAACAAAACCCAGAACCACTCAGGGAGTATTCCTAACATGGAAAATACCCTGGAGCGTATTGCCAAATGCAGGTACAAGACCAAAATGGACAAACACAGTCGTTTCTGGCAGGTAGACGTAACCGCCGCAGCTCAGTAGCTGCTGGCTTTTATAACCCCTAAGGGTCGTGTGTTTAAGTGGAAGGTCATGCCTTTCGGGGTAGCTAATGACCCAGCGCTCTTCCAGGAGCTAATGAACAAAGTTTTGTACATACTGAGGCGCAGACCTCTAGTACACGACTTGATTTCTCGGGGTGCAGAAATGGAGGCCCACATCGACGACGTGAGTTTGGGTACTAATACCCAAGAGGACCATGTCCTCCTCCTCCGTGAATTTTTCATTGTTTGTCAAGAAAGTCACCTCCGAATCAAACTCGAAAAATGTGAGTTTATGAAAGAGGAGATGGAATATTTGGGTTTCGACGTGGGGTATGGCTGGTGGAAACCGGCCGCGTCTAAGATGCAGCCCCTACAGGACATGCAGATTCGCGATGATCCTAAAAAGGGTCTACACGACGTGAGGAGTTTTGTGGGCGCCTGTAACTTCCATGGGCGTCATATCCACAATTTTACCTACTCCTCTGCCCCCCTCACTGACCTAATCAAGAAAACTACTCCCCCGAGGTGGACCGCCGGAGAGGAGGAGTGTTTCCAGGAGTTGAAGAAGAAAATTGCCTCCTCCAGCTGCCTGGGAGTACCCCGCCCTAAGGGCGAGATAGTCCTGATCACTGATGCCAGTGATGTAGGGGGGGGTGGAACGATCTACCAATGGCAGGAGCTTAACCCAGCTGAACTAACCCACTGCCATTATCGTACTAGTGGACTGAACTGTGATGGCTCCTTGAAACATGACTATCCTACCAGTGAGTGGCGGTTGGTGCCACTGGGACACTGGAATTGGAAATGGAACCAAGCGCGTTCCAATTACAGCACCTATGACCAGGAACTCCTGGCCGGTATGTTGGTGCTTTCGTCGCAATCCCGGCTCCTAGGATCTAACCCTATTGTCTGGCTCTGTGACTAGGAACCTGTGAAGTCTTTTCAGAAGGGCCCACCACCAGAGAAAACAAAACTAAAGCGGTGGTGGACTTACCTGAGCCAGTTCAGGTTGACAGTTCATCATATCCCCGGTATAAAAAATGAACTGTCTGACTATATATCGCGCAATAAGCTCAATGTGCTTATAGGTGAGAGCTCTGAGTCGCTCGCCAAAGAGGCCTTCCAGCGTATGGATGTCCAGCTTGACCTGTCCATGCGCACTGCTGGAATCCTGGAGGGTCGGAGCCTAACCAACTATCAGTCAGAGTATAAAGAAATTCTCCAAACCCTCAGCACTGGTCTCGAACCCCGTGTCATTGACGGGCACCAGTGGCATAAAAACAACCAGTACCTCTTCTACGAGGACCGTATTGTTGTACCAGAGGCACGACTGGATGGGTGCCTACAGTGGTCCCATCTCAGCTCTGGTCACACTGGCGCTAATCGCTCAGTGGACTTCTTCCGCGAGTGTTTCTACTCTAGTCTAACCCTGACTGAACTGAGGTCTCGTATGCAGACCATTGTGGATGCTTGTGGCTGTCATGCCAGCAAGCAGAGCGACAGTAGGGATAGGGGACTGATTTCCAGCTTACCCATACCCTATTGTGCTAACTCTCTTCTCTATGTGGATTTCATCCACGGCCTACCTCACTTTGGCGGCTATGACAGTTGCCTAGTGGTCGCCTGTGGCCTATCTCGCTTCACCCGTGTGTTCCCTTGCAATAAGAAAATCACACGTGAGCAGACTGTGAAAATGTTGGTCGAACAATGGTTCGAACCCTATGGGGCACCTAAGCAGGTGCACTCTGATGAAGATGTACGCATCCGCAGTGACACTGGATGGTACAAACGAGTGCTAAATGCCCTCAACGTGGAAGTAACCACAGGTGTGCCCTATACCCACACGTCTAAGCCTCTTTGTGAGAGACAGAACCGTATGGTGGAGCAAAACCTGAGAATCCTGATGAAACAGGAGCGTACCAAAGACTGGGTACGCCTAGTGCCCTGGGCAGTGCTGACCATGAACTCACAGCGGAGCTCTTCTACGGGTTTCACCCCCCACGAACTGTTCCATGGAGGACGACCTGCTTGGTTCTTCAAAACCCCCTTTCCTGAGGACTTCAAGAGCCCTGTGGGAGATTGGCTGGAACACAAGCAGTCTATGGCTAACCTGGCTGGGACTAACCTGAGACACATTCGTGACCGTGAACTGAGCCGACGGAACCACCTACGGCGACCCCCCAGCTTCAAGGTTGGTGACCTTGTTTTGGTTCACCATTCACGCCTACCCTCCTGGCCACGTAACTGCCTACAGGACCCTTATTTTGGACCCTATCGTATCATCAGGATAGATGGATCCAAGATCCATGTCAGGTGCAGTCCACGTCTAGGTGGTGAACTGCTGTGTGCACCTAAACAGTTGAGGCACTATCACTCCCCTGACGATTTGTCCTTGCATGAGTGGCGCCTCAGCGACAGTGAGGTCGAGCGTATTGACCTGGAGAACGCTGCCAGCCCAGAGGAGGCAGACGACCTCCAGGAGATGACTGTCGATGAGATGGCAGTCGATGGTTACTACGTGGTTGCAGGTATTGCTCGCCACGAGTATAAACAGGGCTGGAAATTCCTAACCCTGTGGGATAGCTATGGGTTATCTGAGGCGACCTGGGAACCTATGTCAGCCTTCATACAACCAGATGGGAATATCAACCCCATCTTCCGCTCCTACCTCGTTGAGAACAACGAGGGGCAGCTACTAACCCGTGCTGAGACTCTGTCCCAGCGTAAAAAGAAAAACTAATTTCCCTGTGTCAGTCTACTGACTGTGTTCTAACCTTACAGGTGCAGTGAGCACTGTTGTGCAGATGTGCCTGTGTATGTGTGTAAGAGCAGTTGTCACAGTTGCCCCGCATTGCATCGCAGGACAGGACTGATAGCCCCCCGTGACAACCACTCCCTGGCCGAAGGCCATTGGTTTTTCACAGACCACTGCTTACTGAGCACAGCACTGACCCTGTCTGTGCCCTGCAGACCCATGCCTATGGTTTCCAGCGTGGACCAGGTGGCCGCTTATCAGGTTTGCAGCCACCCAGCGAGTATATGCCTTGTTGACCTTGTGTTGCATGGGGACTGCCCTGATGTAATGATCTTGGGGAGCCAACGAAGAACGGTGGCTTACTACTCCAGGGGGGAATGAAGCAAGGTGTGTCTTCCCTCCTTGGGGACAAGCGAGCCCACAGTTAGGACCCCTGACTGGTCCAGACCCATGGGGTTCTACCCTTCCTTACAGGGTTTACCATACCTCTAAGTGTGCTACGTATGTCTGTGTGTGTCTCACCTCTCTCCCCGGCGTGGCTCCCGGAGACCGGGCTTCGCTGACGTCGGACCGAAGTTCCTAATCAGGTACTATTACCACTCCTATGGCGCCCAATTTCTGTGCTGGCGCCTATCTTTGGGGAAAGACGGCAAAAGCCCTACCTACTAGAGGGGAGGGGTGGCCAAGTGTGCTAAGGGCATACAAAACGCCCATTTTTGCTAAAGGCCAAAAGCTAACGCACTCCCCTGCCCACGTGGAAAAGCACGCGGGACAGGAGACTCCACTACACTACACTCACTAACGCCAGCACCGGCCTTCAAAGGCAGGGTGAGCACTCATCACTTGCACTCAACTCCTGCCAGGCCTGCTGATCCTAACACCTACAGACGCTACTTGGAGATGCTGTCAAAGTTGTCACAGGTCCTACTGACCCACCTGTGAGAAAGCAAGAGAACACAGCGCTACTAAGCAGCTGTGGCCTAACAGGGACGCCACTACGCGTTTCCCTGTCAGGGCTTGGAGGGAAGGAGTGCTCAGTCAGTCAGTATGCGTGCAGAGCGTGGATGTCGGTGAAGTTGGACTGCACTCGCAGTTTTTTGTTTGTGTGATCTGCGCAGCATATTTTAGCGCTGCTCAAAGAGACTGCACCAATCGCCCTTACCTTCTCACCTGTAAAGCAAAGGCTGATGGCCTGGGTTTGCGGCTGAGTAACCAAGACTACCTCCACGTATAGTACGCTTCTCAGGTAGCCCTATGATACGCTGTCCTCAAACCCAGGTGCAAGCAAGCAAGCTTAAGGAACTCCATCCGTTCTCTTATAGAACGTGGCGTGGAGTCCCTGGGTAGCCTAAACAAGAGTTGTACCGTGCGCATTTCGCGTGGCCTACTTTTACTGCGTCATATGCATGCACAAGTATGCACTGGTTCTTCAATTCCACACTCTTTCTCCTAATTTAACCCATCATAACCAATCACAGCGTGACTCAACCAGGAGGTGAGCTCCTCCTGGGCTTACCTACCTTACTCACCACGCATCATGTGAATGCCGAGGAATACACGAGCGCAAAAGAACCCTACGCGCTTCAACAAATCTACGGCGAACTATAGACCACCCTAAGCGATTTTTGCACTGTGTGTCATGCATGCTTCCCTTGTCTTGTTTCCTGCAGAAAGAGGAGAGAGAGTGGCGCACTGCACAGCGCAAAACAAGCCTAAGTGTTTTAAGCAACCCTATTTTAGCGCTACGGCAACACGAACACGAGCAAGCACTTTCTTTTCTTACCTGTGAAGAGAGAACAAGGGTGAATTGGGGCACAGGGAAAGCAACACAGCATGTGAACGCCTCAATTAGGAACATGCATCGCAAGCACAGCGCATATTGTAACCCTACGTGCGCGCTGCGCGCTCCATTCGCATCGCATACCTTGCATTCCTGTTTTGACCTGTGCAGAGCAAAGAAGGGGAGCACCCGAACCCCCAACGAACACAGCGGTGACAACCCTAACGTTTTAACGAAGCAACCAACACGAACGCAATGCATGCATGTGAAATGACACTGACATACCTGAGAGGTGGGTTGTCCACTTGCTCTGTGGTGTGGGTTCATTTTCGATACTTTTCCCTAAAGTTTATAAAAATTTTGATGCAACTATGCAAAAATCTCTTTTAGAACTTTAAAAACTACGGCACATACCTTCTTTTTCTAGATCTGTTTACGCTTGCGCAACACTTTTTCTGGAGTCCGCTTCTGTTGCGCTTGTCTGCGACTTCAAGTTTTAGTGTAAAAATGACGATTTCTCGCTTTGTTTCGTCAATTTTTAGCGATTTGACTTCTTAAATCGCTACACCTTTCGCTAAACCACAGGATTCACTCCCTGTTGGTTTCATTTTCTATTTTTTTCAGCTCCTGCAGATTTGTGTCCTCTATTGGGAGTATTGCTCCGCCCTGGCCCTTGGTCAGGACGTTTACTGAATTGCTGTTTATGCAGCGATAGCCGTCCGCATTAGAGCTTTCGACTGTACCCTAGTGGGCAAGCATGTGTGCTCTAGGGAGGGAGTCCTGGGTTCAAACCCCACTACCCCCAAATCTTTACCAAGCGTTCTCGTCTCACGCTGGCGCCTTTTGAGGAATGCCCCATCGAAGGGACATCATTCACGGTACATTACACTGTTTTTCAAGGGTACCTACAGTGTGATAGGCTTCTATGAACTTATGAGGATGTTTTTGGTAGGTTTAATGCATTTTTTGAGGTAATTTTGGGAATTTTTGAGCCTTTTTCCTTGGTCTTACTAGCTTGATCAACTAGTACTCCAAGGGGGAGTAAGAAAAAGTTACTGCCATGTCTTTCTTGGAGGGCTTGATCCAGGCCAAGCCCCCCTTAAAACCCTTTTGTTGATGCTAAGACTTACTTAAGTATTTTTATCCCTCTTTTGAAGCTCTAAGTACACTTTCTCAAAGTAACCAGGGTTATAACCCTAGCCCCCCATGAAGTTCACCCCTACCACTCAACTGAGCGGAGGTATCTTCCTTCATGGAGGTTATACCGAAATAAAATAGGCATTTCATGCCTAAGGCCTTGGAGGTTAAGCCTAGTGGTCTCCCACCCCAAGACCCCTATACTCAATTGTTTCTACCACTTATTGCGGTTCTACTTTTTAACTGTTTCTGAATTCAGTTGCTTGGCCAAGTCATAATATGTGTTTGGCCTAACTCTTTTGCCCCATATTCTTCACCAACTCCATTTCATCCAAAAGACTGCACATGAAGTGCTTGAGGCTAATTTGGAGGCAAGAGTGATGCCAGTTTTCATATAAAAATCATTTGTTTTATTCTTTTGTGATTGAATCTTTGTATTTATATGTGCTTTGTCTATCTGCAGCCCTTCTGTGTTACACAGGATTTCAAACTATTCATTGATTCGGACCACATCCCGTTCTTGCTCTACTTTCTGCCTTGGTTCGGGTTTTCAACATCAAAACCTGCAGGATTTCACCAAAATATCTAGGGCACTAAACAAGGACATCTTTCTTCTGACGGACCTTCGGAAGAACCTGCCACCAAGGACGATGTTGAGATCGGCGGTGACACTGATGGTGCTGGTGCTGATGGTGCTGAAATACCTGATGCTGATGGTGTGCAGGGGACTGACAACGATGACAACAATGATGGCAAGGCGAACAACGGAAGCAACGCCAAAAAACGGAAAAGGGTAATGGCTACGGATTTGGCGTTTCGCTTGTGTGTCTGCCGACATTTCCATCAGTGTAACAACAAAAAGCAAACTGCCCGCAAGTTCAAAATTCAGCCCAAACAGGTGCGTGGCTATTTGAAACAGGAGAAAACCCTGAAGGCACAAGTGGTGGCAGGCAAGAGGAAGTCTCGGCGGTTGGCTGGTGGTGGCGCGAAACCAAAGCACCCATAGTAGGAGAAGAAGTTACTGGACTGGGTAAATCAGAAGCAGGAGAAAAAACGAAAGGTTACACGACGACGACTTGTAAAACATGCAACGCATCTCTTCAAGGAAGTGACCAACATAAATGAGCAGTCCGAAAAACTGTTGCTAAATTGGAAAAAAAGGGACAACAAATCTTTCGTTCGGACAAACCGTCGCGTCAAACATGCTTACGACACCCTGATGCAGGCCCTGAAATTTCACCATTCCCTTCGACGTGCAGCAAAGTTGAGTGTTGAAATTGGACCGGGCATGGGACAATTTGATCCAGACCTGGTTGCAAACATGGATGAAACTGGAATTTCTCTAACTGCTGATCGTAAGGTGCTGGTCTCAAAGGGATCGGAGGGTATAATCATTGATGTTCCCTTTGGGGCCACTTCACTGAAGCGCTTTGCCACAGTGGTCATTACTGTTTTTCGCAAAGAGCAATTGGTGAAACCATTGATTATATTCCGAGGACAAGGGAAACGCCTTGGCACTAAGCCCCTCAGGTGGGACAGCAGGGTTGTGGTTCATTTTCAGGAAGATGCCTAGATGGATGTGAAGGGCATGGAGACAGTGTATGTGCCACTGTGGGAATGCGCTGTAAAAGAACACCCCCACAAAAAGGTATTGTTGGCGGATGCCCTGGGTGCACATTTTAAGAAAGACGTGTTATCCATGTTCCATGCAGCAACCACTTGGGTCTGCCGCATACCTGAAAGAACCACTTCTTTTTTGCAGTACCTAGATGTGTACTTCTTTGCCACGTGGAAAGATACACTGTATAACATTTTGGATGATGTTGCTGAGATTCTTGAAGAGGGCAACACCAAAGGTGTTTCAGCCTCAGAAAAGCGTGTGCTAGTAACCAAAGCAGTGGCCGATGCTTGGGATGCCACAATATTGAAAACTGCTACAGTACGTCCACAGGCTTTTGGACAGTTGGGCTACACCTGGGGCCACGGTGAGGTGGTCAGCCTCCGCTCTTTGCCTGACCACAAGTTTGATCCTGATGAGGCTTTTGCGGATGTGTGTGTCACAGGTGCTGATGGAGCTAGAGCAGCACCTTCAGCTGCTGTGGCCCACGCCTCTAGTAGTGTTTCAAATGTAAAGAGGCAAAACACAATCACCGCTTTCTTCAAGTGAGCTACTGTGTAGTGGTGTTGAGACCGTGTCCCGAATCTGTTCGTGTTTCGTTTGCTTGTATGTGATGAAAAAGGGGTATACTATTTGGCAAAACGCTTATTCAGCCAAGGGGGGTATAGTATTTGGGGGGGTATAATATTTGGGGGGGTACACTATTGGGGGGGGGGTTTAATTACAATGCCTTGGACGGGCGGATCGTGGAGCGGGGCACTGCATATCCCCTGGTCACAACCAAACGAAAATATTTCCTTTATGATTAAAACAATCAAAGCTATAAAGCGTCCCAGCATTTGTACGAAGGTCCAATTTGCTCGAATTGGAATTCATGTTGTTTTCAACATAGCGCTGCCAGGGCAACATCTTGAGCCTACATTGAGTGACACACATACAATGAAACACGATTAGTGGCTTTGATGCCAGGATGAATGCTGATGTATTGCTACTGTACCACCGTGGGAGCTTTCGCACCCTTGGGCAAACTTTGCTTAGCATTGCTTTCGGCACGGGGGCAGGGGCTGTAAGAGCTATTCCTCCCCCTGATACCCTGCGCACCCAGAGGGCTGCATGAAAAGGGTGGCAGGTAGGGCCACAGGGAGCTGCCCTCAGTAGGTGTATACTGAACCCTAGCTGCACTATCTTGGAATCCGCAGGAACTGGAGGGTTGGGGGGGGCATTGGCCTGAGCCAGACGGGGGCAGTGGTTGCGGTTCTCCTGAAAATGAGACCCTATTTTACAGGTTTGCCATGTAATGTCGTTCATTTGCATTCGTCCATCAACAGCTTTAAGTGCTGTGCATTGCCGTTGATTCATGGCTGAGGTTGCATTGTGAGGCTTAACTTGGGGTATGTACAGAAAAAAAAAACCCTCAAAAAACTCCCTGCATTTTACCAAAAACCCACTGAGGTTACCAGAAAACCTCGTGCGCCTTACCAACCTCGCCCACCCCCAATTCTTACCAAACGCCCCCTGTGTTTTTACCAAAACAAGCACCCCACGGGATACGAAAATTTACTAACAAAAGCCCCAAAAATCTTCACCCCCCCCCCACATTACCAAAAAACCCCCACCCAAAAACATCCCCATTACTAGCAAAAAAACCCAAAACATACCAAAAAACCCCCAATCCTTACCACAAAACCCCCCGTTGCTAACCAGAAGCCCCCCCAAACCTGACCACAAAAACCCCAATTCAGACGAACCCCCCCCCCCAGACCCCCCAACCGTTCGAACAACCATGCCACACACATAATCACATACACGAGGCACCAAAACATGTAAAGGACAATGCTGCAGTGTTGCTACCAGTATAGATAGACCAGCTGCAATGCAGGTAAAGTATAAGAAATGACATATGGTCCCCATGTGCACAATAGCAAAAGTAACGGCGAGTGTTCGGGTTGCTGGCAAACTTCAGGGTCCCCTGGAGAGAGGTCAAGGAGGGGATATGGCAGGAGTTTGGGCCTACAAAATGAACGCAGGTCTCTCTTTTGGCTCCAAATGGGATTGACAAGGAGATGTGGCAAACATCTAAAAAGAACACAGGGCTGTTCCCCAGCAGAAGCAGTCAACTAACGTGCACCCCATAATGTACAAAGAATGGAAAGGAAGCAGGGCTGCAAAGTCACTACTGCCGCAACCACTGCACAAACACACGGACAAATAGCGCATGCTCTTTGGTCATGTCCAGTGCACGCTCTGCCATGGCCTGCACTAAGTCAGACAAGCAAGGGCCCACTTGTGGACAAAATGCCCACATGATCTCTGCTGTATGGGGGGTCCCCAACGTGGGGAGGAAATCAGATGTGCCTACATAACTCTTGCCGTCTTGGGGGCCCACTTGTGGGCAACATGGCTACACAACCCCTGCCGTATGGGGGGTCCCCAATGTGGGAAGGAGATCAAAATAGCTACATAATCCCTACCTAGTGGGGGTCTCAGGACTGGGGAGGGGATGGCAACATAACGGCTGCCGTCTCCAGACCGGAGCGGAATGGAAGTGTTCACATAGCCCTTACCATCTCGGGGACCCCAAAGAAAGGAGGAATCATAACGGCCACATAACGCCTGGACTTTGGGTCCTCAGTGTGGGGAGAATGTGGCCACCAAGGGGTCCCATAGGGCTGGGGTATATCAATACGGCTCCATAATGCCAATCTTTACTGAAACCTCTCTCCCCCCTAGTAACCCAAAAAACCCACCAAAATGTACTGAACCCCGCCCCCCCCTCAACTGTTAGCAAAAAACCCCAATTCTCACCCCAAAAAAAAACAACCTCAAAACTTACCAAAAACCACCAAACGTTACCCCCCCCATAATATTACCAACACTTCCCCTTTACCAAAAAAAAATCCAATTCTTACCAAAAAAAACCCCGACCCTAGCCTCAGCACCCCCCCCACCCACCCAAAGCCACTCGGGTCTTTTTGTACGCATCATGCTTCTCTTGTACCAGACTAGGGCTGGGGCTAATGTGACGTCGATCAACAGGAAGACTCGGTTACCACCACAGGCCCATCCTCATCATCCCATTCATCAAAGCTGAGCCCAAACCGGCCCTCTACCTGTGCACGCAACTTGCGTCCCTCCTGCACCAAGGGTGAAGGGAGGCTGGGGTCCTCAAGGAGCTCAAAGAGCCCACGGAGGCAGTGTACAAGGAAATGGTTGCCAGAGGCAGGGGCCAACTCGGAATCAAACAAATCTTGGGGCACTTGCTGCAGCTGAAACTTCAGAACCCTGAACAAGCGATAGGACGGTGCTGCTGGCGTGCCTGGACGTCATGTCACAAATGCTGGCAACACATGGAAGCACGTGACCCCCCGGCCCCCCGGGCCTCAGGCGGGCTTCCCAGGTTCCGCAGGTTCAGCCCATCCCACACAATGGACCGGTCAGCCCTGTCCACGGACCGCAGTGCCAAGCCACCCCGATTTTGCCCCCAAAATGGCAAAATGCCTGAAACTGCTGCGTTGACGCCGCGGTACATTTCCCACATCAGATGTGGTGTTGTGCACCCTCCAAAATTCAATGTCATGGGAATGACTGAATGTAAAGCATCGCCGGCGCCGGCATGGGGGCCCAAGGGGCAGAAGCAGCACTTGTGAACAGAGGGACACCTGCCCCACTGTCAACCACCAAAAAGAATTTTCCCCAGTGGCTTGGGAAAAGTGTAAACAAATCCTCGAACACTCAAGCCGTTGCATACACCCGGAAGTACCCCCAAGCGCATTAATAGTGGCTCTCATTGCGCCAAAATACGAGGACAACATGGCAACAACGGTCCATGGGTCACACCAGCCCATTTTCAGACCCCATCCACATATTACCACACTGGTAGAGTCCCCATGTAGAGAAAACCAAGTGCAAAAAGGAGAAAAGGGAAAAAATAGCAACTTGTCCAGGAGTAGCGCTGTAACAGTTGTGGGAAAGAAACAATCATACAACAATAGCGACAAAAGCAACGAAAGCAACGAAAGCAGCAGCAGCAGCAACAACAACAACAACAACAACAACAGCAGCAGCAGCAGCAGCAGGAGCAGCAGCGGCGGCGGCAGCAGCAGCATCAGCAAAAAAAACAGCAGTCCACCGACCAAATCTTCCTCATAGCCCAACCAGAGGGGAAGAGGGACTTCTCCAAGCCACTCATCTCAAGGCCTGAGAGTATCTGCACATTCACACCTTATGAAATCTATGAAGAGACCTTCATCAGAAGCAGCGCCTGCACTTCCCATAAATTGCTCATCCCCCAAAGCCTCTTCACAGCTGCTGAGCAACAGCAGCAGCGTTTTCCACTGCTCAAAGGACTCATATGACTGTCCCACTGCACAAAAATGTGCCAACAAGAGACACATGAGGGCAACCGAAAAGAACAGTCAACTCGCAGTCGCATTGTTCATCGTGGTCATCTGGGGTAGCAGCCATGCAACCAGGGCAGCAGGCAAACATTCCGCCAAGAAAAACAGGGCGAATACCCACGGGGGTCTTTTTATTTGGGCAAATTCCCGTGTGGGTTTTACCATGGTGGTCTTATTTATGGGCGAATGCCCATGGGAGTCTGATTTATGGGCAAATGTCCATGGGGGTCATATTTATTGGGAAATGATGCTCACTGCGCTGTCACTTGCCGTGTAAGTACCATCCCTGGCATAGGGGTTGACCATGCTGAGGACAAAGAAACAACAGGTATCTACCAGCTTCAGCAAAACAATCATTCTGTGGAAGCCAAAAAAGAAAAAGGGAGGGACTTTCTGTGCAACTGCATTTCCTTAGACAGCACATGCTGTGCAATCAAGTGGTACAAGCGACATACCCAGAAACAACAGAAAAGCGTACTGCAATTCACCTAAGAGCAGCTCGTAGCTGCCAAGCTTCTTCACAACAGCAGCCAGCACTGACGACTTGTCCATCGCCAATTTGGTGATATTCTCGGGACTCAGACCCTGAGGAATAGCCTTGAGGTCCAATTTAGTGTAATATATGGCCCTGCAGAATGCAAAGGCCTTTCAAGCGTACAAGATGGGCACAGTGTCTACAACGTGTGCACAGTGTCTACAACATGGCCACAGTGTCTACAACATGGCCACAGTGCCTACAACATGGGCACAGTGTCTACAACATGGCCACAGTGTCTACAACATGGCCACAGTGTCTACAACATGGCCACAGTGTCTACAACATGGCCACAGTGTCTACAACATGGCCACAGTGTCTACAACATGGCCACAGTGTCTACAACATGGCCACAGTGTCTAGAACATGGGCACAGTGTCTGGGCGCTGAATCAGTTTTTGGGCCATTTTGTGCCAATGTGCCAACACGGTGTTTTGTGGTCTTCGAAATCTGATGGTCGCACCCCGCCCCCCGTCCGATTGGCAATATACTACACTACAACCCAAGTAGGATGCAAAGAATGGACCTTGCAGCCCCACCTACAGGTAGCTGTGGGCTGGTTGAAAGCCCCGATCTTAGCATTTTGCACAATTTATTTGGGAAAATTCGGCAAAAAGTGCCTAAGCGGTTTTCGGATGAACATTGAATTTGGTGGTAAGCCCCTGGAGTGGTCTGGTGGATAATATTGTTCCCTTTGTGGCCTCTTGCCCTGCCCAAGGGTTGGCTGTAACCCTGCCAACAGCCTCAACCGTCGCATTGCATTTGCACTGTTTCCTCAGGTACGTAAGCAATTTTTATCGACCCCGCCCCAAACAAAGATGGGCACACTGCGTCCGTGTCGTATGCACTGTGCCCCCCTGTGCCCAGCCCATCCGATCAGGCGCAGCCCCACAGAGTCGGGGGTTTACCCAAATCTATACAAACGGGCTGATGTGGAAGGACAGCAGCCCTGTAAGTTCGCGCAGGTATGGCCCAGGCGTTGTACACCACTTAATCGAATTCGCCCGGTACAGTCTGCCATGTGATGGAAGGAAAACGACGCTGCCCATTCCAGTAACACGTTGGCTACTCTCCCCTGCCGTGCCCCCCCCCCGCCCCCATCCGAAACGGGAAAGTTAGATATCGGATGGCGGTCAAGCAGACGAAAAGAAGAGATATTCAAAGGCCTTCTGCTACGCCCCCATGAACACCCCTGCACCCGTTTTGGCACACCCCCACGAAAGGGGGGATGGTGAGACACCCATCCACCCAGAACCTCTGGAACCCCCAGCCCGTCGCCCCTCACCCCTGTCCCGTGCGCCAACCACTAAGCACCGCCCTGCCCCAAACGGATGATACCCGTCAGCACCGAAACCGCCGCCCCGTGAAAGACGTACGCTGATGGTGCCTGTCCATCGCTTTTAACACCGCACTTGCGGTGCTGCAAGCGTCATAATGTCAGTCAGTTTCGCGAGATGCAGCCGCTGCTGCTGCAGTGGGGGGCCAGGGAGGGGGGGGGGGATGTGGTCGCCGGGATTGGAAAAAAATGCGGAGAAATGCGGAGAAAATGCGCAAAATCCGGCAAAAAAATGCAATAAAAAATGCCACTAGAATGTTTCCTCTTGAACATTGCACTAAGGGACCTGCCTAGAGAATGCGAAAAAAATGCGGAAAATGCGAAATAATGCAGACCGCATTTCGCCCCCCCCCCCCCCTGAGTGGGGTGGCGGTTGCTCAGAGCATCAGTGGCACGCTGCAAACAGACATACCCCGCGTTACCCTGGCCATCGTTCACATGCGCAGGCGCAGCAGCATCGGCAGTGGAAGCTCTGATGCACTTGCTGATGGGATTCAATCGGTCTGCAACAGCGGGACTGATATAGCGTGACAACTGGACCCACATCTCGTACTTGTTCAATGGGTACGGCCCCAACTGCAGCAACAAGAGGGCACGAAGATCGGCCAACCACTCATCGACTCGCCGCTATGCTCTTCACACACGCAAAGCAAGCAAAACGGAAACCGCACTGTCGAACGTCGGGGTGCGCAAGCGGGCACCGTTTCTCGAGATATTTCGGTCAAATGCCCCAAATGGCGACGTTGGCCGTTGGGTCTCCATACAAGAATGCGAAGAAGGATGGAAGCCACGTACTTCGAACGCCCCCACCGTCCGATTTGTTTCAATGCAAGGCCATAATGGACGTTTCTACCGTGTATCAACTACGTGGTTGGGTGGGCTTCACGGCGTATCGAGTCCGCCGCGGTGCGGGGCGCACATGAGTCAGCCCAGGGATCGGGCAGCCCCCCCAACACCCGTGGTTCGGCACTCGGCCTCCCCGGCGCACAGACCCTCAGTCCGAGAACAGTCGGGAACCACTTGGCCGACGGTGCAGGCAGCACACTCCACTAGCAATGCCACGGGCAAGATGCCTGGGAATGCAGCGCACCGCCGATGTGTAACACTTGGTGATCCGGAACCCCGGCCCTGGGGTGCGGTTCCCGCGTCAGTTGTGGTGGTGCTGTAGGAGGGGGCCGGTGGTGCTGTAGGGATGGTGGTGCTGTAGGAGGGGGCGGGTGGTGCTGAGTGATGGTGGTGCTGTAGGAAAGGGATGGTGGTGCTGTAGGAAAGGGATGGTGGTGCTGCAGGATAGCGAGGCGAAGCCTGACCAAGCAGCTTTTTTGCCCGTCTCCCTCTGATTCTGGCGGTGACTCTGGTCCGAGTGGCCTATCAAATAGAGAACACCCTCAATAGCAAACGTTACAGTTGTGCAGGCTGCTGGCGAGGCGGTTTTTTGCTTGTGTCAGCAGCCTGCAGCATCCTCACCCGTGCGAAAAGGGGCGCCCATGACGACATTTCCACCAAAATCTTGCTTGCAATCTGCGAGTACGTGCTGACCTGGGGATCTAGTGGCATGATGGAGAGGTTCGGATAGTTTGTAGCATCACCGGATTGACAAACAATGATGATTCAATAAATTTTCCCGGGTTTGAGATGCGTTGGTTTGCACCGCATGTCATCTCCGTTTGCCTTCCCGCGGGGGCTGGGGGCGGGACCGGGGGAGGGGGGGGGTCGTAAGGTGATTATTTTGCCGGGGGAAATTTCGTTGGGGGAAAATTGCGCCAGCCTTGGAAATCCCATGGCTCGAACTGCCTCACGCACACCCTAACATGCAGCCCATGCTCTGTTCAGAGTCAGAGAGCCCTGCAAATCAAATTGCCACTGAAAGCAGCATCGCCTCACAACATCCAAAAACAGCTGCTGTTCCAAACAGTTGCCCCGAAACTATGGACCCACACAATGCAGTGCCATTGGCATCTTCACTGCACCGCCGACACCCCTGAAATTTGTGGGCGGGGAAATTCGCCACCTTTCTTGAAGACGAAGACCCACGAAATTCCCCGCCCGAGATCCCCCCCCCCCCCCCCGCCCCCCCACGGGGATGCACCAACAGAAGGGGAGGCGTCGAATATCAAGGCAAAAGAAGAGACTGAGTGATGCAGTTGAGACGGAGGGAGGAAACTGGGGCTTGAACATGATGACGGTTGGCAGTTGGAGGCAGTCCCCTGCCGCCAGTGGTGGAGGCCAAGACCTCACAAGCAGGGGCCCATGGGGGTCTGGGGTACCTGGTGCATTCGTGTGACTGTTGCTGCATACGATGCAGCATTGCATGTACATGCCACCGAATGGTAAATGCCACATACCCCCCCTTGTTAAATTCGGGGGGTTCAAACATATAAAATGTGTACTTGGTCCAGCAAAAATATGCCCCAATACGCGTTTGATGCGCAGCCTCCACCCCCTCCTGAAAAGCTGAAAACGCCTTGTTAGGGGATTGGGTGGGCGGATGGGCGGGTGGGCAGGTGGGCGGGGGGGTGGTGGCGGTGGTGGGGGGTGGCGGTGGTGGGTGGTGGCGGTGGTGGGTGTGTGGGGGGGGGGCTGGTTAGCTGTTCTTCCGCTGGAAGCAATCAAGCCGTGCCCATGCCCTGCTCCACTGAGGGATGCGGACAAAAACAATCGGGATCCTAATCCGTGTGGCGTCCAAACGATGCACCGCAACTGCCTGCCCGCCTGAAATGACATCACTGACATTGACAGTCAAACAGCAGTCGTACCTGCTCGTCAAAGGAAAAGGATCTCACCCCCCGAGCGTAGCGCTCTTCCTCATCCTCCTGCAGCATCTCAAGGGTCTCCGTCTGTGCACACCATCGGCGCACGTGCACACTCGCAGGCTTGAGGTCCAAGAAGCAGCTGCACAAACCCCCAACGGTCTGAGACGATGCCTCAGAAGCAGCATAATGGATCACATGCACACCTGCAGCAGTGTCATGGTTGCATGCAGGTCGACAGAAATAGGCCGCCCAATACGCCCCCCAATAGGCCCACCAATGGGCCCCCCCAATAGGCCCCACCAATTCAGCCTCATGGTTGGCAGGAGTGGAAGCGATAGCAACGTTGCACCCCGCAGCTCCACAGGCAGCCAGACAAGCAGCCGCTTGAATGCAGCTACCGATGAATCGGCTGTCATGTGCCATCCGATGAGCGATGCAGTGGGCTTTTAGAGACATGAGGGCTGCCCAGGGGTGCCTTACATGGTTGCCGATGCTGCGGCCTGTGGCCGCCAGAAAAGCTGTTTTTTTAAAAACGCTACCACATCTCAATATGAATACCTCAGAATCAGTGAAAAGGCACAAGTGATGGATATGGAGACTGGCCCCCTTTGGTCCACCGCTTGTGAGGATTCAGCTGTTTTCAACCCAACACTGTAGTCAGCTGAATACCACAAGTTTGGGGCTCACCCATGACGACCCCTAGGGCGGCTTCCCGCCCCCTTCCACACAGAAACATGCGAAGGAGCATCACAAGCAGAAGACGAAAAGCGCATGCATGCCTGCCGCCTCCCTTCAAACATACCAAAAGCAGTACAGTCCCAGAATCATGTCCTTGTACCATTCACACCGTCCACCATGCTATTTCCACCCTTGCTAAATTGCTCAAATACCTGCCCGCTGCGCCTGTGCCATGCCACATGCCCCCATTCATTGTGTATCAACCCAGAGGCAGGTCCAAGCCAACTCCCGGGGGCGGCGGGCATGAAGCAACGGATACTCAGCTACTGAACGCCCCCGTGACACAGGCGACAGGTCACAGCTCACAAATGGTCTGCTGCACTGTAGCACCGTTCATGTTCATATCTTTGTCCTTTGACGTAGCAAACTCAGCGGTCAGAAGTATGCACAGTCTTCCCTGCAGCTTCACCTGTACAACAGATGTACTCCCTGTGGGGGGGGGGGGGGTTCCACTACGTGCTACTTGCGGGGCCTACTTCCCCAAACCAGGCCCCCTGCCAAATCCAGCGATGCAGCGTGGCCCCCCATCTTCCCTCAGGCCAAAACAGACAATCCAACAGGCAAGGCACCTCGAAGAAGGACCGATTACTATCCCTGTAGTGTCCTCAGAGGAGGTTGCACAGCACTGGCAAACAATTAGGTTGCACGGTTAACAATCCGGTGGTCGCAGCAAATCCTACCATTACATCCCATGCTAACCTAACCCTAACCTTGTTATATTTGATCGTAGTGGGTGGGCACAATATCGAAAAAATTGGTTTCGAAAATTTTAATTTTGCAGCTGAGGCGAAAAACACCAGTCCCTGGGAAAGGACGCCACCCGGGTACCCAATGGCCAAAAACACACAAAGAAGGTCTAGGACACGCTTTACATGGGATATTTGATCATCGTGGGTGGTCACAATATCGAAAAAACCAGTTTTGGAAATTTGCATTTTAGAGCTGTTGAGGCTAAACCCTGCATCAGGGCACGGCCATCATTTCCACTGCAACAATCTGGGAGTGATTTGGATATGTACATTGGATTGGTGTTCGTATGGTCCACAAAAACTGCATAAGCACCAGTGGGGTTGTGCACCAGTCCCTTGGGAAGGACCCCACCTCGGGCTGGCGGCACATATTGCGGCATTCAGATGACAACGATGGTTTGCAGACCTGGAGGGATCATCTTCAGTCCAGCAAACTTGTCCCCTGTTGTCCATGACTGCATGTCAATCCCAAACTTCCCACCTGAAGATATGCAGCGGAACAGGGGATGGCATCAACGATACCGCAGCAAATGGATACCGCAAATGCAACACATGGGGGGACTGTGAAGCTTACCACTTGGAATTACTCTGTGCACCTGCGTACGGTCCTCTGTCTCGGCAGACCCCTTATGTACAGCCTGTGCACCCGCTGTGTACAGTTCCCCTGTGCACAGTCCCCCTCTGTACGGCCCAGCTGTACACAGTCCCCCTTGTACACAATTCCCGATGCACAGTCATCCAGAGTACCCAGTTTCTACTGCGCAGCCCACTGTGTGTGCCATCTCTCTGTGAACAGTCCAGCCGTGTACGTTCCCCCAGGGGGAGTTTTCAATTCATTTCAATGCAATTCAATTCAATTCGACTCAATTGAAATTGGTCAACGAGCGCCCGAGTTTACTCGCACAACTCGTAGACACGAATTATGGTTTTGTGGAGAGATTTGCACCGACACCGTCCTGGTTCCTGTCTCGCCACGAATGCACGCCCCACCTGGCCTAAGACTTCCTCTTCAGGTCCAGCTCTTGGAACCTCTTGATGGGGGAAAGGTCCCAAGGAGAGTTTCGAAGCAGATCACCATTGGATTCGCCATTTTCCGAGGACAGCCCGATGCCTTTGACAAGCAGTGCAAACAGCAGACCTTTGGGGAAATCCAACACCAGGAGGGCACCCCCTTGCTTGCACAAATTGATGGCCTTGTCATTGGTGATGGGCATACCTCATGCCCACACCCGGGGCAGACTGAGAAGAGAAACAGAGCAACAATACATCGACAGTCAGGGTCGGCTGGCCGGGAAGACTAATGACATGCATGTCTCATGCACGGCTCAGTGACACAAACAAAAAACCGGGCTGCAGCAGACCATTACCAGTAGGGTGAGCAGTATGAGAATGCAAAACCAGGGTGCGGGATGCAGCCGCCTACTGTTGCTGTTTCTTTATTCAGCTTCGAACAATTGTTGTTGAGTACCAAGCGCACAACGTGCCATTGTGCACTGGTGGCAATCCCATGGAAGTGTTGTCAGGGCAGCTAGGCACAGTGTCTGCGCTCGGTGACTGAATGGACCATGGGCCGGAATCGGTACATTGGTGGCCAGCAAAAATGACTGTTGACTGATTTTCCGCGGTTTTGCTCTAATTTTGCTGATTGCATTACCTACGCCCAGCTTCCAAGCAATTGCAGTCTTGGCAGGAGGTGGAGCTTTGACAAAGCGGGGGCTTGTGTGCAACAGTGCCAGGCTCGAACAGAGAAGCTTGCGTGGTTCTCTGTATGAAACAAGGAGAAATAAAGCACAAAGGGACAGACTTACATGTTGAAAGAACTCACAGACGCACACACTGATTGTCTACGGCCTACCATTTGCAACCCTTCCACACAAACTCTCCCCTGCATAGCTAGGCTGCACTTGGCACCACATGAATTTGAGCCCCATAAAATCACGGTCTTTGCAGGAGGTGGGGCTTAGACAACGCAAAGCTTAGACCAGGAGGGTGTGTGTGTGGATGCCTGGTGTTCCACCTGATTGAGCATTCCGCCGAGCGACCGTTGCTGCATCGTAGGGCGAGCAAAAAACAAGCGCGACTCTGTGGGGTATGGCGGGAGGTGGGAAGGTGGCTGGGAGAGGCGTGGCTTCAGCCATGATGTGGCGGTCTGACTGCTGCTACATATCCATCCGCTGTTTGCGAGGTCCATGAAAATCAAATTGAACCCTTTTCTGAGGTGGTGACTGGGGGGACGAAATTGGAGATCTGATAAAAAATTTGGACTTCATATATTTCGAAGTATCAAATATCACAGTTTTACCAACACAGGAAATGAGGGGGAAACCGGGCGTTCTTGTGGTGCACGGGCTTGTTGGAGACGCAGGGAGGATGGAAGTGGGAATAGTGAGCCTTTGGAAAGTTGGATCTTGTTGGGATAGCCCCCTTGTAGTATCCCTTGCATGTTGTGGTACGACACTTTCGGGGCTTCTGCATCCTCGCATTTGTTTCTTGGCTGCATCTGGCTGTAGCATTGCACTACCTCATGGGGCACCATTCGAGCTTACTTGACCTCAGGAACAAACACCAGCGTCGTACAACTTTCACCATTCATTCCATCTGCAGGTGCAATGCATGACATGAGCAGCTGACTTTCCAAAACCCCAGCCCCCCTCATGACCATCAGAGATACATTGGTCAGAGAGTCAAAGCGGCCCTCGTGCCCCACTGTCAGAAATTTTGGCAGCCTTTCAGCTTTGTGCCAACCATAAAATGCAAAATGCACTTCATGTGAGCTGGCTTTCTGTGCAAGGTGGCCATCTGCTTTTATGTTCATTTACGCATTTATTTGTAAACGTATTTATTTTTTTGTTGTACTCCATGGTTGGCAAGGCGTTGCTACTGGTTCAGACTACCAGAACATGATCAGAAGATGGCTTGCTTGCTGTCCTCTTGGTGCCCATGTCGCTATCTTGGGCCTTTTTGTGAGGGGTCAGCTTTAGGGGTAAATGCCGTGTAATCACCCCAAAGGGCGCGCACTGTGCACCGTTCCCCCATCTCATCTCCCCCGCCATCACCTTTGAGAGGTCACTTTGGAGTAGCAGAATGGATAGAACGCCATGTCTTGTGGCGGCAAGACTTATACAATCTATCTATTCCTCCATTTAGACTATTAGTTTGGGAGAATTATTTTATTGTGCAAAGGCATACTGGAGCAAAGTTGAAGAACACAACCACGGAGGACGATTTGTTGGGGACATCCATGTCACACCAATCATGCATGCAATTTGTGCACAAATACACAGGCTAGGCAGGTTGCACGCTAGACATTCCAATGTGTCCCCTATTCCACGAATTTGGCACAGACAAGTATCGTCCTCCCTATTGTCAACCTGTTGTTCTCACATTAGAAAGGTGGTCTGTGCTGTTGTGTGACGTTCATTTGCAGCTTTTTACCTGTGCATGTTGGATTTTGAGCGGATGGGCAGGTCGGCAAAGTTACCAAAACAAGCATGGCTTTGTTTGCGCACTGTGCACAGAGTTGCCCTATCACAACACAGTGGACAGGTGATTAAGGCGCATTGCATTGCCAGGGAGATTTCAAGATGCTAGTTTCCGGACTGGGGATTTTGTCTCCAGAATTAGGACAAAAATCCGGAATTTTAGGGAAGGGGGTGCACACCCAACACTCATGCCAAACCCAGGCTTGATTCTTGGACATTGGGGCCAAGAATCCCCAATTTGACAGCTGGACATTGAAGTGAGTGATGGAGCTAATCAGTTTGCACACATTGGAAGCCCCCCCGAAAAAAACATTGGCACCCCACCCCCCCAGCCTGTGACACGGGGATATATGCGAGCTCTGTATCCGTTGCTTTAGGGCCATATCCAGTGCTACACGGGGTGCCGCCTGCAGCCTCCACTACCCTTAAGCGGAACATCACATCACATCATCCCATTTCGAGAGTCACGGCTCACAACGATGTGCGCTCAAACGCCACTTCTTTCAAGCCTAATGACACCAGAGTCTCATTTGTGTACTGCTCTTGTGCCTAGAGGAGACGATGGCCTCCCGTTGCATGACCTATCGAGAATCTTGGAACTCCTACAATGCGAATGCAAACACCAATTCCTCCCAAACAGCATCCCATGCCGACAGTATTTCAGTTGGACTATCAACCTTTTCAGCTGGCACCTGAGCAGATTTCTTGGACAACAACCCCTAAGGCTCATGTGGCCAGGGGTCATAATGCTGATATTATGTCTTCAGGCATGCGGGTCAATGTGCAGGAGATCAGGAAAGACGGTGGGAGGATCAGGGCAGCCCCCCCCCCCCCCAAATCGGCGAAGAAATCCCAACAAATCGGCGGAACCAATCGGCAGACCGATTTTTCAGCAAGACAGGTTCCTGTTCCTTGATCTCAGTCCCAGGCCCCAAACACACCTTCTTTTTGGTTGCTCTGTAGTTGGAGTCACGTGGAAAAAATATCTCGAAATTTTCACAAAAAAATTCATACCTCGGTCTGGACATGGTCCTTGAGCAATCGTCTACCAGCTGCACTTTACTCTAGTGGTATATGCCCGGTGCAATGATCCAATTGACGGTGGTCCAAATCCAGCCGAGAAACCTTTTGTCACCTGTCCTAGAGTAGTCAATCTGATGGGAAACTTGTTTTTCCATGCACCAACAAACCCTGCCACAAGAAGACAAATGCATACAGGAATCCCATTGAAACAGTGCCAGCCTTCTGATCTGCAACCAAAGACATGTGTCAGGAGTACTGAACATGTTTGGCGCGCGCAACATCATCAACGCCTGAGGTAACATGCTTCGTCTGGACATTACAATTCAATCATTAAATTACGAATTTGTGATGCACCATCACCCAGCTGGAAACATGCAGCATTTGTCCGGTTGGATGCAGGCAGGGTGGTTTGCGCCGCGCCCCGCACAGCACCAACAATAGACCGATCTGTTATCACGTAGTACAATCAGCGGCAGAACAAAAAATGAAGACTGAATATGTTTGGCGAACACAACCCCAGATTCCACTGACTCTGTGGCCAAAGACGTGGCTGCACCAGACACAACCAGAGGAGCCGAAGGCACCTGCAGCCCACAATCCACTGATTGGGGGGCTGATGATGAGGTGCTTGAAGAACGGCGGCTGAAGAACGAACTGGGGCGTGCAGAGCGAGCACACAAGTCGCAAACTGCCCCCTGACCAGCATCAGGATACTTGTCCCGCAGAAACGTTTGATCAGTGGGGGACAACGAATCCCAGGGGACCAGAGACGCGTCTTTTTTTGGGCAGTAAAAACACCTCAAGGTGCCAATCTGAAGAAGCAATATAGAAAGAAAAGGTATTATCCAGTGTCCCAAAATAAATGATGCACATCTTAGAGTCACATCTCCAAATCAGGTGTCATAGAATCCCAGAAGCCGCAACAAGTCGGCAGAACCAATCGGCAAAAATCACAGAAGCCCAATGAATGGGTAGAACAAATCAGCGAAATTCAGAAACCCAACAAATCGGCACAACAAATTGGCGAGGTCGGCCGAATTCGGTCGGTTAGGGTCAAGGTTACGATTTGGAGAGGGGGCTTGACAGGGTTTGCTTAAACACTGGGGGCGCTGGAAGGGGGTGACCTGGCGGATCCACCCAGCCAGGCCAAACCACCCACCAACCCAAAACAAAACGACTTTTCCTTGAAGGAAAAATGAAATCTTCCAGGACTCACCAATGTACCCTGAATGTCTGGTCACGCATGACCACATATGGACACGAATGGGTCAGACATACGGTATTGCCTAGTAATGCATGACCCCGCATGATCACGCCTGCCAAGCTGGCCGGGCATGCACTTGAGCGATGGAGTCCCATGGGACTCTGGGAGCCAAACGGGTGTCACTGAGACCAACAAGGATGTACATCGCCCAATGCGCGGTACATCACCGGGTCACAGGGATCCAGTTCGGGTTCTCAGGGGGCGGGCGCGTGTACTCCGCGGGCGCCCCGTATCCCCCCGAGGGCGGTACCGGGGCCGCGGGCCCCTGCCACTGCGGCTGCTGCGCACCGTAGCCTTCCGCAGGGGGTTGCGTCGAGACCGGAGGGGGAGGGGGGTACAGTGCGTAGGCTGGTGCGGGCACCTGCGCGGCCGGGGGCGCGTTCACGAGAATGGCCGGCAGCGGGACCGTGGGCGCCGCCGCGCACTGCACCGGGAAGCACGCGCGGCACACCCGCTCGGGGCCCGCGTACCCCAGCTCGGCCAGGTGCTTCGTGTGCTGCGTGCACTCCCAGCAGAACACCTCGCCGCACTGCCGGCAGTGATGCCGCTTCGTGAACTTTAGCCACCCCAGACCACGCCCGCAGCCCACGCACTGCTTGCGGTCCCAGTCCTTCACCCGGACCGGCCGCCGGGCCTCGCGCGCCGCGACCTCAGCCTTCCAGTGCGACTGCACGGCCGCCGACACTTCCGCGGCATGCCCCTTGCTCGCGGCGAGCTCCGCGCGCTCCGGACCCGCGGCCAGCGTCCGCGGCACCCGGTCCAGCGCGGCCTGCGCCCCCGCCACCGCGTCCGCGAGCCGCGCGCGCGCCTGGCCCCGCGCCCCGTCCTGCGTCGGGTCGCCGAGGCCGGCGCGCGTCGTGCGCACCGCCGCCGCCGCGGTCTCGTCCAGCCGCGCGCGCAGCTGCGGCTGCTCGGCACGCCATTCGCCGCACCGCAGCACCTCCTGCGCCCTCTCCAAAGCCTCCGCATGGCCCGGGTGCGCCAGCGGCGCGCGCTGCAGGAACCGGTCGCCCGCAAGCCGCTGGGCTTCGTCAATCGCCGCCTTCAGCTCGGGCTCGGGCCGTCTGCTGGCTTCGCCCATGCGGGTGGCGGTCTGCAGGCGGCCGACGCTGGCGTCCAGGACCTTGCGGTGCCGCGCCTTCCATTCCTCTTCCATCTTGTCCAGTTGGTCGCGGCCGTTGCGGTCCCACTCCATCAGCTCGGCGAACAGCCGCGGGTTGGCGCTGTCCATCCCGTGCGCGCGCGACACCGCCTGCTGCAGGCGAGCGGGGTCGTTGTCCCGCAGGGCGGACTTCAGCGCTTGAATGACCTGCTCAATCTCGAAGTCGGTGTTTTTAGGTGTGGGTAGGCCGGTGGTGCCGTATGCAGCCGCGGCGTCAGTGCCGGACTTGGGACACACGGGGCCAGCATTCACCATCGAAGACGTGAAGGAATGCACCACCTGAGGACAATGATGCAGACAGTGCTCGGTGACTGAGCGTCAGCGAGCTTTGTTTTTTTTTGGTCCCTCTGTTGGATTGGTCTGGGGTGATCTACCCCTGGCTCTGGCCTTGGCCTTGGCCGGGCACCTCCGCCAGAGGCCCGCACACCCACCAACCCACAACCCCCAGCACTGGGCCGGAAGGGCATGCACCGGGACACAAGGAGGGGGAGGAAGAGAGCGGAAAGGTCAGAGCAACAGCCGCCGGCCCCCCGTGGCCCGGAAGCCAGAGTGCCCGGTGCCGGGGCTCCGGGGGAACGACCCCGGTCTCGGTCACGGGGAGCATGAGGGGGCCAGCCACCCCAGTGGCCAGCCTTCAAGATCGTCGGGCATTTGCCGGGCCGTACCTGGCCCTGGTCGTCGAATCTGAGCCCTCACACTGGCCGCAAACGCGGTCACATGGCTCGGCTGTCACAGCACACTACGCCTGACCAGAAGGCACCGAGTGCGAGTACCAGGGCGGGCAAAGGTAATACCACTGAGTTGTCCTTGGCACTGGGGTGTCCTCGGTGACCCCGCGAGCCGGAAGGGACCAATAGTGACCTGCCTCTACCTCGACCCAGCCCTCGCCTACCTCTACCTCTACCTCTACCTCTACCTCTACCTCTACCTCTACCTCTACCTCTACCTCTACCTCTACCTCTACCTCTACCTCTACCTCTACCTCTACCTCTACCTCTACCTCTACCTAGCCTTAGCCTAACTCTACCTCTACCTGGCCCTAGCCTACCTCGAACTCAGTCCACAAATGACAGCACAAACACTCACCCGCGGTCACACTGCACGACGCTTCGGATCCTCATTGATTTGCAGGGCCCGTGCACAGTCCCCTGTTACCTCTGCTGCCTCGCCTCAATTCTGTTGCTTGTGCCGCTGTTGCTCCTCTGCTGCCGTTCTTTGTCAACGGCACCCTCCTTCTGCCCTAGACCTGCAGGTGCCCTTGTGCTTTGGGGGTTGCGGCCTTCAGGCATTGCGTGTTGGTGAGGCCTGAACGGTTGCATCTCCTGGGCTGGAGGTTGCTCGCCCCCCACGCCCCAAAGCGTCGCGATTGCCTTGCCAGGAGTCCCTGTGGAGCTCTGGAGCGCATTTTGGTTCAGTCCCGGACCCGCACCCCCCCCTTTGCCCCGCACCGTACGCCAATCGGGAGGCGAAGACATTTCAAGAGCGGAGTGAAGACACCCATCCAGATGAGCCTCGTTGGGGTTGTAGTGTCACTCATGGTGGATGGGGACCGAGTCTTTGCTCCGCTCGTGTGGATTGCACAATGCACCACACCCTCAAACACGTTTTGATCCCCCACACCAAAGCCCCCCCGGTGCACTTGTGGTGCAGCAAGGCAAAACAATGTACAGAGAGAGTCTTGGCCATGACTAGATGCCTGTCACTAGGGGGGTCCTTTAGGAACTAGATTTTTTTGTTTTTGTTGAGGACCGCCCTTAAGGACCGCCCTGAAGGACTGTCCCAAGGAACCACCAACCGCCAACCACAAACCGCCACCAACCGCCAACCGCCACCAACTGCCAACCGTCAATCGCCACCAACCATGGTTGAACATATGAGCTACACGCCGTCTTTTTGCAAAACTGCCGATCAGGAACACCTTTTCTTTTCTCTTAAAGGCCCCCCTGCCTGTGACACAGGGGTATATGCGAGCTCTGTATCCACTGCTTTTTGGCCCTGGTGCACTCGTGGTGCAGATGTGGTGCACCCCTGTTGGACTGGTGGTGCATGTGTGTTTAGCCCCCCGCCGCGGGTGTCGGCCAACAGCAACCAACCACAGTGGACACCAGTTGGCCTGAGGCACCTGCTGGTGTTGAAAAAGCAAGATACGAGGAGCCGGAACGTCGTGCGTTGTGAACGCAGGGAAGTTGCTGTGGACTGAGGGTCTGTGAGGTATGTTTTGGTCCTTCTGTTTCATGGGTCTGCAGGGGATTCATTAGTAAAAGGGGGGTGCTATCCCCGCCTTCCTGGGATTGTGGCCGACCCACCCGGCCGAGAGGTCAGACAAATTTCCCTCAGGAGAAAATTGAAATACAGCAAAGGAGCCGGAGAATGGAGGCCGATTTTGGGTACACAAACTTCTCTGTGGTCTCAGCCCCTTCCCCCCTCGTATAGTATCGACCGGCCACTCCTATTGGTTTGCAGTGATCTACCCCTGGCCCTAGCCCTGGCCCCCAACCAGAGGCCAGCACACCCACCAACCCACGGCCCCCAAAGAGCTTGCATCCGGCCGATTCCCAGGACACCTGCGTCTCGGCAATGCTCCAGGTGTTACGGTTGCGGTCGGTGTTTGTATGCCTTCTCCATCGCTCCGCGGCCACCCAGCCCTCTAGGTTGGTGTACAGCTGGCGGCCGTCGGCGAGCTGGATCACGCCCGTCTCGAGGATGGTCCATGTCCGGCAAGCAACATCCACGTTGTCGTCGTACCCCTCCTTCGCCACGCAGACCCAGCCATCGCGCCGGCAGTACAGCTGCCGGCCATCAATCAGCCGGATGGTGCCCAGGGCCACGATCCAGGCGCGGCGTTGTTCGTACGCGGGGTTGTTGTCCTGCCAGGCCGAGACCTCTCCTCGATCGTTGACATAGAGCCGGCGGCCATCGGCCAGGGAGAAGGTGACCAAACTCATCCAGGCTCTACCGGAGTCGAAAAGGCGAGCAAGGCAACTGCCAATCTGCGCATGCATGCGTGGCCGAAGGGGCCGGTGGGTAAGGGAGGGGGGCTGGGGGGGGGGGGGGGCTGTGCACCGGGAACGGGGCGGTACACAGAGATTTGGGCCGTGCATCGGCAATGGGGGTGTGCACATGAAGTGGCCGCAACACACATTCAAATCGTGGCGCGGGAGTATGAGGTACATGCGCCGGTGACTTGCTAAAAGGTGCCCACAGTGTTATCTGTGCCTCATGTAGGCCCTACCTTCATCACTGACCCTTCCAAGGTGCACACAATTTTACTTGCAACTTGTGTATGCTTTGCCTTCACCATGACCCATCCAAAATGCCCACAATTTTACCTGCAGCTTGTGTACGCCCTGCTTTCAAGGACACCATGGCAGAAGTATGCGAATTGATACTTGGGGTCACAAGCTATTGGTGTGACGTCTGACCTAATCTTGAAGCTGTTGGCATCTTGGCTTCTTGACAGATCGCCAGGCAATGGAAGTAACCATCCCACAGATAAAGCAAGAGGCTCCCCCTTTCACCGATTAGTTTTGCTCACAGGTCGCTTGCCCATGGCCATCCATGACACTTGCCGCCCTGACCAAGTAGGCATACAACTTGCTCACATTGTAACATCATTGTCTCATTCGTGGATTTGGTGGATTTAGAGGGAACACTCAACACACGAGATGGGGAACACGAGGTGGTCCGCGTGGCAATCCGGATGCAGCTTGGAATGGCCAGACCGTTCAGATTTAATTGCCACACAATCCGAGGTGGATGATGGGCCCACAATGGTGGCGGGCGCACACTCATTCATAGTGCCTCGATACCGATAGACAAATAGCATCACCCAACCGTTGGGTTTTGTGCCCACTGCCCACTTTGAAACAATGTTTGACGTTACCATGATTGTGTGTGTGCAGCGGGTTGACATGGGTCGAGGGCACTCGCTAATGTAGGCACTGGGTAGCTTGTTGTGGCACTTGGGCATCTGGTACCGTTTCGTGTTGCTGTTGTTAATGAATTTGCAGGACAAAGTTGAAATTTGTAGTTTTTTTTGCGGGTTGAATGTTGTGCTGTCCATAGGTTTGTTGTTTTATTGCAAATTTTGGATTCTTTGTTTCATGATTTGGGTGTCGGCGCGTTCATGGTGGGCTGATGGGCAGCAGCGCTTGGATTCACGAATCATGCCAAGACTATCCTGTGACCCTCGTCTCTCCTTGAATAAAGGATCAATAAAGTTTGATTGGATTTCAATGAGCCTGGACTTACTATTGATGCAGCTCATGCCATTTTGGAGAAGCATTTTCTGCTGCTTTGCGGGATTCGCAAAATTGATGTTGATGTAGAGCAGACAACAGCAACCAGCAGCAGTGAGCGTGCCGAAACCCCGGCAGCAAAGTGCCCACCTGGCAGGGCTTCACTGTTGGATAGGTTGTTGTAAGCGATGCTACAGATGGTGAGCCTTCAGCTACATAAACTGTTGATGTATTGGTGGAGAGGGATCGCTATTTGGATCATATCTGATTGCATGTCCATAGCATGTACTATGAACATGGGTTTTCCAATACAACAATGTTCTGGAGGGACCACAAGAAGTTGTTTCCTGTCTGGGCAATCTTGGCAACACGATGGCTTTCGGCAAGTGCAACAAGTGCTAGGGCTGAATGGGTGTTCTCACCATGTGCAATTTTGTTTCGCAAGCACACCAGCCGTCTTCTTCCTCAACACTTGGAGCTCGTGGTCTTTCTAAAGGCCAATCTTCACTTGTGGCCTCAACACAAGGCCTTTGGGGGAATGTTTGCCCGGAGCGCGCCCGGCGCGCTACCTTTCTATTAACTATCCTGACTTCAGCCCGAGATTTACCCTCTGATGGAGAAGGGCCCCCAAATAGACCATGATGGACTGCGCACCTTCCCTACAAAGCACGTTGCATAATTAGACAATAGCTGTGAATTCAACAACTCCAAATGTCATTTGTATTGTACTAAACAAACCTACTTTGCCTTCACCTTTCGCATATATTTCACTGTGGTAATGAGTCCCCAAGCCGCAAGCAGTTTCGACGGCGTTTCTGCCTCAAGTCACACCGAGGAACCTCACGTGGAACCGAGCAAAAAATGGAAGAAAATTGGTGAAACTGGGTGAGAATCCAAATATAACATATCCCGAATGTGAAAGAAGCATCAAAATACCCGTTGTCAAACAACAATAATGCCCATAGTATCACAAAGTATGGGGTTCTAGGATGGCTAGCCGTCCAAATAGTTGCACTGCGCACGCACTGCGCTTAGCGCACCCCCTAAAAGGTCACCGGTGGGGCACGGGTCAAAAAAGATGCCCGGCGCGCGCCCGGCGCGCTAACGCTCCCCCTTTGGAGCAAGGTATTTTCAACAATATGGAGATAACTTTGAAGACGGGGATGATGATTCCTCTGATTACTCCGACTCTTGATATTGTATCATTGTCATACTATATTGTTGTTGTTGTTTCTTCTTACAAAAAAATGAAACTCCACAGACGATTAAAAGACTAAATCCATGTTTTGTGATATGCTTTGTGCAGATGTTTGGGTTGTTGGTTTGGGGAATGCTGTTAGGGTGCTTTGTGTATGAAGCAAATTCACATTGATTGAAACAATGTTGCCTTGGAGGTCCAAAGAGAAACAAAGCAATTGTGCAACAATCGTAAAGGTGTTGAAAGCCAAAAGCGAAAAGTAAATAATTGTGTTTTCGAAAAACTTGAGATGAATTTTTTTTGGTCATTTCTCATGACAAATTTTTTTGTAATTGTTTCATTGAAACAAAAAACAAAAATTGGTCGTTGTCATTTAAATCAAAATTTGTCAATCAGAACACTAGTGTGTGTGTGTGGGGGAGGGGGGGGAGAACAATATTAAAGAGGGAGGCCCGCATGGGTCCAGGGCCCCCAGCGGTCGCGTGAGGCGCCAGCTTGAAAAAGACAGAAACACTACAGCCCTGACGGGCTGTGGAGCTGCCTCTGGTGCCTGCTCGGGTCGCGGTAGGGGGCCTCACCTGAGCCAGAGCGGGGCGTGGGGGTTATGTCACCTCGGTCCCTGCTCTCCCGTGCTTGGCAGCGCCCGGCAGCGTACAGCGCCTCCTCTTGGCAGGGGGGGGGGGGTCGCATCCACCCTTCCTCGCTTGTGTGCCCGCACCCGGCCCGGTCCCGTGTCCAAGCCCCGCTGTCTTCTGCGTCTCTTCGCCGACGGTGTGCCCCCCGCCCCAGGAGGGTGGGCCTCCGCTCTTCGTGTCCCCCGCTGTCGGCCCCGCATTGTCGGTCGCGGATGCCCGGCATGTCCCCTGGCGCAGCAGTGCCGCACCCCCCGACCCACAGCTGCACAGGATGCGCATTGTCTGTGTTGGTGTGCCACGCAGACCCAAAGGCGTGGCAGCCGCGGCCCCTGCTCAGGGCGTCTCGCCACCGCGCACTTTTGCGGCGGGGTGAAAAGCGCCGTTCTGCCACAGCGCGCCACTCCTGCCGGAAAGTCCGGCTCCTCGGTGACACAGTACTGTGGGCCTCGCCTCGTCCCCGGCGGGAGCACCGGGCCCGCGTAGAAGTCGCTGGCGTACGCCCCCGCTGAGCGCTTCGCTCCTCCCTTGCCCGGGCACTTCACTTCCTGGGGCTGCTGCGCCGGCGCCGACTTCACCTTCACGCCCTGTGCTCGTCGGCGTTTGCTCTGCTGTCGTGCCACCTTTGCCTGCTGCTGTTGGGCCCATCTCTTCGCGCTGTATTGCTGCATACGGCGCAGGTGGTGCCAGACCGCCGCTGGGCGTGTGAATATAGGCCTACCTTTTACCCCCGCCGTGGTGCCCGCCCCCAGCGGGACCAGAGAGCGGCACCTGTTGGTGAAGCCCGCCGGGAGAATGGACTCCCTGCCCGCCGCCTTCCCCAGCAGACTGACCGCCAGCCGTAGGACTCTTCCCTTCTCTTGCAGCGACATCTCCCCTCCCTTAAATCGTGTCTGGGGGGTAGGGGGGAGAGGTCTCCCCGTGTACGATTCGAAGTCCAGCGCCAGTTCCAGGAAAGACACTTGCCGGTGTGCCTCGGGCAGGCTGTCGTCTCTTGGCAGCCATTGTAGCTCTGAGAGCCACCGCAGTACGGCCGGTTGGAAGTCCGGCCCCCACTTCCAGTCTCTGGGCAGCTGCCCCATTGCTGGCAGGCATGTTTTGGTCGGCCGCGGGAAAGGGGGCTGAAGCTGGTGCCAGGGATATTGTTCCTGGGGTGCTTTGCGCTGCTCCACGGGAAATAGAAGGGATTCTTCCTCATCCCGTTGCTTTCGGGCCCGCATTACCGCCAGGAACATGCAGTGCAGCTGGTGCACAAACTGTTCCAGCGGGTTCTGGTCGTCGTGTGCCCACTGGTGGCCTGCCAGGGCCAACTCCTCCCGCCGTCTTGACGCCTCGTCGGGGTCTTCGCCCGGCCCCGGCACCCAGTGTCTCGAGACCCTATTCAGCTCCTTGCAGCGCTTCTTCCAGCCCGGCCCCCTCGCCAGGCCACTTCGCTTCACCACCTCTTCTAACAGCAGTCCACACAGGCGCAGGCAAGGCGGCCAGTCAGACAGCGCCCCCAGCTTGAGGGCCCGTGCCAGCAGCATGAGCTCCGGCAAGAAGGGTTCCCGTGCCGACTTCCAGGCTGCACACCACCATAGCAGGTGGTCTTCGTCCTCTCGCGTTCCCTTACTACAGTAGGGGCAATTGCCATCCTGGCGCAGACCTCTCCGATGCGCTCTGTCCGCGGTCCACAGCGCCCCCGCCATCACGCCTCGCAGCATCGAGCTCGCAGCATGTGTGTGTGTGTGTGTGTGTGTGTGTGTGCGCATGGCCAGAAAGCATCTCAGTATCAAGTGTTTGAAGACCAAGGTCCAGAGTGATGTAGTGCTTTGCTCCCGCTGCCAAGGTACAAACACAATTTGGGCCGGTAGGCATGCCGTGCTTGGGAACTCCGACACCTGAGACATCGGGCTCATCCAGCACGTCCCAAATTGAAGAGGCTTTGAGATGTGATGGTCGGGCTGGGTTCAGACGGCGACAGCATGTGCAGTAAGAACCAATCGGCAGCCCATGTCGACCCCCATCTACTCTCCCTTTGGCCATACATATATAACAATCTAAATCGACTTCTTCCAGCCCTGGCTGTCTATCGAAGTGTCCAGATTAGCTTTCCCTCACAACCTTTGCTACCCTTGACACCTTTTCCTACTCCATCCCATCCTGGATTTGGGGATTTACGGCCCCAGCTGCATCAAGATGGCTGGTGCCACGTGCCACGCGGAAAGCAACAAAGAAGAACGCCCACAGGTGTTGCGGGAAAATACTTTGAGACAGCGATTTTCCAATTCACACAGCATGTTGCAGATGCACAAGATTCCCACCAAATTGGAAATGTCATAGTCATGCATGACATGTCACCTAATCTGGATAGTGTGCACATGCGTGAAGCTATGCATGTCCTGAAATGTGAACCCTGAAATATGGAACATTCCAACTACAACCACGCAAAGTCAGGCAACACAGACCCTGTGTGTACGGGGTCGCAGCCCCACGTCTCACCCTGTTGTGGTGCACAAGACTTGCGACATCACTCGGTGCACATTCAACAGCACCCTCAAAACAGACAACGGCATCAACGATCATAAAGGGTGGAGAGAGATAAACTCCTCCACCCCAAACCACCACCGGGGCGCACTTCCTCATTTCTTATGATTCGATGCTTTCACCAGGACCGCCCAATTCCGCACCGCACACGCACCGCCATTGCAAGCCATCTCCGTGCTGCATGTGACAGGCCCCTTTTCAACAACCAGCAGAATGTGGACCAGAATGGAATCATCCACGGCTGCTTTCACACAGCGGCCGCAGCACCGAACTGCACGACTTATTCTTTTGTTTTCTTTTGGTCTAGACCAAGGTGAGCTGGCGTACCCTGCTCATCATATGGTACTCGAGACAACGTCTCGGAATCAATGTTCAGAGCTGTCCGGTGTTACGATGATCCCACAAATGACTGTGGTAGCGGGTCTGGCACGCAGTGAGGACTGCATGGCTTAGCCTTCGGACGTGGGTCAAAGAGGTTAGCTTCACTCATAGCCAAAAGCATGCCGCAGCCATGTCCGTCCTCCCGGCCCATCCCATGCACATTGCGCACCTCACTTCCTCTGCCCACGGTGTGCCTCCTCTTGTCCGTGATGGGCAGTGTCGGGAAATGGGCCGATAAAATCGCCAGCGGAAGCAATCACATCCTTTGATTTTCATACCCCCCCCCCCCCTTGTCCTGCCCCACCCCAGGGAAGACGGTCCCCGCCGCCCCCTGGGGGACGGTTGCCAAGTGACGGTCCCCCACCCCCCCCCTGGGGGACCGCACCACCACTCTACACACACATTTTCAGGCACAGCTATTGCACTGCAAAACGAAAGAATACGGTGGCAGGACTGCCTTGCCTTCATGCTCCTTAGAGATGCAGCGACATGCATCACGGTGCTCTGAAGATCCAACGACCCGCGCCAAAACAGGTCCCCTTGTGGAGCGGATGAACATTACATTCGTCCCAGGGGTAAACATGGCTGTGCTGTCTAGTTCCATTTCAGCGAAAGTGAGCAAAATGTCCTGCGCAGAGTACAAGGGATACAAGTGGCAGTGCCTCACAACACAGTCACCCACACAACAACACAGTGAACCGTAACAAACATTTTTGTGTTGACCAAGTGCCGCCCCCCACCCCCCCCCTGGGGAAGGACAAGGGGTGGGGCAGGACAAAGGGGGGGGGGGTAATATTACGGATGGCGTGACAACTGATGGGCAATACATTTCCCTGAGCACTACACCACAAAAACCGGGATGGAAGGGCAGACGGGGCACCGGCTGAGAGCACCTCATTCCGTGGGTGGCCAGTGTTGCTCAACACAGCGACCGTCTGCGCCCCCCCCCCCCCCCTTTGCGCAACCACGGCCGAGGTCAAGGAGCACGGGGGTCAGACGTGGGTCCCGTGATTGGACAAGGCGGTGCTGACGCGCGACTCGCGGTCGGTCTGGGGTCTGGGTCCCATTCCAGCGACGGTCGCTGCGGATCGCACCAGAACACAAATAGAAATGGGGCGCTCTCGGAGTTACGAGCCCCAAACAGCCCTTCACGCGCATGGCCCAGCCCTGCAATGGGCTGACGGTCGTGCGGTCTGATGTGTTTGATCGAATGGCGGTCAGAAAGGAAATCGGGCAGACGGGCACCTCCCATAGACGGACCCGCCCTCGAAATGGGCGGGGCTGGTGGTGGTGGTGGGGTGAGGGGGGGGGGGGGGGGCAGGGTTTTGCTTGAGCCGGGGGGAGGGGGGCTGGAACGGGGGCTGGGGAAGGGGGCCCCGGGGGACCCCCCCTTCGTCGGAATGTCCCCTGGGCGCATCAGACGGCTGGAGCTGAGGGGGTGGGGGGCGGGGAGGTTTGCGGTGGGATCCCCCCCGTCAGAACGAAAATGGGAGCAAAACCCTGTGTGTAGTGTTTTTTTTGGGGGGGGACAATATTAAAGAGGGAGACCCGCATGGGTCCAGGGCTCCCGTGGTCGCCTGGGGCGCCATCAAAAATGAGGCCAGCGCACAGTGCAAACTGCCTGCTGACCTGTCTGCCGCCCACTGTGTGTGTGTGGGGGGGGGGGGGGGGGTTCACCATTTCCACCGGGTCTCCCGGTTGAGCCGTATGGCCACACTGGCGTCCTCGGGTCAGATCGCTCCCCATTGGTGAGGCCCACGGTGCAGGCCAGGGGTGCGTCCCTATGTTGCCCCTCAACCAGCGCAATATGCACTTGAGGCCAGACCCTGGCTTGCTGCCCCAGGACCACCCTGGAAATGGGGTGGTGGCTCCGTGGCTCCCGCCGCTGTGTGTTGGGGGGGGGGGGGGGGGCAGTCTCATCCCCAAGTCCCAAAGAATGCCGAGCAGAGATCGGCGATCGAGGCGGCACGGCGTGACACCCAATGAGACGTGCGCCGCCGTGACGGCGAATGCCCCCGGGGGAGTCCGTGGGTGGGCCCACCATGACCCAGACGCAGGCACGGAAATGGGGTTAGGCTGCAGCTGGAGACCCTTCCCGGGCCCTTCATTGAGGAAATGCGTGCAACCCACCGGATATGCATCGGCCCCTTCCCGAACAACATTATGACGTCACAGCGCCGCCCACATGGGCCTGTGGGTTGGGTCATCGTTGTGGTCGCAGCCCCACGTCTCACTTCTGTTGTGGTGCACAATACTTGCGACATCTCTCGGTACACATTCAACAGCACCCTCAGGGGGCGTTTTCACACAGCGCCAATTATTGCGTAGTTTATCCCGGGAACACCCCTGAAAACCCCTGAAAACCAACCACCTACAGAGGCATGCATGATCAGTTCAAAACAGCATCGGGGGTGCGGAATTCAAGACCTTGGGACCCGTGGCAGGCATCAGACAAAAAACAATCCCTGGTGTACCAGCAGGGGCTGTAGGGTGCAGAATTCATGACCCTGGGGCCCGTGGCTACCGGTGGTGGAAAACAGCCGACTCTTCGCACAGCGCGCGCACAGCACACGGTGCGCCCCCTCACAACAGACAACGGCATCAACAATTACAAAGGGTGGAGGGAGATAAACACCTCCACCCCAAACCACTACGGGGGCGCACTTCCTCATTTCTTGTGAGTTGATGCTTTCACGAGGACCGCCCAATTCCGCACCGCACGTCTCGGCAGTGGGTTTCCTAAACACGCAGGAATGGCGTAACGCTTTTCTGGAGCTCTGTACGAACACTGTGCACATGGCGCAAGACAATGCACTCACATTCAGTGCACCCGGTGCAGCGGGGCCGGAGCTGCGGAGGGAATTTCAGGATCTACGTCGGGACAACGCAGTCCTCGATGAAGAACTACACCCGTAGGACAGCCGGCTCTTGGGGACTGCCGAGGAGGCCCAAACTTAGGGTTGGCGACATCACTACTTGGCCGGAACGGGTTTTTTCAGTGCGCGCGCGCCGCGCGGCGCGACGCACAAAAAAGTGTCCGTTGTCGCCGGGAACGAATTTGGGCGGGTTCGGCTTAACAGAGGGGAAATCGTAGTTAAAATGATGTGTTAAGCTGGTGTTCGGGGTGTTCCCCGCGATATACACAAATGGCACTGCGTGCACACTGCGTAAGTCAGCATTCCCTGAGAAAGCGCAGCGTGGCACTACGGAAGATGTGCACAGCCGTGAAACCAACCGGCCCCGGGGGGAGTCGGTAGGCGAGGGGCAACAACGACGCAGCAGCACGCGAAGAAACGGGTCGGGCCGCTGCTGGAGACACCGCATGGGCCCTGACGCTAAAGGACCGGGTGAAGCATTTGTGTTGCAGGACATCAGCACCTTTGGTCCGCGCGGGCACAGGCCTTGCACGTCCCCCACGCGGCTGCTCCGCGGGGGACGGCACAAGGGGAGGGGGGCAGGGGACCGCAGGCGCACAAACGAAGATGTCGCATGATCGTCAGACAAAAAAAAGACGGGGCTCATGGGGCGGTCTGCACCAAAGCACCGACACATGACAGACCCGCAGCGGCTTGCGACAACAAAAACAAACGCCGTGTGGCGGAGGCAGTGGGAACTCCCCCGATTCCGATACCTGCGGCAGGTCTCGAGAGGCGTCTCCAACGCC
Organism: Eutreptiella sp. 'Long Island Sound 2002'; assembly: GCA_964036045.1. Lineage (NCBI taxonomy): Eukaryota > Euglenozoa > Euglenophyceae > Eutreptiales > Eutreptiaceae > Eutreptiella > Eutreptiella sp. 'Long Island Sound 2002'. The sequence goes on from OZ038391.1 coordinate 11,858,437, forward strand.
CGGACGATACGAGGCACGCGGGGGCGCACAGCTGCGCGTTTCTCAAAAGACCGCCACGGCAACAACTGCGGCGGACTACGCGTTCCACGCGACACCATCGGGTCACGTGCCCCGTCGTCGGGATCATACCCCCGCCCCCCGTGTCCAGCGAACAATAAAGCCCTCAAAAAATACGGACCGAACAGGAGTGTTCGGTGGACACGCCGTTCGGTACCTCATTAACTCAGCACCTAAACCCGGTCCCTAATGAATTAGCCCCCCCCCCCCCAAAAAAAAACGCGGTCCGAATGGAGGTGTTCGTTGGACCAGTCATTCGTTGGACACGGGGGGGGAGGGGGGGTACACACACATGTCATCCCACTCCCCCCACGGAAAGCCCGGCTCCGTGGGTCTAGAGCCGGCTGGTCCACACCGTTTTGCTCGGCTTAAAAGTCAGGGCGGAAGCTGAAAGCTGAACGTTGGGCCACCATCGCGACGGGGACAACGCAGAGCGAAAGCTGTAGACCATCACTGTGACTCCGCTCCAGCGAAACAAGGAGAGTGAACCTGATCGCAGGGCAAACACTTTGTCAATCGAGAACAACGGTTGAGCTCGAAGTGACGTTGGCTATCTTGGGGCCCTGAGGGGGGGGATGGGGCGTCACTCCACAGCTCATCCGCCGAGTAGTGAGAGTGTATGCCTCAGCCTTGTGAGCCCACGCCAGTATCCCTTTTGCTTTCCTCATCCAAAATCTGCAACTTGCAGTCCACAGCCATGGCCACACAACACCCGCCGTCTCGGGGTCCCCATGTGGGGGAAGAGGTGTCCCCGGTGGAACGGTCGAGTCGTTGTTGTTGATGTTGTTGTTGTGGTTGTTGTGGTGGTTTTGGTAAAGGAACAGATCCTCTGGCACATGGCCCAATGGGACCGTCTTTGTGACCGAAAACACAGCTGTTCCATGCCAAACATGTGCATCGCGCACTGTTGTGTTGCGGCGGTGTTGTTTACTTGACGCCCCTCGAAGCGGAGTCGGTTGTGCTCGAGTTTGGCAGTCAGAGCCACAGGGCCATCCACACCAGATGTTCATGTGAGGGCCATTTGACCGTCTCCAACAGCCGTGCCTTGGTCAGACACTCCGTGCTGGACCGGGGGCGTGCCTGTCAGGGAGGGTGTCAGCAGGTGTCAGTGTGTGTGTGTGTGTGTGTGTGTGTGTGTGTGTGTGTGTGTGTGTGTGTGCGCGCGTGTGTGCGAGCGCGCGCGCGCGTGTGTGTGTGTGTGTGCGCGCGCGCGCGTCTGTGTGTGTGTGTGCGTGCGCACGCGCGTGTGTGTGTGTGGAGGGCGTCAGCTGGGGCATGGAGCGGCCGGTCACGTCTGCTTCACGATGACCAGCAGGCAGCGTGCTGAGGTGTGCCGGCTGAAGGTCGAGGTGCTGTCTGCCTGGATTGCACAGAAATTGCCATGCCCGTTTGCACGTGTGATGCGCATTGAGGGGCGGTGCACGGGAATCCCGGGGCAGCCAACCCAAAGGACCCCCCCCCCCCCCGCAGGGCCCAGGATAGCGCCACTTGGCCGAGACCTTCGGCAGGAGCAACAACAAGGACAGACCATACCCCACTGCAGGTCACAAACCGACGGAAAACTGACCCGAAAATCGCACACGTCGCGGCCAGAGCACAAACCAAAGCGCCGGGTTTCACAGTTGGTGCCGCAAAAGAAATGCGCATGCGCTCGCGTCGCGCTGCGCAACGGGAGACTCCATCGCCGTTCAGGATTCTCAAACCCCGCTTTACGCTCTGCAGCCTTGAAAGGTCCGCGGTCCATTGCAACTCAGGGGAGGGGTTCCCTTTGAGCCTGTTTCCCAAATCCCCCCCCCCAATTAGGCCCCAAGGGCCGGGTCTGAAATTGCTCCGAAAAGTGATCTTACACAAAATCTTGGAAAATTTGGTTCACCACCCATTTTTTTGTCTGCAAACAGCTGCTCCGAACCAATATCAACGGGAAAAAAGTCCGGCTCTTGCCTGTTTTTCCAGACCCCCGCCTTCCCATTCGTACCCGCTCAAAGCCCCCCCCCCCTCCCTGAATTGCAATGGACTGCGGGCCAAACTTGCTGAAACAATGGATAGCAACGGACCCCGGTGGGCTTCTTCTGGAGAAATTTGTGGAGTGTACCTTTGCTACAGTTGTAGGGGTGCACAACGAAGGAGTGCATTTCCAAAGCCTTGCAGCACTAACCCAAAGGTCAGACGAGGCATCGGGTTTAGGGAATGATGAAGGCTCGAGTCAAAAATCAGGGCTGAAGTACCGCGATGGGGACAACGTAGAGGCCAGAGCGAAAGCTGTAGACCATCACTTTGGGCTACGCTTCAGCGAAACAAGGAGAGTGAAGCTGATCGCAGGGCAAAGACTTTGTTAACCGAGAACAAGGGTTGAGCTCGAAGTGCCATTGGCTCCAGCTGTAGTCATTGCGTTGTAAGGGGTGCCCTGTCCCCCTCCACGTGGCACGCGCCTCTCGGGGACATGCTGTGCAGATTGTGCCACAGCATACACCCTCGACGTGTATGAGCGCGCGACAGCCTGCACCATGGTACAAGTCGGAACGACCAACGATCACAAATTGTGTAATCCGAACAAGCCGTGGGTCGTGGGCGCCATTTTGCCAGATTTGCCACCCCCACGGTACGTGCTCGCGGAATGTGCAATCGCCAGGAACACACAAAGGGCCAAACAGAGCAGCACGGCCACGAAGACGATCTTCAGTGTCCAATGGCGCTTGAGGGTGACGGCGCACAGCTGGGCCGGATGAAGTCCCGGCTGGAGGCCCCCCTGTCGGTTGAAGTATATGCTCGCCTAAAAGAAAGCGAATGGAATCCAAGAGGGAAAGCAACTGATGGAGATGTGGAGTAAACAAGACATCGGAACAGACAGCAGCACTTCCCTCCAAATCGGCATCTGGGCCCAAGAGGTTTTCAAATGACAAAACAAATACAAGAGCGCGTTTTGCGAAAACGCAGAACCATCCATAACTTCCGGCACGAACACCCTCAACATCCCTCAACAACCTTCGGAGAGAGGGCACGACATGCCGCGCGTGCTGAGTCTTCGGCGTGTGCTCCCGAGCCCGATTCAGCGGGTAGGCAGTTTGGGTTGTTGAAGTTTGGAAGGAGTTGTTGGGTGTCGCAGAAGGGTCTGTGGAGGGTGGCGGTCAGTTGAGGTCGCTGAAAGATGTTGGCTGTCTCTCAGCTGACGCAAGGGTTCTTGTGTGGAGTGGCAAGCAGTGCGGATGATATGCCATTGTTCAGCGACAACCCCCAAACCGGTGCTATGAACGACCCCTTACAATCCTCTGTGAACCTCCGTGAAGCTCACTCGCACCCCCCTTCAGGTTCTTTATGGCGACAGATGGTTCGGTGCGGGATAGTTAAGCCACATGGCGGAGTAGTGGGCGGTGATCGGGCACGTGTTAGTGCCATGGTCCCGGCTGCTGCGATGGACAGACGGTTTTGGTGACGCATCCGGCGCAATAAAATGGCGCAGACCACCGGCCAAACCCGCCACTTCTCACCTTTTCCAACCTTCAACACTTTTCGTTGAGCTGAATGCAGTTTCACCCGCGAACGCACTTGCTTCGTGTCATCCTGCACTGCCCTCCCCTGGTGCGCATGCTCTGCCTCCGTTCGCGTTAATGCCTGGTGCAGGTGGGGATGGTGCTGGGAGAAAGATGCCCGAGCAACACCTTGGAGCCTTTTAGACTCGACACCGGACACGCTGTCGGCCCCGTCTAGGCGGACCGGGCTAATGAAACCAGTATGACGCTGAAGCGGTGCTGCGCCCTCCTCCTGCCCCGGGCAGACGAAATAACCAGCGGACGGAGGGAGACTTAGGAGCGAGATGAAGCGCTGAAAGCACTGGTCCGCTCCGGTGGGCGGGCGTCAGAGCCGCAGACCCGTTTCCTCTCCCCCTGTGTGACATTCCGTCGGGTTGCTGTTTATTTACGGGGCCCCGGACAGTCACCCGTCCTTCCCTCCGCGTGCTGCGTTGGGGGTTCCTGCCCCCCCGTCTCCCCCGGGGGGTGGGGATTTGTGCCACTAAGCAATCGTCTGCCTGGAACCATCGGTCTGCCTGAGGAACACAGCTGCGGGGGGGTGGGGGTCGGGTGATAAAGCGGGCCTGGGGGTCATTCAAGTCGCGATTCGTTTCTCATGGGCCAGTTCTGATTGTCGTGCACAAGTTGTTCACCATTTCCGTTAACAATCGGCAAAGAATTTCCCGCGTCAGAGTAAACTGCTACACAAACCCCCCACGACACACCGGCCGGTGCAAAATTGGTGTGAGGATGCTAGTGACGGAGCATTGTACATGTGCCAAATGACGCGTTGTCCTGTGCTTTGGTCCGGGGTCACGTCTCATTTGAGGCTGTCCTTTTCAGCCTCTTGACGTCGCAATGCGATGTGTTCCCGCCATTACCCAACCAACAGAACGAAACTATGCCGCACAAATTCGTACAAGAGCTGAACGAGTTGTCTTCTTCTTCTTTTTTTTTTCGCACGCAACTTGTCCCACTGAATTTCCGCGCGGTAGCCCCACCGTTTCCTGCACTTCCGGCCAGTGCACATGGCCCCTGATGCTGCGAAGCCTGCCAGGCTGCCGATGGGCGAAACACCACCGCACTGGCGGTTTGCCGCCGCCATCATGACAGGAGAGGGGCAACACCACACCAGATCATATTGCCCGCTCTCCATCTGCTCGCGCGCGGTGGTCCTGGTGCGCACGAACGCCTCCTGTGCCTTGCACCCGCTGACAAACTCCCACTGCGTGTGTAGAATCGTGCCGCGGGCCCACCCGCCGTGCTTCTTGGCCAACTCTCGATTGTAATTCCCCTAACGGACGTGTAACGGAAACGCAGCATGACCACCACTGAAAGAGTTGTGACTGTGATCACAGTTGCTGCACCAGAACCGTCAGCAACTGTGCAGAGGCACACCTCTCTCTCTCTCTCTCTCTCTCTCTCTCTCTCTCTCTCTCTCTCTCTCTCTCTCTCTCTCTCTCTCTCTCTCTGTTGACATGTGCACCCAATCAGTCATCTGCTGACCAACGGGGGAGGGGGGTTGTCATTGCAAACCCCAGGGGCCGGACCGAGTCATGTGGAGCGCATGTCCGCATTCCCGTGCCCAGACCCCCAGTTGCCGTGTTAAGCACAACCGCAGCGACCTTTGGGAATGAGTTCCCCCCCATTTTGGGGGAAGCATGTGTTAGAAAAGAGGAGTGCGGCGAGGGAAGCGGGCCCGGAACCCAAAAACCTGTCTCTGAGTCTACGGGGGGCGGTGTCCATCGGCCCCTCACCCCCTCGTGCCCTTGATCTCCCGGTCTTGCCCATCCTTACCCCCCTGCACCCCCATCCTTTCCTCTCTTGGCCCCTCTCCTTCCCTCTCTTGGCCTCTCTTTGGACCTGCCCACCCGACAACCCAAAAAACTTTTCCTGTGGAGAAAAATGAAATTTGGAATAGAGAACCAAAATGGAGAGGCCCAGGTGTACAAGCTCTTTTTTGCCCTCATACACCCCACCTTAAGCAAATGACTGACCCCAATAGCAATCCCTCTCCTCGTTTTGGTCACTGATGCGAGGCTCGTGATCCGACGGCTCAGTACTCTGCCAGAACATTGAGGGCAAATACGCAGGCACACGCCCACACACCGACACCACACCCATGAACACACATGTTTCTGGTGTCCCGTTGTTTGTTGTGGCTGCTTCCTGGATTTCCTGGCGGTCTTGCAGCGTTTCTTGCCACCCCCTGCCGTCCTGTGTTGTTTCTGCCTCCATCGTTTCTGGTTTCTGGCTTGGCGCCCTTTTCCAAGACCATAGCCCTTGCATGCACCCCCCACCCCTGGCCTCTGTGTCTGGCTGGGGCCTCAAACCTGCCAACTGAGGTTTCTGTGTGCCACTAGTGGACCTCACACCCGCCCAATTGCCTCAGCCGTATGTGTCCCACGAAGAGCCCTTGTACCCCACCAATTGCCTGAGGTTTCTGTGTGCCGCTAAGTACAGTGGGGCCGAAGTGACCACGTAGCCCACGCCTTCTCGGGGCCCCACATGGGCCAGAACCAAAGTGGTCACGATTCAGGGCGCAAATGGCGTGTGAGGGTTGCCACAACAACTCTCATCGTTTTGAGTACAAGCAAAAATTTTGGTTGGGACCAAAGTGGTAGCTGGAGCCCCCCCCCCCCCCCCAAAGGGTTGGGGGGCTGGGGTTTGGGGGGGGGGGGGATCTGAACAGGGGGACCACCGTGCTGATGCTTGAAGACACAACCACCTTCAGAAATGTGAAACCACAATTGCCAAAAGTTGGAGAAAGTGAACTCGATTAAGTCGCCCGAGGGGCATTTTGTGCTGCGTGAAATAAAATGAATGAATGTGGTCAGGTCGGTGGCTGAACAACATGGCCAATGGCTGCGGGGCCATCCACGTCAGCACCGAACTTGGAAGACAGCCTGCCGCTTGCCGTGGTCAGACCCCTGCCTCTGGAGGCTGTACCGCCATGCGCCGCACGGCGTTGGAATGGTGGGCTCCTTGTTCGGTCCCCGGCCTTCGAACAGGACCACCGTGTGCGGGGCCGGTACGGCCGGCAACGAACAACTTGAAGACCGCCCGCCGCTTGCCTGGGCTGAGCTCGAATCCCTCTGGCCTAAACGCTTTTGGGATGTTGTTGGTGTTGGTGTAGACTGTCCCCTTCCACACGGCTCGCTTTTCAAGCCATGCCACTACCGCTATAATGGCTGTGGATCAAGCGCACGGCATCCGGTGTGCTACAGCGTACACGACGCGCACATTATTTTCCAGGGCCCAGGGGGAAGCAGCAAATACACGACACACAGCTTTATGTAGCGCACGCACACACTCATCTGGGGACAATCGCTTACCACCGTTGACCGCGCTCTGGTACGATGGTAGCCATTTGAAGGCCCATGCGACCAGAACGCGCCAAACATATGCCGGGGCCAAGAACTGTGGCAACAAACAATGAGACGAGGGCCTGCCACATGTGCCTGATGAGAGCTGACTCGTGGGGCCCGAACCGCCATTGACCGCACCTCGGTACCCTCGAGTACGTCGTGCTGTTGCACGTCCAAAGAATTGTGTGTATCTGTGTTTTCATTTTTTTGAAGGGGCAGACGGGCTTGTGCAAGCGGCATCGGATGAAGCAGACCTCCTCTCCTGACCAATAGTTGGGCGTGGACCCCTGTCCCAAGTGACCGTAATCATGGTTTTGGTGGATGGCGGTGACAATATTCGTGCCGTCAATCACGGGACGGCCTGACCGAATGGCGTGCGAAAGCAGCCAATTGTCGTACGCTGGGCGGCCGACCACGAAATCGGGAATCGGCCCCTTAAAGAAATCGGCCGTGAACGCAAAGAAGTCTATTGCGTTCGCCTGCAACAAAAGAGGGGCGCTCTCTCAGCTCAAATGCGCGCCAGGCACTACCGGGGGGGGGGGGATTTAAGAGCTTTTTGGGGGGGGGATGACCAAAATTAAGGGGGTAAAAAATTGATATTGCTCCTGAGAAATGAAGGAAAATTTTGGGATGAGGCCCCTTGTTGCTGCTTCCTAGTGGAAGTTCATTGTGGATTCCGGGTGGGCTCTGGATGGTTATTTCCTGGATTTCCATTTTTCGATTTCCATTTTCTGGCCCAGTCCCTGCGTCTCATCTCTATGTTAGGCATTCACACGGCATGCAGCACACAGGAAACCCTCCCTGCAGCCCGTGTTTGATGTACACAGCATGGCACAGAGAATCCTTAAAATTGAAGGAAAATTTTGGTACGAAAGAGGGCTTCGAAATTTGTCCAAATCAATTTTTTCAGACCCTAATCCCCCCCCCCGGTAAGTCGCACGAGCAGGGGCACGAGGAGGGACTACGACGGGCCGCTCGCACAAACCAATCCATGCGGTCGAGCGGGCCGGACGCTGCACTGCGCGCGCGCGCACATCTGTTGCGAGCACCCACACGGTATTGCCCATGAAAGAGCAGGACCTCCTGAGAGCACCAAAGGCACCAAAACACACGGAAAGACCACCGTCTGCGATTTTGCAGTACAAAACCGCGAGGGGATGGCCACGGGCACACGTGGTCGGCGGTCTCGCCCTCACGGCCACACACCGGGACCCACGCCTTGAAGCCCTTATAAAAAGCCACCCTCACCTGCCGCCTCAGACAGAAACACGCCAGCCCGAGACTACGCTAACGGAACATCCGAGTCATTGGCGCGGCGTGGCTCCGTCACCAACGCTCAAAAAGGAGCCCAACCACGGGGGGGGGGCAACTACAATCGGTCCGGATGCGACCCACCCCCCAGCTATCTGTCAAAACTTGCGGGGGGGGGGCAGTTGGGGCGGGGGGGGGGGGGTCGGCGGGAGGGCGGGGGAGGGGGGGGTATTGGCAGCTCAGCCGGGGGGAGGGGCTGCGCGCGACCCACTACTACCGCATGCATACCTCAAGGGTGTGTGTGTGTCTGGGGGCGGGGGGGGGGGGTCGCATACAAGGACCGGGCCCAGCCGCCCCCCCGTGAGCCCAACCTGAGGGCAATCCCCTGCCCATGGCATATCGCCAACGAGAGCCTCCACACCCTCCGGGAGAAGCTGAATCCTGCGAGTGTGGGAAAGGGGAGCGAGGTCAAAAAGCTCAACAAACCATCCAAAGGGGGGGTTGTGCGAGCGGTGGCTGGATGTTTTGACCCCCCCCCCTCCCCGCCGCCGTACGCAATGTCAAGCCGCGGCTGAACGTGGCCCCACCTGTGCTTCCCTCCCCATTGCCATGTAACATGACGCTGGACAGCAGCATGGCAGCGGAGAACATGAGAAATAGTGTCTGTTTTTTGTGTCTTCTTGGATGGCAATTATCCGTTTGCCCCCCCCCCCCCCACTACCGGCTGGGCTTTTGGGGGTGGTGGGGGTGCCCCCCTCCCTTTTGCGGGGGGGGGGGGGTAGGTGGTTCAAAAAGCAAAACGATATGGAGCCCAACTAGACGGGGGGGGGGGGGGTGAAAAAAAAGTTAAAACCAGGGAAAACACCACGACTGCAAGGATCCTAAGCAATGTACTAAAAACTGAACTAAAACCAGGTAAAATTATAAGCCTAAATCCGTAGAACTACTCCTTTGCACCCCGAATACTGGTTTGGCCAACATTGAAATGAACAGGAGTGAGTCCAACACTCCAGAGGACTGCGTGAGTGGGTTTGGATAGGGGTGGTGCGGGCTATCTTTAGGGTAAAACGGTTGTGTTTGGTCCTCTAGTTAGGATCCCACCAGCAGCGATGCCATCCTCCACTGTTGGCCCTTCGTGCCGCTTGGTGGGCCCCAATACCGCATCCCAACCCCCCAAACACCTTCTAAAACATGTTTGTCTTTTGAGTTCCTCATCTGCAAAGTGGGGGGCGGGGGTTCCTGGTTTGTCTCAAAAAACCCCACCGCATCGGTACGGGAGTGGGGGCACAAAAGGATAACGGCCTCTTGCACACCCCCTTCCCAATCTGCCACGCATGGAACCTCCATCAACCCCGAAAGCCACGCATACCCAATCCATTATACAGCTTTCCCCGTTCCTCAGCCCGTCCCGGCCCTGCAGCGTCTTGTTCCCGCAGGTGGTCATGAGGTCCTTCTTCCATCGTTGAGCCGCGTCGAACTCAATCCGCTTGTCCACGTTCATCCGGAACCGTTGGGTGACCATGAAGAAGTTGTCGAAGTAGTGCTTGGCCGATGCCAGCGCCACCTGACGTCAGCAAGCGAGCGGCAAAAGGGAGGCAGGGAAGTGATGTGTCCCATTACCCATTCCCTTCTGTGCTACTTCGCTCTCGTGTGTTGATTGTATTCGTGCCCCCCCCGCCCACCCCCTTAAATTGGGAGGCTGCGACAACTGCCGGGGGGTAACCTGTGGACTGACTTGTTTCACCGGTGCCTTCCATTGCAACAAGAAAATCACCGGTGAACAAACGGACAAGATATTGGTCAAACAATGGTTCAAACCAAATGGTGCCCCCCAAAAAAGAGCACTCCGATGAAGATGTACGCATTCGGAGTGATAGTGAATCGTGTGCTGAATGCCCAAACGACCAGGTGTCCCCAGGTGTGGCCTATACCCACACGTCTAACCCTCCGTGGGGGGTTTGACTGCTATGTGCACGCAGTGTGCAAGCAGTGCAAAAACACTGCCCCGGTGATCAGAAAAAAAGAAGCAACAACAACCTCAATACAAGTCACCGGGGCTTCAGCTTTTAGGTCAACAATGGACAAACTGCAACATTCCACAATCAAGCAGGGTTCTGAGACTGTGTGCCGTAGGTGCCGCAAGAAAAGCGTTCTCTGAGGTGAGCTCATCGGTCCGTCCCCTGCAGATGTCGATATGGTGTTGGACATGCTCGGGAAGGCGGATCTTTCTCCAACATGCCAAGGAACAAATGGGAAGGGAGGGGGAACCAAAATTTCATTGGGGGGGGGGGGGGTTGGATCAATAGAGCCCCCGAAAATGGGGGAGACGTCTAGAAAAAGGGCTCGAATGGCAGGGACGATTGTCATTGGCGCCGAGGAAAATTTTGGTTGACGCTGGCCTACTACAAAAATCCCCGTGACGACGCATGTCCATCACATGTTGCTCGCATGATAGAATGTATGGTTCTTGTTCCCCTTAGGGTTGGGGCTACAACTATGAACAAAACCTAGCCCCATCATAACCCTAAGTTTGTGACCCCTCCGCCTCCAACCTCCGGAGCCACCCCCCCCTTTTCCCCCTGGGACACCCCCCTCCCCTTCAGCCCTCCCGCCCGCCACCCCCCACCCCTTCAATTGAGACCACGGAAATTCCCTGGTTGGGGTGTTGGGGGGGTCCTGTCCATCGAGGTGTCGGGCACTGGCGTGTTTCAATCTCCTCTCTTGCCCCATCCTCGAGTTGTTGACCACTAACGCGAGGGACGGCTGCATACCATGGTCATTTGGGGGAGGATGATGTCACTGTTCACGAATATAAAAATCTCGGACCGGTGCAAATCCCAGGCTCGCTTGAAGAGGTCGCCGAGCAACGGGGCTTGTGACGTGGCGCTCTTGTTGCACTCCGGTACGTGCAGAGCGCCGCCTTGCTGAGCCAACCATTCGGAACCCGTCTCATTCCCTGCAGTCAAGGAGAAAGCACGTCACAACGACACACCATCGGCCCTTCCAAGCGCTTCTTGGATGCCTTCGCTGTGTGCCCTGTTCTCGTTTGGTTTGCAAACACTGCACATCTGCAAACGAGGGCACACCAAATACAATGATGTTGGGTCGCGGTCTCAGATGCGCCCAGCTACGGATGGCGTTGCTTTGGATCATCGTGAGATGGTCGGTCGAACAAGGTTTGGGGGCCGTGAAAATGGTGAGGTTGAACATGTCCGGGTTCTCATGCTGTAGGGCCGAAGGGTACACAAAATCCTTCACCTTTACCGTCGACTCGATCTCCCAGTCCCAAGGGTTCAAGGAGAGCATGAATATCAAAAAAAAGAACATGTACGTGGACACAGCGGTCCGCTCTCGCCTTGTCCACATGATGTCAGCTTAACGATGACCGGGGCAAGGATACTCCAGGTTGGCGACTCGTCGACGTGGCATTCATCTGCAACAAAGGCAAGGGTCTAGTGTTTGGGCAGGGGGCGGGTACCTTAAACAGAGGCAAATCCAGTCAATCCATACAGATTTCACCGGAAAGTGTGCGGTAGCGAAAATCTTGCATTGCGCTTTGGAATTTCTGTACGGGTACATTCCATTCGTTTGCTCAACAAAACTGTGGCACTCGCGCGTCCCCGATCGCGCGTGTCTGTTCAAATGGCGCAGGGGTCTTGCCGTCTTACTCTCAGCCTTCGGTTTGAAATGATTTCCCTCTTTGAAACATTCGAATTGAAACGTCTCACAATGCGTTATCAACGACATGAAGATTATTATTCTCCGCTTGGCATTCCGGTGGGTCTCGCTTTGAGATCGAAAGCCATCGTGCCTAGCACCAGTGGTCGCTGAGTTGCAGTTTCACTTTGACGACGAATGTGCAGCATACGGAGTATCCTGAGGTCGCTTTATATTTCGCGACGTTGTAGCTTTGCCATCCAGTGAGAGTGAGAGTGTGTTGTAGATGCCTTCCCTCGATCCCACATCATTATGCTTACTTCACAGTTTGTTGTCACTGTGGTTGGTCACATGTGACCACAGAGCATGAGTAGGCTTGGGTGTTTGAACTACAATACCAGAGCAAAGAGTGAGATGTGCTTGGTCCGGTTGATGGGTTGATTGTGTTGGAAGGTGGACTCTTACTTTGGGCTGGTCACAGGCAGCTACAGATTCACTCCGAGTTAAAATGTTATACCGAGGTCTGGAGCGGCATATGAAGTATTTGCAACCTTTGGTTTGTCCCTTGAGGACCTTTCCTTTGAATGGGATTACAGAGAGAGAGAGAGAGAGAGAGTGTGTGTGTGTGTGTGTGCATTTCTTCATGGAGCATAGGCCTTGGGCTTAAAGGCGTTTGGTCTTTATCCTTGTGTCCCAGTGGCAGCACGTGGTAAAGAGCCTTTGAATGGGCAGCAAAATGGATCCATCTTGACCATCCGCCCCAGTTTCCGGGGCGGTTGGTCAGTTGCTAGCCACAAGGGGCAGGGGCATGCCACACACGGCACACAGTCTGTGGAACAGGTCTGACAGGGCTGTGCCCTTAGGTGCCCGAACAACAACGAAGGTGCTCTCTTGGGCAGCCCCACCACCTTGTGCCCCTTGGGCAAAACGTTGCACATGATGGCCAGCTCCTGCTGCAGGTTCCGTCGGTGTGTCCTCGAGATGGTGCACCAATTCGAAGATGCCATGGCCAAATTTGGTACACAATTCCCGGATTGTGGCACAAGAAGAAGCGTGGACCGTGAATGGTGGTTGTTATTCCTGTGGGCCTTTGGTTGTTGCCTGTTATTTCTTGGATGCTTCTCGATGGTTGCTTGGATGGTTGCTCTTATTTCCGAGTGCCTGTTGGGCACAACGGAAATCTGCGTACCAAGAGCGCGAAAAATGACACCTAGAAAAATGGCGTCAGACCTTTAAACAAAATGCCATAATTTGGCAGACTTTTGCTGCGCCAAATTTTGCCGTTCCAAATTTCCCCGTCTCCGGTATGCCATTGGCGATGTATGCATCTGCAGCTTTTTAATGACATCGACGTGTCACCTTTTAGGACGTGGTTTGTAATTGTTGGACTCTTAATACAAGGGCTAAGTGTTTGCACTGCGTGCGCACTGCGTGCATATTGCGCACGCAGAGGCTAGGATACTCACCCAAGAATACCTGTCACCTATTTACTAGGGGGAAGACTGAAAGGTGTCAATACCATAGGGTTGGCCAGGTGTCCATCGATTCTTCTGGTTGTAGTTATCACCAACAGCATCGTCGAAGAAGAACTGTCCGGTCCTGGTGTCGACTCGCCACCATCGAGTATCGGCGATCGAGAGCCTTCGAGCGACGATGACCACGTTGACTTCTTTGCAGTTGTGGACGTGGCCATACCGATCGATGATCTTGAGCATCTCGGTTCGAGAATCACCTTGAAGTCGACCAAGGTTTTGGTGCACATACTATCTGTCGGGAAGAGTACTCTACAAGGCGAATCGAACTATCGGGAAGAGTACTCTGCAGGGCGAATCGAACTGCCTCTACGGATACCAGGCTCGCTGCAGTGTCGACAATGACGACGTCGAGATCCGGGTCGTGTCGACGGTGTACACTTTGTCGATGGGCCTCTTCTAGGGGGAAATGGTTGACAATTCAAATATGCCACATCCTAAATGCTTGGGAAGCCAAAAAAACCCTGGTACGGAACCAAAAACTTGTGAAAGGGGGCCAAAACTAGGGTTCGAGTATTTGCCGACATCCAAAACTTCGCACTGCGTGCATGGCATTCCCAAGCTCAAAAAACAAGAGAATACATTGCTAGAATTGCAAGTGCCCTTGAGTTCAAGCTATTTCAACAGGCCATTTGATATCGACGAGAGTCTGGCTTTCTCCTTATTACCAATGGCCACTCTCCAAAAAAAGTCCCAGTGCATGAAGGAGGACCAATTGGGACTGAAAAATGTTCAAGAACGCAATGTTTCTTGCGCTGTACCTTTCTTTGAACGCAAGTGGGCAAAAAGCATAACTGTTTCTTCCGCAGATGGCCCCTGACAAGGGAGGCCTTTTGAAAGACAAATATGGTTTAGGATGATTGTTTTCCTCGAGAACATCCAATTGGGCGTTCAAAAATTGAGGTTTTTGTGATGTGTTTCAAGTGCATGTGCCTTGGTGTAGACCTACATAATGCACCGTTATCATCCTGCCTTTATGATTCTATATCACGGGGATACCCTGATACAAGACCATTGTAGGCCTCGACTGGCACGTGCATGCCCAACCAAGCGACGTTCTGACCTTAACCGCCTGGGTACTTTGGTTCAATCGCCTCAACTATACCTCTACCTTTAAGAGACCAGAGACAAAACATATGTCTCAATAAGCTGCACCCAAGTATGGTGAAAAGCTCTGGTGATGATGATGATTGAGTGCTCACAACTTGTTCGAAGGGGCTACTTCCCCCTTATTGCAATGATGTATGCACAACTTTGTACAACTGGCATTGGTTGACATGTGGTTGATGCACGCTGGGAGGGATCATGATTATGACAACAAAACCGTTGGAGTGAGAAGGCGGGTGGATAGGGGGGAGGGAGTTCAAACCGCGTGAGAAAACAACGTGGGCCAACGTGGGTGGGTGGGCGGGGGGGGGGGGCTCTGCAGTGGCCTGTGTCCAATATCACGGCCTTGGGGGGAGCTGAAAGAGGGGGGGGGGGGTGGAAAGAGGTCAAACCCCATTGGAAAACAACCTAGGGCTGCTGCAAAGAGGGGGGGTTGTAGTGGTCTGTGCCCAGTGTTCAAGAGCCTTGGGGGGGGGGGGGTCGGGCTTGCAGCAAGCTGCAGTGCTGGCACTCGGCAGAAAGGAAGGAAGGGGGCTGCCAACCGCTCATAATCCAATGTCTGAAAGCCACACATTGAGCATAGGGTTAGCAAAATACCAGGATGCGTCTAGGGCCATGTGGTTTCGGTTGACGAGAAGGTGGGTGGAGGGTGGAACATGGGACGGCAAGTGCGGGGAAGGGGTTTAATCCCCATTCGAAATGAAATCGGGGGTTGCCGCAGGGGGGGGGGTACTGGCCTGTGTCCGATGTTCAGGGGCTTGGGGGGGGGGGTACTGAAGTGTGTTAAGGGAAGTAAAGGAAAAACCGGGTGCACACTTGGTGTTTTGTGGATCGCGCCAAAGCGAAGTGCAGCATGGAAACAGAGGGAAAGCTGGGCGGCATAATTGCTGACACAAGCGACTGTATGCCCCCACTCGTGCCAGTGCAAAGTGTCCCCATGCCCATATATGGGGGCCTTTTTGCCAGTGCAAAGTGTCCCCATGCCCATATATGTGGACCTTTTTGACAGTGCAACGTGTCCCCGTGCCCATATATGGGGGCCTTTTTGCCGGTGCAAAGTGTCCCCATGCCGATATATGGGGGCCTTTTTGACAGTGCAAAGTGGCCCCATGCCCATGTATGCGGGCCTTTTGGACAATGCAAAGTGTCCCGATGCCCATATATGCGGACCTTTTTGCCGGTGCAACGTGTCCCCATACCCATATATGGGGGCCTTTTTGCCAGTGCAAAGTGTCCCCATGCCCATATATGGGGGCCTTTTTGCCAGTGCAAAGTGTCCCCATGCCCATATATGGGGGCCTTTTTGTCGGTGCAAAGTGTCCCCATGCCCATATATGCGGGCCTTTTTGCCAGTGCAAAGTGTCCCCATGCCCATATATGGGGGCCTTTTTGACAGTGCAACGTGTCCCCATGCCCATATGTGGGGGCCTTTTTGGACAATGCAAAGTGTCCGCATGCCCATATATGGGGGCCTTTTTGCCGGTGCAAAGTGTCCCCATGCCCATATATGGGGGCCGTTTTGCCGGTGCAAAGTGTCCCCATGCCCATATATGCGGGCCTTTTGGACAATGCAAAGTTTCCCGATGCCCATATATGGAGGCCTTTTTGCCGGTGCAAGGTGTCCCCATGCCGACATGTGGGGGCCTTTTTGCCGGTGCAAAGTGTCCCCATGCCCATATATGCGGGCCTTTTGGACAATGCAAAGTGTCCCCATGCCCATATATGCGGACCTTTTTGCCGGTGCAACGTGTCCCCATGCCCATATATGGGGGCCTTTTTGGGCAATGCAAAGTGTCCGCATGCCCATATATGGGGGCCTTTTTGACAGTGCAACGTGTCCCCGTGCCGATGTGTGGGGGCCTTTTTGGACAATGCAAAGTGTCCGCATGCCCATATATGGGGGCTTTTTTGCCGGTGCAAAGTGTCCCCATGCCGATATATGGGGGCCTTTTTGCCAGTGCAAAGTGTCCCCATGCCCATATATGCGGGCCTTTTGGACAATTACAAAGTGTCCCTATGCCCATATATGCGGACCTTTTTGCCGGTGCAACGTGTCCCCATGCCGATATGTGGGGGCATTTTTGCCGGTGCAAACTGTCCCCATGCCCATATATGCGGGCCTTTGTGCCAGTGCAAAGTGTCCGCATGCCCATATATGCGGGCCTATTGGACAATGCAAAGTGTCCCGATGCCCATATATGGGGGCCTTTTTGCCGGTGCAAGGTGTCCATATACCCATATATGGGGGCCTTTTGGACAATGCAAAGTGTCCACATACCCATATATGGGGGCCTTTTGGACAATGCAAAGTGTCCCCATGCCCATATGTGGGGGCATTTTTGCCGGTGCAAAGTGTCCCCATGCCCATATATGGGGGCCTTTTGGACAATGCAAAGTGTCCCCATGCCCATATATGGGGTCCTTTTTGCCGGTGCAAGGTGTCCCCATGCCCATATATGCGGGCCTTTTTGCCAGTGCAAAGTGTCCCCATGCCCATATATGGGGGCCTTTTTGACAGTGCAGCGTGTCCCCATACCGATATGTGGGGGCCTTTTTGGACAATGCAAAGTGTCCGCATGCCCATATATGGGGTCCTTTTTGCCGGTGCAAGGTGTCCCCATGCCCATATATGCGGGCCTTTTTGCCAGTGCAAAGTGTCCCCATGCCCATATATGGGGGCCTTTTTGACAGTGCAGCGTGTCCCCATACCGATATGTGGGGGCCTTTTTGGACAATGCAAAGTGTCCGCATGCCCATATATGGGGGCTTTTTTGCCGGTGCAAAGTGTCCCCATGCCGATATATGGGGGCCTTTTTGCCAGTGCAAAGTGTCCCCATGCCCATATATGCGGGCCTTTTGGACAATTACAAAGTGTCCCTATGCCCATATATGCGGACCTTTTTGCCGGTGCAACGTGTCCCGATGCCGATATGTGGGGGCATTTTTGCCGGTGCAAACTGTCCCCATGCCCATATATGCGGGCCTTTGTGCCAGTGCAAAGTGTCCGCATGCCCATATATGCGGGCCTTTTGGACAATGCAAAGTGTCCCGATGCCCATATATGGGGGCCTTTTTGCCGGTGCAAGGTGTCCATATACCCATATATGGGGGCCTTTTGGACAATGCAAAGTGTCCACATACCCATATATGGGGGCCTTTTGGACAATGCAAAGTGTCCCCATGCCCATATGTGGGGGCATTTTTGCCGGTGCAAAGTGTCCCCATGCCCATATATGGGGGCCTTTTGAACAATGCAAAGTGTCCGCATGCCCATATATGGGGGCCTTTTTGCCGGTGCAAAGTGTCCCCACGCCCATATATGGGGGCCTTTTTTCCGGTGCAAAGTGTCCCCATGCCCATATATGCGGGCCTTTTGGACAATGCAAAGTGTCCGCATGCCCATATATGGGGGCCTTTTTACCAGTGCAAGGTGTCCCCATGCCGATATGTGGGCGCATTTTTGCCGGTGCAAACTGTCCCCATGCCCATATATGGGGGCCTTTTGGACAATGCAAAGTGTCCGCATGCCGATATGTGGGGGCCTTTTGGACAATGCAAAGTGTCCCCATGCCCATATATGGGGGCCTTTTGGACAATGCAAAGTGTCCCCATGCCCATATATGGGGGCCTTTGTGCCAGTGCAAAGTGTCCCCATGCCCATATATGCGGGCCTTTTGGACAATGCAAAGTGTCCGCATGCCCATATATGCGGGCCTTTTTGCCAGTGCAAAGTGTCCCCATGCCCATATATGCGGGCCTTTTGGACAATGCAAAGTGTCCGCATGCCCATATATGGGGTCCTTTTGGACAATGCAAAGTGTCACCATGCCGATATGTGGGGGCCTTTTTTCCGGTGCAAAGTGTCCCCATGCCCATATATGAGGGCCTTTTTGCCAGTGCAAAGTGTCCCCATGCCCATATATGGGGGCCTTTTGGACATTGCAAAGTGTCCGCATGCCCATATATGGGGGCTTTTTTGCCGGTGCAAAGTGTCCGCATGCCCATATATGGGGGCCTTTGTGCCAGTGCAAAGTGTCCCCATGCCCATATATGCGGGCCTTTTGGACAATGCAAAGTGTCCCGATGCCCATATATGGGGGCCTTTTGGACAATTACAAAGTGTCCCTATGCCCATATATGCGGACCTTTTTGCCGGTGCAACGTGTCCCCATGCCGATATGTGGGGGCATTTTTGCCGGTGCAAACTGTCCCCATGCCCATATATGCGGGCCATTGTGCCAGTGCAAAGTGTCCGCATGCCCATATATGCGGGCCTTTTGGACAATGCAAAGTGTCCCGATGCCCATATATGGGGGCCTTTTTGCCGGTGCAAGGTGTCCATATACCCATATATGGGGGCCTTTTGGACAATGCAAAGTGTCCACATACCCATATATGGGGGCCTTTTGGACAATGCAAAGTGTCCCCATGCCCATATGTGGGGGCATTTTTGCCGGTGCAAAGTGTCCCCATGCCCATATATGGGGTCCTTTTTGCCGGTGCAAGGTGTCCCCATGCCCATATATGGGGGCCTTTGTGCCAGTGCAAAGTGTCCCGATGCCCATATGTGGGGGCCTTTTTGCCAGTGCAAAGTGTCCCGATGCCCATATGTGGGGGCCTCTTCGCAAGTGCAAAGTGTCCGCATGCCCATATATGGGGGCCTTTTTTCACAGTGCAAAGTGTCCCCATGCCCATATATGCGGGCTTTTTTGACAGTGCAACGTGACCCCGTGCCCATATGTGGGGGCCTTTTTGGACAATGCAAAGTGTCCGCATGCCCATATGTGGGGGCCTTTTTGGACAATGCAAAGTGTCCCGATGCCCATATATGGGGGCCTTTTTGCCGGTGCAAAGTGTCCCCATGCCCATATGTGGGGGCCTTTGTGCGAGTGCAAAGTGTCCCGATGCCCATATATGGGGGCCTTTTTGACAGTGCAAAGTGTCCCCATGCCCATATATGCGGGCCTTTTTGACAGTGCAACGTGACCCCGTGCCCATATATGGGGGCCTTTTTGGACAATGCAAAGTGTCCGCATGCCCATATATGGGGGCCTTTTTGCCAGTGCAAAGTGTCCCCATGCCCATATATGCGGGCCTTTTGGACAATGCAAAGTGTCCCCATGCCCATATGTGGGGGCCTGTTCGCAAGTGCAAAGTGTCCCCATGCCCATATATGGGGGCCTTTTTGCCGGTGCAAGGTGTCCCCATGCCCATATATGTGGGCCCTTTTGCCAGTGCAAAGTGTCCCAATGCCCATATATGCGGACCTTTTTGTGAGTGCAAAGTGTCCTCATGCCCATAGATGGGGGCCTTTGTGCCAGTGCAAAGTGTCCCCATGCCCATATGTGGGGGCCTTTTGGACAATGCACATACCCATATATGGGGTCCTTTTGGACAATGCAAAGTGTCCCCATGCCGATATGTGGGGGCATTTTTGCTGGTGCAAAGTGTCCCCATGCCCATATATGAGGGCCTTTTTGCCAGTGCAAAGTGTCCCCATGCCCATATATGCGGGCCTTTTGGACAATGCAAAGTGTCCCCGTGCCCATATATGGGGTCCTTTTTGCCGGTGCAAGGTGTCCCCATGCCCATATGTGGGGGCCTTTTTGGACAATGCAAAATGTCCCCATGCCCATATATGCGGACCTTTTGGACAATGCAAAGTGTCCCCATGCCCATATATGGGGGCCTTTGTGCCAGTGCAAAGTGTCCCCATGCCCATATGTGGAAGCCTTTTTGCCAGTGCAAAGTGTCCCCATGCCGATATGTGGGGGCCTCTTCGCAAGTGCAAAGTGTCCCCATGCCCATATATGGGGGCCTTTTTGACAGTGCAAAGTGTCCCCATGCCCATATATGGGGGCCTTTGTGCCAGTGCAAAGTGTCCCCATGCCCATATATGCGGGCCTTTTTGACAGTGCAACGTGACCCCGTGCCCATATATGGGGGCCTTTTGGACAATGCAAAGTGTCCCCATGCCGATATATGGGGGCCTTTTTGCCAGTGCAAAGTGTCCCCATACCCATATATGGGGGCCTTTTGGACAATGCAAAGAGTCCGCATGCCCATATATGGGGGCCTTTTTGCCGGTGCAAAGTGTCCCCATGCCCATATATGCGGACCTTTTGGACAATGCAAAGTGTCCGCATGCCCATATATGGGGGCCTTTTTGCCAGTGCAAAGTGTCCCCATGCCCATATATGCGGGCCTTTTGGACAATGCAAAGTGTCCCCATGCCCATATATGGGGGCCTTTTTGCCGGTGCAAGGTGTCCCCATGCCCATATATGCGGGCCTTTTTGCCAGTGCAAAGTGTCCCGATGCCCATATGTGGGGGCCTTTTTGCGAGTGCAAAGTGTCCCCATGCCCATATATGGGGGCCTTTTGGACAATGCAAAGTGTCCGCATGCCCATATATGGGGGCCTTTTTGCCGGTGCAAAGTGTCCCCATGCCCATATATGGGGGCCCTTTTGCCAGTGCAAAGTGTCCCGATGCCCATATATGCGGGCCTTTTTGCGAGTGCAAAGTGTCCCCATGCCCATATATGGGGGCCTTTTTGTGAGTGCAAAGTGTCCTCATGCCCATATATGGGGGCCTTTTTGCGAGTGCAAAGTGTCCCCATGCCCATATATGGGTGCCTTTTTGCCAGCCCTCCTATGTAGGCAAGGCCCCAAAATCCTAATCTCGCAGACTAGAGTGGCCTCCAATGGCCTCTCCTACATAAATCCCAGAGGCCAGGCGAGGCGAGACTGGCCTCAAACAGCGGCTCCTATATAAGCAAGGCCCAGAAGTCCGAGTGTCGCCGGCGGGACTAGCCTCAAGCAGCCATTTCTATATAACGAAGACCCCGCACGGAAAATGCGGCAAAATATGCGACGGAACACTAACAGACCGGCCCTGAAAATGCGGGGAAAACGCGAAAAATGCAGGGAAAAAATGCGAACCGAATCCCCCCCCCCTTGCATAATGATTGGTGGCAAAGGATAAAGTGGTGCAACAACCCCACACCCATGGCACGCAAATACGAGGCAAAGGGCCATTTTGCTCCCCAGTCTTCCACAGTGCCAGGTCTTGGTCCAGGATTTGTGAGGATAGAATGGTGCTGGTGGGCTTTGGTTAGCAATCAGTGCACAACATGCGTCTCACGATGCCATTGCTGGTGCCCATACAGATGCCACTGTCAGTGCAAACTGTTGTTTTGATGCGGCCTGAACCCTGAAAGCACCCTACTCTGCTACGCATCCCCACATGATCATCCTTTCCCTTGACCTGATACCACTGCCCTCACGTCCCCTCAGCCGGAGCACGTTGCACTGGCACTGGCACCCCTCCTCTCCCTCCATTTACGCCCTCCCTTTAACACACATCACATAGGCCCTGCTGCAAACAACGCTCAAAGCGCAACAAGACTTACAAGATCCTGAATTCTGCCACCTCCTCCCTGGCTGACAGCCTCGATTCATGTTCAGTCTCAAGGGGCTCTGCCCAGTGTTCGGGCAATTATTATTGGACCCCGATCATCAACGTCCACTAGCGGGGGCAGAGGCTCCACAGGAAAGATGGCCCCTGAATGCTCTTTTCAACATCCCGGTAAAACAGAGTCACAGTAGCAGCTTGCATGAGTTTGGTCAGATCAGCCAAAAAAAAACCCCACCTCGCTTTTGTGGTTCTGCGCTTTGCATTGGCTGTTGCTCATATGCAATCATTTGAATTGTAGTCTTCGGATGAATCTGGTAAGACAGAATTTTGGAAGCCAATGCAGCTGCTGTGATTTGACGAGGTATCAATCAATTCTCCAAGCGTATAACACTACATGTCCAGCACGAAACAGGCAGGGGCCTTGGCATGGCACAGTGGTAGGAACACTCCTCCTGGAGCTCGGGAACAGGGTGAAGCTGTGGAACACTCCAGCAGAAAACAATGCACCTCATCGATTGATGCGGACGTTTCCACATGGAACAGCCCTCCCTTCAATCCTGCACACATCAATCATTTCAGAAAAAGTGACTCAGTGAACCTCTGCTTTTGTATATATGCCGTCACTTGTATGCCGATAAACACAACACCACAGCGAATTATGACAGCATGCACGCGGAAATGGGGATGCAGCACACATCTTCATTAACACCCAGGAGTTCCCACAGTGCGAAACGTTTACCACTGGTGTGTGTACGGTGAACCGTAAACTACAATACGACCGGGGACGAATCCAGGCGAGTTCAGGCGAAGGTTAGCATCCTGTGTCCTCCCGTGTTACAGTCCTGAACGCTGAGTCCATGGTGAATGGTTGCCACCCTTTTGCGGATTACGAGCCTTATTCCCTAACCATCAATGCTGCCTTCATAATTCTCACATTCCAGGGATCTACTGCTGGGGGGTATTGACCCCTCCGAGCCTTTCACTCAGGCTCACAGGCCGTGCCCAGACACAGAGGTGTGACTGGCTAGGCGAAGCTCGCCACCTCCCCGTTGCTCAGTGACCTTGCACACTGGAGCCCCACGGGGGAACATGCATCCATCCGCCGACGACCGCCTTATCAGCCACAGCGGTAGTGACATTACAAGTAATGCAGCATATCAGACTCACTGGTGTGCTTCCCTCTTGCCTTTGCAAACCCTTTACAGACAGGGGCATCAAATGGCGGATACGTTGTGCCGGGACGGGGGGGGGGGGGGATACAGCTGCAAGGCTGCGCAACGCAATGCAAGCATTGCATGTGCACTGCTGCGTACACACTAGAGGGCAGGATGGATGGATGGAGGATGATCGGCTCAAGCAACAGTGCACAACAAATCGCTTCTGGTCAAAGGCCAATGAAACGAGAGGTTGACATGGAAAGAGGATGTAAGTGCAGCAGAAACTCGCAAAGGCCAGGGTATGGCAAGGCACAGACTTGGCAGGGCATGGGCAGGGCAGGGCAGGGCAACATAGGACAGGTCGGGTCTGGGCAAGGCAGTACAGTGCAGCGCAGGGCAGCGCAGGGCAGGGCCCACATTTGGAGTTGATTATCAGGGTGTACCACTACCACCTCGCAACCTCCCCTTCATGCTTACTCTTTCTTTTTGGTGGCTGAGAAGTGAAGATCCAAGCATGGGGAGAAATCCATGTGGCAACATAATCGCTACCTCCCCCCTACATAAGCGAGGAATCCGAACGACAAAAAAATGGACCCTCTCATGCTCCCCATAGCGGGGGGCAATCCAAGCGGCAACTTGACCGGTGCCTTTGCGCGTTCCTAGAATGGACTCAACTCAAAATGGCCAAATAGCCCTTGCCGTCTCGAGATCCCCGCACTGAAGATTGATAAAGGTGCCTTATCTAATCCTAGGCATTCTTCAAGTCCGCACAACAAGGAACATCAAACTAGCCAACTACCCCCTACCCACTGGGCATCCCCACACCGTGGATCGATCAAATTGGCTACATAAGTCTTGCACTCGTGGAGTCCCCACCATGTGGTACATCGCAGTGCCGAAACAAGCCCCAACCTCTCGGGATCCTTACATTGGGGCGAAATCAAGTTGGGCACAACACCCCTGCCTTGGCTGGGTCCCCATATCGTGGAAGAATCAAATGGCCTATAGAACCCTTGTCTTATTGGGTGCCCCGATCAAGGAGCAAATAAAGTGGCCACATACCCCATGCTTCT
Source organism: Eutreptiella sp. 'Long Island Sound 2002' (assembly GCA_964036045.1). Lineage (NCBI taxonomy): Eukaryota > Euglenozoa > Euglenophyceae > Eutreptiales > Eutreptiaceae > Eutreptiella > Eutreptiella sp. 'Long Island Sound 2002'. The sequence goes on from OZ038391.1 coordinate 11,882,561, forward strand.
CAGGCTCATAACATGCAGATGGAAGCACATTGCATACATAACCCCTACCTTCACTAGGTCCACACAAGGGGAGCCATCAAAGTGGCTACATACCCCGCACATTATCGGGGTCCCCATATGGGCAGCAATCAAAGCAGCTCAAGAAGCGCGATCCGCCCGGACTGTGCGAACATTGTAATCACATCACACACACCAACATACACACAGACAAACGCGGTTCTCTTCCTTTCCATCATTTGGTCATGTGCCACACGCAAAGGTGTGGTTGTGCAAGCGCATACATATGCCCATCTTGTGTGCCTGTGTGTGTGTGTGTGTGTGTGGTTGGGTGGGTGGGTGGTGGGCGCACCCTGGCATGTGTCTATGCGTGAGTGTGCATGTAATGAAATCAAATTGGATGAATAACTCCCAATCTCTCAAGATCCCCAAAACGGGGAAGCAAACAAGGGGGTTCTATACCACGTGCCATTTCATTATCCCCGCATTGGGGAGTGGTCAAACTGTCTAGATAATCCTTACCTTCTCAGATTTGAGTAGCAACAAGGAATGAAATTGGTTGTCTTCAACGCATTCAATCACAATAGCAGCACAACACTTCCAATCTCAAGGGTGACAGAAGTGGGAGTAATGAATTTGGCTACATCACCTATGCCATTAGGGGTTGCCCACATCAAGGCAAAGTTAGAGTGGCCACGTAACCCTTGGTTTCTTGGGGTGCCCATGGCGGGGAGCAATCAAAGTGGCAATATCACCGGTGCCATCTAGGGCTCACCACAAAGCGGAGGATTCAAACGATCCACATAACGCGTCCCTTCTTGGGTCCCCAAAAGGGGGACACATCAAGGTGGCTATATAACCTCAGCCTTCCGAAAATCCCCACATCAGAGAGGAATCCAACTGCCGAAAAAGAAACCCAACTTCTCATTCTGCCCATAGTGGAGAGCAATGCAACCCGCTACATCTCATTCTGCCCATCGTGGGAAGCAATGCAACCGGCTACACGATGCATGCCTCCAAGACGTGCATGCAACAGGCTAAAATCAAACTGGCCAAATTCCCCGTGCCCTCTCGGTATCCCCACACTGGGCATCAATCAAAGTGGCTACACAAACCCCGCACATGTGGGGGCGCCACAACGAGGAACATCAAAGCAGCGAAACAACCCGTAACCTCCACATTGGAGAGAAACGAAGTTGGCAACTCAAATCCTGAGGGGGCAACCAAAGTAGCGACATCTGGTGTGGCTTCTAGGGCTCCCCACAAAGCAGGGGATTACACGTGGCAACATAACCGTTGTGGGCTTGGGTCGTCACATGGGGGACAAATCAAAGCGGCAATATAACCCTGCCTTTTCAGTGTCCCCACATCAAGGAGGATTCCGATTGCCTTCAAGAAAAAACTAGCCCCGCATGATCCCCACAGCGGGGAGCAATCCAAGCGGCTACATGACGCTTGTCTCCTCGACGTAACGCGGCTAAATACCCCCTGCCCTCTGAGCATCCCCAGAAAGGGGATCAATAAAAACGGCTACATGAGTCGTACATTACAGGGTCTCCCCTACGAGGAACATCAAAGGGCCAAAAAACCCCTAACCTCTTGGAATCTTGGCATTGGGAATAAATCAAATAGGCTACACAAACCCCGCGTCCCCATATCATGGAAGAAACATATGACCCACGTAACCCTTGTCTTTTTTTGTCAACCAAGGACATGCAAGGGAGCAAGGGTCCAATTTTTGGAGTTGCTACATTCTTGCGTGCTGCTTGTGGTCACAACCAACACTTGCAGCATGGGATGGAGTAGCCTTGCGCCAACGATGATGATTTGGTATTTAGTGGTCCTGTTGTGTGCGATGCGTGGTTTGCGATGACATGCAATTGCCTGGGGTATTATTTGGTGTAAACATGTGGCTGTGTAGTTCACTCGTGGGATGCCAATTTCTGAGCATGGTGCTGATACCGGCATCGAATTCGTGCAAAGCCAGCTCTACCCACACCACTTTAGGGGTGATGGGTGGGTTGACAACATTGATGGGGCAGTTTCACTTTAAATGTGGATTGAATTTTGCCGTTACCTCCGTGCATTGCGTGTGAAATCAACATGTCGATTTGCCTTTGTATGCTCTTGTGCCGTATTCATTGAAAACAAGGGCACGGTACTCTGCCAAAGGAATACCGGAGACACAAAGAGAGTTGGTCAACCAATTCTAAAATAGTGAGTTTCGTGTTCTAAAACAGTGAGTTTTGTGTTGTGTTGTTTCATCCATAAGATACCAATGCCAATGTATTAGCCATATGACCATTCTCTTTGGGGCTAGGAATTGCTAACAGGGCCCAGGTGCTAATCCGAGCTCATGTTGGGGTGGAACATGCATGTGGTGCGTAGTACATGTGGTTCAAAACCATGTGCTTATGTGCCTGGCATGGATGACCTTTTTGAGGGAATGACGTTGTTGGGTTGAACGGCAACAAAGCGGTCACTTCATGCCTCGATGGTGGGTTTGTATTTGGCATCAAGGTAGCATATACAACACCACAATATGGGGCGGTGGGTCATGTTGTTTGTTGTTGGTGGTGGTGGTGGCGTTGTTACACCTCCCAAATTTCCACCATGCTCCACGAAGACACATATTTTCTTACTTCAATTGGGACCCACAATACAAAAATGTCTAGCTTGAGGACTCTGGCCATCTAATATGCGGAAAAAGTAGGTCATGGGGTACGGTGTACACACTCTCGGGGCTGGGTAGGCACTGACAAGGTTCACTACCTTTTGTGCAATCACCTCTTTTTGAACCGCTTGTCTTCCTTGCTGACCATAGATTCACTTTACCCTTGCTATCATGCATCATGCAAAATGTGCCCTTCTCGAATGCGTGGACCCTCCTTGGGTGATGCTAGTGTAGTGTGCATGACATGTGCTACTGTGGTTCTTTTGTGCCCATTTATGTGTGCATCTTTGGGTGCTTCTTTGCATTTGGCCTATCCACCCACTAGCCTTTGACTTCAGCTACCATCTCGACCCCGCTCCATGTGCAACAAGGTCCGCACAGGTCATAAAGGCATTCATGGGATGAGGAACTTGGAGGGGTGCCGCCACCACCAAATGGCATCTCAACCACACACTATACAAGCATGTGATGAACAACGCAAAAGTAGCCTAATGGGTACCTGATCAACAATTGGTCATGCTACAACGGTGCAATGGGGCCAAGATGCAACATTGCATTGTGGGTTAGCAAAGAATTGAGAGGTTACTCAAAGAAGGAGCTCTGTAGTCAAGGGCTTTGATGGTCATGCCACCCACGAAGAAGATGGTACAGAGGTGATCACCCTCTCTTGCCTTTGTGGAGTCGATCCAATTTAAGTGGGATGGCAGCAAAGCGGTTGCACCGGCACTAGAAAAGAATATTACCTTGAGAGAGAGTTAAATTTCTACAACATGTGTAAGACAATCTCATTCATGTGTGACCGCAAGATCCTTTGTACCAAGTTGGTCCTGGGCTTCGAGTGCTGGTTTGTAGATTGCCATACATCACCATGTGAGGATTGCACGTTGGACATGCATCACATCAAACCTGACCCAGGACAGAAGCAAGCAATGGGAGGATGTTGCAGGATGCGGAGGCTGAAGACAGAGAACAAGTAGGGAAATTATGCAAGCTGGAAGAAGAACATAAAAAATGAGCCTACAAACAGAGTCCAACAAGAGATTGGCCCCTATTGCAACAAGGCACTAGGCAGAGTGGAGGGGTTCTGGTTCTGTAGGGGCAATCACCTAGGAATACAGTGAGCGGTTAGGACACATTGGCAATGGCAGCACCTGTGTCCAACTAGGTCCTCGGTGTTCGGCTCACGAAGATGATGAGATCAGTGTGGATATGCCAAAGGATGATAGCCATGCCAACCAACACTGCATTTCCGGCAATCGTTTGATGGCATGTTGTGTTTAAAAGTAGTCTCCCAAAAAAACAAAGAAAGCATGGAGCAAGAATGTGAATTGTTATCTTCTTCTCGAGAGGGCTTTCCAAGCAACTGTCGTCTTTTCTTGTGTTTGCTAACACCAATTTTCGTCAAATCAAACCCCGCATCTTGTTGAAAGAGACCAGCAGTTTGGCTAACCGAGCTTTGATGAGCTTGACCTTCGCAAAGGGGAACGCAACTTGCATCACCACTCCAGCTTTGGTCATTTCCATGGCCCACCTCCTTTCTACCACCAACTCCAAAAAGTCTCCTACAACTAGCACCTAGTCCCACATCTCACACCACAGCCTTTCAAGGAACCACAATCATTTTTGCAAACTCACCAAACTCACCGCTTGGAAACAAATGCTTGAACACCCGCAATCTTGTTGCACAAACCCATTGAATGGCCTTGTGCCAATATTGGATGTCTTTTTTGAAGGTAAAATATGGGCAAAGAGCACTTTGGTCACTTTGCAACTCACGCGTCACACGAGTAGCCACAATCCACCTAACTCAACCCGAGGAGGGCTACATAATTGTGTCATGTTGGGGTACCCAAATTTGGAAAGCATGGAATGGCTACAACATTGCCATATTTGGGTCTCCAAAGTGGACAAGATTGGCATGGCTACATGCCCCCGCCAAAAATTGCAACATCCATTAAATTCTAGTAGCCATTAGTGGCACTACCATCACGCCAAAGTGCAAGGATGGCAACAAGCACACAATGGCAAGTGGTAGTGGGCAACAACACCACAAAAGAAGACAGTTCATCGCATGCAACATTCAAGCACCGGGGCCTACTAGTGCTCTGCATGCTAGCAAGGTACTCAAACACCGGACTAAACAATCTGCCACAGACATTGTAAGCTTTATAACTAGGACAGGCCCACATTACGATTTTTTTATTACGATTTTACGGCATTTTTTTTACGATTTTACGGCGTTTTTTTACGATTTCGTTACGATGCTTCGGGAGCATTCACTACCCTACCGTCCCATGTTTTCACTTGTTTTCAAGCCTAAAAATTGGCAATAGGGGCAAGGGATGTGCATATCTCAATGATTGTTGTGTATGTAGGGACGCGGTGGCTTAGAGAAGTGAGCATGTGGAGCAAAAAAAAGGGGACCCTCCTCTCCTGGTCCGCGGCATCAAAAACTGGCCGCCCACGGCCGCTTCCTCCCCCTACGCATGGTTTGGATCCAAGAACACGATCCGGGGAAGAGGATGTTTGCATGTAGGGGTGGCCTTGTAGAGGAAGAAGAGGGACCCCGGCACTCAAGGGTTTGGGAAGACGAGGGAAGAGGTGGAAGACGAGGGAAGAGGTGGAGGACGAGGGAAAAGGTGGAGGACGAGGGAAGAGGTGGAGGACAAGGGAAGACGTGGAAGTCGAGCCACTAGAAACGTCCTTCAACGTCACCGTTCACGAAGAGTGCCACGGCACAGCGACACAAATCAGGGCGCGTGTTGCCCCGATTCGAGTCATCTAGCAAACCAGCAAGGCTGAATGAGCGCTCCACATCCACGCTGGTACTGGCATCCCAAGCAGTGCCACCACCAGTTCCGACAGTGGACCTGACAGGGCTGACCAAAACTGCATTGGATCCTCAACTTGCTTGGCCTTCTGGCTGTCCATGTTGACATAGAGTTCCCAGTCAGCCCGCATTGTGTCGGAGAAACCAAAGATCTCCTTATTTTTCTCCCACGTTGTATCCCGGAGTGGCAATTGCTTGGGATCAAATACTTGCAAAGTTCGGGCACAAACAGGGGGGTCCACATGGCAAAAATCAGCAACATGGGGGGGGGTCCAGAGGCCAAGAATCAGCAACAGAGGGGGGGTCCAGAGGCCAGTGTCCTTTTTTTGGGGGGGCAGAGGATAGCGTTCCCTTCTTTTTGCCCATGGAGACAAAGAGCGAAAAGGAAAAAAAATTGCCTGCCACATAAACATCACAGCCACGCATGCACACGCAACAAAGGGGTTGTGGGCAGGGAAGGCAATGGGGAAGGGGCAAAGGGGACAAGGAAGGGGAAAGGGGGAGGGGGCACAGTGACAGTGAGGTGGAGAGGAGAGATGTACCGTACAACACAGCGCCAAAAACGATAAAAAAATCGCCAAAAATTACGAAAGTTACGAAAATTACGAAAATTACGAAAAATTACGATCGTAATCTGGGCCTGTCCTAGTTTATAAAAGTAAGGCACCCAAGTGAATGATTCCACACATTAGCACATCATCACCAATAGTGGGTTGTGGTTTCAAGAGAAGGGGATATTCCGCAAGATGCAACTAGCAATGGGGGAGGTGGTGGTGGATTGGTTCATGCACTCAGCATGCATGGATCTCTCCGTTGATGCACAAAGCCATTGTGAATAGAACACTAGAAATGTGATGTATGTATTCTTATGTGTGCACGGGACTACAAGTTCCATGCCCTTAGACAATTCCTCAAACTGTGAGGCGCAAGAAACGCATTCTCTTGACCTATGCTTCCATATCTATGCTGGTGGCAAACCATACTATGGCCAAACTGCCGTGGGCAAACCGCATGCCACCTCTTGCAAACCTCGAAATATGGCACACATCATACAGCTCTAGGGGTCTCAACCTGAGTGCAACCGACAACGGCCTTATTCAAGGAGTGGGTACAGACCCATACTTTGGCACCAAGGCATTTGCACAAAATGTGAGCTCAGTATTGGAGATCTCATGGACCAAGCAATCACAAATTGCATACTACAACAAGAGTCCGTGGCTTGCAACATGTTTAGGTACCGGTCTAACATGACATTTGACACCTTGGTTTGGTGTTGTACTCCACCAGCAGCGTGCTGCTGGAGAGTGGTGGTCTTAGAAGGTATGGCAGGCCAGAGCACAGCAAGTTAGGGGAGGGCAGAGCAGAGAGAATGGCAGGGCAGGGCAGGGCAGGGAAAGCAGGTTAGCACAGGCGCGGCGAGGGGCAGGGCAGGGGCAGGGCAGGGCAGGGCAGGGCAGAGCACGGCAGGGGGCAAAGCAGGGCAGGGCAGGGCATGGCAGGGCATGGCAGAGCAGAATAGGGGGCGAAGCAGGGCAAGGCAGGGCAGGAAAGGGCAGGGCAGGGCAGGGCAGGGTAGGGTAGGGGGCCCACTCTGCTACAGCCAGCGGAAAAGTTGCCATGAAATCTGCAGCTCCAACATGGGACCTCTGTCAAAGCAGGGCCAAGCACTATGACCAGTAGGACTTGTCCGTGTTCCGCATCAACATTTTGGTCAAGCGCTCGTAGCGGATGCGCTGCCGCTCCTGCTGCGCACGTAGTAACGTACTTTCGGGGCTGAAATCTAAGGCCTTGTGCAGACTTGCGACAGCTGCACTGATGTTACCCACCCCTGCGGCAGTGGGTGCATAGTCGAGGATATCTGAGGCACTTGGCTTGGCGGTGATGTGCAGGCCCAGCCACTTCCCTGCACATGCACTGACCAATGTGTTGTCTAATGCAAAAGGGGTCAAAAGGAATCAGAGCACTTTATCCAACACAACCTGGCTGCCTGTTTGAGAAACACGCGTTTGAGCATCACAAGGGGTATAGGATTGCTATTCATTGAAAACCGCGCTTCTGGATCCTAAAATGGGGCACTTCAGGGCTTGCCAGCTTTTTCACGAAGTGAATCCAGGAAACACCCGTTGCCCATACTTCAAATGGCTCAAATTGGGCTCCTTTGGGGTTTTGGAAGCGAGGTCAAAACAGGCTCAAAACACCTGAAAAATATCACCGGATGGTGCCTACAGGTCTAGGGCCAAGACGGATCAAAATTCCTTTGGGACACTGGAAGCAGTGTTTTGAGCACGTTTTCAGCGCAGATTGAGCCACTTTGGCCCACTAAAACATCAAAAAACTCCTGAAGATAGGCCATGTTGGGGCCAAGAATGTGTATGTTTGGGCCATTGTGAGGGCGGGAAGCTACAGAAGGTGGGCGTTTTGAGGCGAATTGATTGCCCTTGGAATCAGGAATGGCCCAATCTTGGTTCGGGGCTGTGTAGCCAAAATTCACTTGGTTCATTTTTGGCCCTTTAGGGGGTCATTGCTTGGACACATATTGTAGAGTCAGCAGATAAAACAAGCTTCTTTGGCCCAAGTAAAGGCAGCTGACCAGAATTGATCTTCGGGACTGGCGTCGTTGGGGGATCCCTTTTGTGTGTCCAAAACCAGTCCAGCTCTGAAAAGCAGCGCTTTCCAGAGCACGCCTGGCCCTAGGTGCCATACTGGAATTTTTGGCTCAATTCCAGTATTTCAGAAGTTCAAAAGTAGAGAGCCCAAAGCGTTGGGATGGAGTCATTGGCACACACAAGAAAACGTCTTGCTGTCTTATTCATTCATTGCTTGCTTGCACTCAGCTGAGCATCAATCATGGTGCAGGAGGGTGAAGATGAGGGTGAGGGTGAGGATCATACCTGGGCGTAACACCTGCCGAGGCAGGTGTCGGCCGGTGTCAAAATTTTCTTCAGCAGGTGTCAGCAGGTGTCAAAATTTTTTTCGGCAGGTGTCGGCAGGTGTCAAAATTTTTTTCGGCAGGTGTCGGCAGGTGGTAGGCATTGCAGTGGCTATTGCTGGAAACCACACACACAAACGCACATACCCATCAGCACACAGGCGCGCGCACACACAGAGGGCCATAGTGTGTAGAACAAAAGAAATGCATCTTGGACTGATGGATAATGGACTGCATATAGTGAAGTACAGCCCATACCAGCACAGTCGGTATTGCGGCTTGGGCAAATCGTCAAGGAACAATCCGGACGGCTTCTGCCAAAAACTGCTGTACGACAGGAACATGATAGCGCCCATAGCTCAGTTCACACGTGCCTCCATTCGCCTTAAAGAGCTCCATTTGTTGTCGAATTCAATTGTCCGCAACTCCCATTTTTCCCATTTGATAGACAGTGCGGAACAGCACAAAAACTTGTGGCACAAGGTCTGCTGGAACAGCAATCACCAGATTCACCACACTGTGCGCATTGGCTTGGCTGTCTAGCACCACAACATGCAGATGAAATTGCTTCTGTTCATGCCCATTTACACGATAGAAGCGCACGCAACCCAGGGTGCACACAACACAACTCGGCAGGTGTCGGCAGGTGTCAAAAAATATTTCGGCAGGTGCTGGCAGGGGTCAGCAAGTGTTTCGGCAGGTGTTGCGCCCAGGTATGGTGAGGATGATGGGAGCCCACCTGAATACAAACAAGTGAGCCTGTAGAAGTAGGCTGCATTGTATCCATCCATCTTGTCAAAGCCCATCCGCAGAAAATGCTCCCCTAGAGCCTGTGAACAAAGGGGACCCATCCGGCAACATTGCATGGCAGTTCTGGGCGAAGCTAGTGCAATGCAAAGTATTGTGCGCGCTGCCAGCGGTCACTGTGCGGGCCAAACCTTGCAGTTGGTACCAAGTTGCACTGCAGTGCCCGTCGATGTCATGTGTGCGACCGCAAACACCATACATCGACGTCGTTGCCTCCTTCACAGTGCACACGAGCGGTGGGCACTCGGGATCAGGACAATCTGTTGTGGCATGTGCCCATGCCAGGCCCTCAGTCAGTGTGACGGGGTGCAATACCAGCCGAGCCTTTGCGGATTGGAAAGCCCTAGAGGCACTAGGCCCGCGGGTGGTATGCATGTGGGTGCCCCAGCACCCCCAACTTTTACCCCCAGCATCTCCAACGATCAAGAAAACGCTCGACTGCCAAATCATAAACACAAACACCACCACCGATCGACTGCCCCCCACAGCCACGCCATACAACCCATTTTGCTCCCCACCAGCACAGTCCCTCATCCTTCGCCATCCGGCGCGCGTGCCCGTGCCTGTTCGTTTGCCGTTGCCTGTGCCTGTGCCTCTGCCTATGCCGAAGAGACTGTCGGCACGGGTCAAGCGTTACATTTGCAACGACGTGTTCCAGCACCGCAGCAACAGCAAGTGATCACCCCCGCCTCGGGTTAAGTCATGAAATTTGGCGGATGCACTGGAACGGGCGGGCGGGCGGGTGGGGGGGGGGGGGGAGGAGGACTCTTAAAAGGGGGGGGGGGGGGTTCGAGGTCGCTAATGGGGAGCGGTCGGAAGCCTTGGATGGTGGTTTAGGGGAACCACAAAGGTCAAGAAACATGGGTCGCGTGGGAGGGTGAACTGGAGGGTGCGCCTTCACCCCCCAAAGGGGGACTTGATATACAGCGGAGGATTTGCCGAATGGCGTCCCCAAGCCACTCCCGCTTGTGTAGATATGAGCTGCACTCCTGGGCACAATAGTGCGAGCAGAGGCAACTCTTTCACGCATGACTCAGGCCCTCTCTTTCAGGCACACAACATGCGTTGTCGCCCGTCGACGACAAAAACTGTGGACAGAATGACAACGGTCAGACGAGTGTGTCCGATGGTACTGCGCGCCAACAGAGTGTTCGCGCGCCAAACCTGTGGCCGCACCCCCGCGGGCTCGACTCCCCTGCAACGCCCTCGCGTCTACACACAGCAAACCTCTCGCCTCCGGCCGCTCATCATCACTGGCTACAGACCGCGACCACACTACACGTCGCCTTCCCGACGCTGCCAGCCAAACGCGCCAACCCCCCGTGAGGTCGCACTCCAGCCCCCCCGTGTGACATTCCGTCCGGTTGTTGTTTCTTTACGGGGCCCTGGACGGTCACCCGTTCTTCCCTTCGCATGTTGCGTCGGGTCGCTGCGTTCTGTCGGCCGCTGCGGCCGGTGCTCTTGCCGGTGTCGTTTCCGCGTTCGCGGAGCCCAGTAGTTGGTGTGCCGGGGCTATGCTGACTGTGCTGACCCCCCATCCCGAGAAAAAGGGTCAGACGGAGTCGCCGTGTTGGACAAGGCTGTGCTGGGGGGTGCTGCTGTGAATGCACGGGTAATGCTCAGCGTTTTGATGGGACTCATGCGTTTTGAGCGGAATGTGATTTGCACGTGACGCAAGGGGCGTGCCCCATACGAGAGCCACGTTGCGCACGACTCTTTGACGCAGTCATTCCAGGGCCCACACCCCCGAACAGGAAAGCCTCGCTCGAGAGCTTGTGCCCTGGAGCCGTACACTCAGACCTGGTTGTAGTACTGGTAATCCGTGTAGTACTCCTTCGGGGGGATGCTCAAGGCAGCCCCCAGCACAAGCCCCAAATCCTGATCGCTGAGCTCCGGAAACAGCTCCTTGAACTGTTTGGTCACCTCTTCAGGGCTGCTGCCTTTTTTGGCATGCACCTGTGGACAGGGATGTATTAGAGGGGGGGGGGGCATTCGCCTTTTCAAGTCCTGGACGCTAGTGCGATTGAGGGGATCAGGGGGTTAGCGGGTGAGAGCTCATCTATATACAGCTGTATACAGATATATAAGGCCCTTACCCCCCCCGCCCCCCCAGCGTATCGCGGCGCGACGGAAGGACCCGGGCCTCCGTCCTATGTGGGATCCTCTGAGGAGCGACCCTGCCCAGACCTCGGGCTGTGCGCTCCCCCATCCGCGCCCGCAGGTGCAGGTGCGGCTGTGGGGGGTTGGGCGCCCCCCCCTCCCGATGACTGCACTTGCCGAGTGAAGCCAAGGCTCAAGAGCCCCCCCCCGCGGGGCGGCAAACGGGCTGCCGCACCCCTGCGCTGCGAGGGGCGCCCCTGACGGTCTGTCCCACGCGCTGCCCTGCCCCCCCGAGTCGCACTGCCGCGCTCCTGCGCCTGTGCCGCCCCCCCACGAAGGGAGGGGGGGGGGCTGCGCCGTGCCGGAGGGGGGGCGGGACCACCCTGTCCCCGACCCTGGCCCTGTCCCTGACACCCCTGACCCAGAGCAGCAGCCTCTGGCTGCCCCTGAGCCTGCACCACAGATTGCCCTGCAGCACCCTGCTGCCCCACACCCTGCCCTGCAGCATTCCGCTGGCCCAGGCCCTGTCCTGCAGCATCCTGCTGCCCCAGACCCTGCCCTGCAGCATCCTGCTGCCCCAGACCCTGCCCTGCAGCACCCTGCTGCCCCAGACCCTGTCCTGCAGCATCCTGCTGCCTCTGATCACTGAGGGGTGGGGAGGCACCTTGACCCTGTCCATCCCGAAGCCACCCTGCAGCTCCTTGCTGCTCGCGATCCCGGGGTGGGGGTGGGCCACCCTGAGCCCCATCCGCCCGCGCCGCATCAATGAGCGCGGCCGAGATGGAGCCAAAAACGTCCGCAAGGCTTGCGCGCCCCTGTCCCTGCCCCCCGCCCCCCCCGCGGGACGCGCCCACAGTTGGAAGGGGGGGGGGCAGTGAAGTTGTGGCCGACGACGCAGCCAGCGGGGGTGCCCGCAGCCACCGCCCCCCAGGAGATATGAGGCCAGAGCCACTGAGGCTGGTCGCCCGTGGCTGGGACTGCGGCTGTGGCTGACCCACCCCCCTGCCGCCCGCCCCCCCCCCCGCATACCCCCGTGGGTGGTGGGGGTTGGAGTCCCGGGAAGAGTGGGAGAGAGATGACCCAGCCCTAGGAGGGGGCCTCCGGCGCGGTGGCTCGTCGTCGGAGGAGGAGCCGACGCGTGGCGGCCGCTGCCTCCGCCCCAGCACTGCCGGCGGCAGCACGCGCCGCCGCGCCTGCGGCGGCTCATCCTCTGATGAGCCCCGCGGCGACTCCCGCCCTCGGGAGCCCAGCACCGTGCCTGGGGGGGGCGCAGGCGGGTGCACCTGCTGGGGCGCTTGAAGCCACGCACGCAGTGCCCTGGCCCCCGCGCGTTGCGCTGCCGGTGCCAGCCGGTGTCCCTCGTGGCCTAAGGAGCAGCAGTATTTAATGCCTTGACCGGTTGCCGCGCACGCCGCGCACGTCGCCGCTCCGTGCGCAGGGCACAAAACGCGCACGGTGCCCAAACCGCGTCCGAGCGCCCGAGGGGCCCCAACAGGGCGCGCCGGCGGTGGTGGCTGCGCGGGCGGGCAGCGCGGCCGCTGCGGGCGCGCCCGCTGGAAGGGGCGCAGCGGCGCCCGACCACCCAGGGGGCGAGGCAAGTAGTCGTTCAGGAAGGCCTCCTGGCGCCCCCTGCCCGGCCTAGCCAGCCGCCGCGCCCATAGGGCCCTGCAGTGCACCTCAAGGCGGCGCATGTGCTCCTGCATGGCTTGGCGGCACGCGAACACGGGCCTCTCCGTGCGACCCATGCACCTGTAGCCTCCAAGCGGGACAAGTGCATTGCAAAGTGGGCGCAGCTGGCCCCCAAGGAGCTCACCAGCACGCAGAAACTGTTGCGTTCTGTCGAGTGCGAGCTTGAGCACGTGCGCGCGTTCACGTAGTGGCAGGACACGCCCCGCCAACTTGTGCCCTGGGGCCGCTGGGAGGGCCCGGCCCGCATGCTCTTCGAAATCCACGGCCAATTCCACGTACGTGACTTGGCCCTGGCCAGGGAGCCACAACAGGGCCCCTGCCCACCGCAGCAAGGCATGCAGAACCGTCGCCTCCCACGGCCAATGCGGCGGCAGCCCCTCAGGTGCATCCAACGGGGGTCGGGCCGGAGGCCTGGGCAGTGGGCCTGCCCCAAGTTGGTGCCACGGATAGGCAGCGCGTGCGTCCGGCGCCCGGCCCCGCGCCGGGCCGAAGACGGTCGAACGGTGGTCCCCCCTCTGCTGGGCAGCGTCCAATGCCGTCTTGCGCGCCGCGAGCACGGCAAGGAACATCCCGTACAGGCGGTACAGGAGGTCCTTTGCCAGCTGCAGCGCATCGTTGTCGGGCACTAGGGCCAGCGGGAGCAGCCCTGCTGAGCGCAGACAGGGAGGCCACGCAGACGGTACAGCCAACGTGGGGAGAGGGCGCGCCGCCACCTCCACTAGCGGGCGCCATGCCGCCCGTGCCGGCTCCCAGGAGGGGCAGGCCCACAGCATGTGCTCGTCCGTTTCGGCGGGGGCCCCACAGTGAGGACAACGCGGGTCCGTGCGGATGTGGTGCTCGTGGGCTCGCGCCGCAGTCCACGTAGCCCCAGCTAGCTGCGAGCGCAGCAGCACCAGCTCCAGTTCGTTGCACGCTACGGTCAGTGCATGACGCACCGCGTCGCGCTGCACGGCTCCCCCGAGGCCCCCGTACGTCCGCGGGCGGCGGCGCTCCAAGGCCTGCAGCGCGGAGAACCGCTGGCTCTCCCGTACGCGATGGCACACCTCGCCCCAATCATCCAGAGCCAAGTGCAATGGTGCCGCTTGCCCAGGCAGCCGCCACTTCCACCAGCCCTCAAGGGCAACCCAGCCGAGCCTCCGGGTGTCTTGCAGCGCACGCCCCACCGGTCCCGTCAATGGCGGCTTGGGGCGCTCCTCCAGCACTGCCTGCACCAGCACCTGCACCGTGCCGGTGGTGGCGGATGCTTGCGCCAGCCACAACAGCCGTTGGTACTGCGCCCGCCATGAGGGCGCCACGCGGTGTCCAGGCGTGAGCACCGACCACAAAACCTCGCGGTTCCGGGAAACTCGCGTTGGGCCCCACAGTGCAATTGCAGCTAGGGAGTCCAGCGCCCGCATGTCGGCCTCCCCGACTTCAGCCAATTCTGACCCCCATAGAGCCTTGGCGAGCGCGAGGGTGCCCAGCGCTGTAGCCCGCTGGCGAAGCACCGGGATGCACCCGATGCGGCGAAGGATGGCCTTGGCGCGATCCATCCGGGTCTGGAGGAGGGGCCCCGTGCCGCGCCGGGCTTCAACCCGGATACCCACGCCCAGCTGGCGAAATTCATCCTTGTTGGGGATTTCTAGGCCCCTGAGCCGCGCCGGGGCGTCCGCCGCCGTGGCCCCCAGGGCCCACGCCCCAGACTTGTCGGGGCGGACGTCCTGTCCAGTGATCCGCAGCCACTCGGCGGTGCGGTCACAGACATCCTGCCGATCCTGGGAGGTGCGTGTCATGGCTTGCGTGTCATCCGCATAGCCAGTGGGGCACAGCGCCGCTCGTCCGGCCCCCCGATGGACCACCATGTCCGGTTGGTCCCCGTGGACTGGCGGGAGCGCCCTGGTCGTCACCACGACATGGCGTCGCATCTCATCAATCTCCATCTTCCACACTGTGGTCAGGAGATTGATGAGGATGACGCTCAGAGGGCATCCTTGCAGGATGCCGTTCGTGGCACGCCACCAACTCCCGAGGCACCCGGAGACCTTGAAGGCCCGCCGCAGCTGGCGGTACATGCCCGCCAAGGCCCGCAGGATGCCCGGCTCCAAGCCGAGCTCCTGCCAAACCCTCAGGACGACAGCCTGGGGGATCAGGTCAAAACACTTGACATAGTCAAGGTTGACCCCAAACAGGGTCCATCCCTTGAGGCGGGACAGCTCAAGCAGCACTTGGGTGACTGCCGCGGCGTCCAACGCCCCGCGGGCCGGCCGGAAGCCATAGGCCTCCGGGTGGGCCCAAGTCTCCTGCCAACGCAGGACCTCCCACAGGCGGGTGCCCGCCCAGAGTCGGTACACAACCGACAGCACAGTTAACGGCCTAGTCCCGAGTGGGCCCTCCTCCCCTGGCTTGGGGATCAAGGCAGTGTACCCGCGGGCAAGCACCTCCGGCCACCGGCCCGTGACCTCAACGAGAGTGAGCAGCTCGGCCAGCCAATCCAGCAGGCGGAGCGGGAGGGACCTCAAGTCCCCGAGGGACCAGCCGTCGAGACCTAGCGCCGTGGGGTGCATGAACCGCAGTCGCTTGCGCAGGTACCCTCCGGTTAGCAGCTTGTGCAGCATGGGGACCCGCCGTAAATGATGGCCGTACCGCGCGAGGAAGGCCGCCGGATCGGGCTCGGGCGCCTCAGCGTACTTGCGGTTGATCTATTAGAGGGGGGGGGGGGGACCCCCCTCCTCCCAGGGTCCCCCTATGGTCCCCGCCGAAGGCAAGCGGAAAATTCTTAAGCTTAAATCCTCTTGGCACCGAAGCAAAATTTTGGCTGTCAGCCTCAAACATTGGAAGGGGAGGAGGGGGGGGGGGGGTCTAAGGGTGGGGGGGGGCGGGTCCAGGGGGGGAACCTCCCCTCCTCCTACGGTGTACCGCCATTCTAACACATCACTGCCTGTGGAACACGATGCCCACACATGCAGACGCGTGTGGGGGAATGCCGTCGCATGTGGAGGGTTGCAGTGGTACGTCTGGTATTCAGACTCCCAAGGGGCTAATGTGGCAGGGGCCTGAAGCAGGAAAGGGTATCAAGACGATCCCCAAGCAGTCAAGGTGACCCAATGGCCCCTGGGTATGATCAATGCCGAGCGGATAATAGTGTGAGCAGCGCCCCAGCGATGGAAAGACATTGTTGTGGGTAGTGCACGTAGGAAATGTCTCACGGAGGCTCCCTTGTGCCAGGAACAACAGCGGGGCCCGACTCAGGGCAGTCCCTCACGGGAATGAGGGGAAATGAACCGCTCAGGGCACGCCGTAGAGGCACGGCACGTGTAGTGCCACATGAGTTGGGTTTCGCCTGTTGTACCCGTCTCCCCTTTGGGTCTTCGTTAGGGCATGGTACAGGTTTTGGAGGCAAGAGGTTTCAAGAGGTTACCTCTTTTGAAAAGAGGGAACCTTTTTGGTTTTCAAAGATGTTCTTTTACAAACCCCGAGAGGAAACCGTTTTAAACCCTCTTACCTCCTTCGGAAAAAGGTAAGAGGTTTACATTTTTCTAAAAGGTGCCATGCCTTAGTCTTTGTTGTGGCAGGGGCCTGTGAGCGGACATCCTGGTGCGCCATCGTTGCCTTGTGCCCGCTGGATGGTTGGGACGGGGGTCTTCTGACAAACGCCCGCGACCCGCTGGGCCACTCAGTACCATGCCTTTACTGAAGAAACTTTCATTGTAACTACTGTTATATTGGTGGGCAGCAGGTGTTGCGCCGCCGTGTGCATCCTCCACGTGTTATTCCTGGTGTTTGGGAGTGCGTCGTTTTTATGGCAGTCTGACGCTTTTTTGTGAGCTCCCTGTGGACGTATGGGCAGACATGAGCAGAAGCAGAACTCAGCTCGTGCGTTCACCTCCCGCCGTTGCCAGGCATCCGCGCTCACCGCCACCAAACTCACCAACTCACCGAACCAGGATTTTGGAGTCTGGAAAAATGGCGGAAATGGGGAAAACGTGGGAAGTGGGGGGAAATAGAGAAAATTGAAGAACCATGGAGGGAAACGGGGCAAAATGGGGGAAATGGGGAATCATCAACAAAGCAGTCTAGAAAATGTAGGAACAACTTCAAGAGTGGGAGAAAAATGGGATAAAATAGGACGAAATACCCATTCTTGACAGTCCCATTTGCCCCCATTTTTCTGGCGGCCGAAGATCTTCCCCACAGTTCCCTTTGTAAAAATGAACTCACGCACACACCGACGGGAAATGGGAATTTCTTCCAATCACCGACACTCACCACCACTGCGGCTCGTGCGGAGGCTTGCATTGCGCAATTGCATCACATCATCTCCGCCACAGTATCCTTGAACTGACAGTGAGGTAAGAAACCCCTAGCGCTGTGGTGTGGTGTGCCAATGCGTGTACCCGTGCATGGCACCGACAAACAGAAATCCTGCCTGTACCCTCCCTGGACCCCCCCCCCTCCTCCATTGCAACAAGGCCCAGTAGCCTCACTGTCACCACAGATGGGGCCCTGTAGATGGGGCCGTGCAGGGGCAGTCGAGCAGGGGGCGCATCCTCTGCTACGCCGTGGGCGCCTGCGCTGTTCTCACCCACGCACTTGAGTTGCTATGCTATGCCCATGGAGTGGCTTGCCCGATGGGGCACTGAGTCTAGCGACCACGTTTCAGGCGTCCCACAACGCCCCACCCCCATCCCCCTTTCCGGGGTCGAAACAATGGCAACAGAATCAACGTCGTCATGGAAAGACCGGGAACACCCTCATGACCTCATGGTCTTTCTGCCCCTGCTCCGGGCATGCCCCGTGTCACTCGCGCTCCTACTTCCTACATCCCCCTCACTCACACTGCCCGTGCTCCCGGCATGCCACTGGCCCCCACTGCCCTTTCCCCCGCACAACACCGGCTTCGCGTGCGGTTGCTCGTTACATGCCCCTCAGCCCCTGCTCCCCGTACGCCATCCACGACCCCTGAACAGCACTTGCTCCCACTGCCATTGCTCCCGGCAAGCATCCCAGACTGCCTCCGCATACGTTGCACAAAATGCTGATGCACCCCCAGTTCTGAGCCTCCGCAGTCGCATCCATCAACCGTTTGCCAGCTTCCTTCGAAAAAATATTCGCGTAATATCCGTCCGCAGGAACAAAGCATGAGCCCAGAGCATGGGCCTCAAGGAGCTCCTTTGCAATAGGCTTGGACTTCAGCGATCTCACGCAGTATTCGGCGGCCTGGCGAAATACATGAGGCATGGAGCGGCCCAACACTGCGTTTGTTTGAGCATGTTTGAGCATCCCAAGTGGTCTGGGAACAATTTTGGAAAAAATGTTTTTTTTTCGCCCCGGGGACCACGCTGGTTCCACCGTTGGCCCCAACCGTGCGCACGCCAAGCTGCCCTCCGGCTGCACCAAGTGACCACTGCTACGGGGGTCAAGGCATCTCGTTGGGCGATTCCGAGGCTTGGAAATCACAAAAAGTGGGGGGTTGCGCCGGTGGATACTTCACACACGACACGAAGTCGCTCCTTCGCGTCCCCCACACAAGACTCTGACTAACAGATCGATCCGGCTCTGGCCAGACGTACTGCTGCATAGGGCATCACGGAGAAAAGAAAGGGAAGATGCATTCGCATTTAGGCTCATCAACGACAGAGTGTGTCCACCAAACATGAGGCACGCGGGTGATGTGCTTCCAATCGATGGCTGTGTACATTCGTCCAAGCACGGGCATGTCCCCCGAGAACCAGCGAGCCTTTGCAGCACCACGATTTGTAGCTGGAGCCGTGGTGTTTGCTGCCTTGTGATTGCTGTTGCGTGCCGATCGATTCCGGGACCACTTGTGCCGGAGGCCAGAAGCGCTTTTGGGGGGGGGGGGGGCACCACCGGCAGACCTGTCCAAAAATGCCTTCTTTTTTCACCCTTTCCGAAATGGTGGCGACCAGGGACACCTCCGACCATCCTGCGGGAGCTTTCAGCGGTGCGGTCATTGGAGCGCCTTGTTTTTTGGAGGCACAGCCAGGAAGAGATGGGACGGGCAGGGGGGGGGGGATCACAATGTTGACTTTCAGACACCCAGACTAAAACATCCTGAAGAAAATCTTGAAGTTCTACCTCGAGGTTGCGACTGCCGATGTGCATTCGGCGTGAGTTACTTTGATTGCCGTGTTCGCTGCATCATGTTGGAGACAAAGGGCTTGGTTACAAAGGATGGAACACAAGAGTATCCTGCGAGATGTTTAAGTTAAACTACTGAAAGTCATAATTGTCTTGGACAGAAATTCTGGAGTGAGCATTTATCCCTTTGGCCGGGGCCCCTCGCTGTACTACAAGGGAGAACGGTCTGATATTAAACATACAAACACGTTGCGAATGAAAACCGTAAAATGGGCTGGAAGGGGGGTTCCAAGAGTGGTTGCAAAAGTGGTTCCTGGCGGTTGGGAAAGCGTTTCGGAGACAATTTCTGGCGGGTACAAATCGGTTGGAAGGCCGTTGGAGGCGGACACAAGCGGTTGACAGGGCTGACCTTAACCCAAATGTAGAGGTCACCCCTCCAAGCGCAAGCCTGAGGCAAGAACAGCAGGGGCACGGGGTCGCAGGAGAAGCGGTCGAAGACCTCATCAAAATTGCTGGTCCAGAACGCGATCCACGCCCTCTGGGTCA
Organism: Eutreptiella sp. 'Long Island Sound 2002'; assembly: GCA_964036045.1. Taxonomy (NCBI): domain Eukaryota; phylum Euglenozoa; class Euglenophyceae; order Eutreptiales; family Eutreptiaceae; genus Eutreptiella; species Eutreptiella sp. 'Long Island Sound 2002'. The sequence goes on from OZ038391.1 coordinate 11,902,211, forward strand.
AAGCGATGGCGCTGTTGGGGTTGGCCTTCAGAGCCTCTGTCAACCGGGACACTTGCTGAGCGATGAATGCAGATGAGGGGTAGAAGGAGGCGACCGAGGGCTGGGGGAACGGCAGGGGTCCCGCAGGTGTGAGGGCGTGCATTGTGAACGGCGCCCACAGTACATCGCAGGGGCTGCAGCCCTTTGGTTTGCGTTGGGCTATCGCGTCACAGCCCCTTTGTGCAGTGAGAGCCTGGGCAAGCGTAGGGGTCTCCAACCAATACTTACGGCCAGCCTCCATTCCCGAAGAGAAAACGGAGGGGGGCCGGGGTCAGCGAGTGCCGTTTGATGACAATGTGAAGCCCAGGGGAAGGGTCAGTTTGCGGACATTGGTGCAGGGGTGGTGTGCGAGTAGCAGCCACCGTGACCCAGGTCTGAGCCAGGTGCATTCTTCTTGATGCACCCCCAAATCAAAGCTGGGGGTCCATGCATAGGTCGCCCAATCAGCCCACTTAGGGGGCCCCGCCGGTGAGATGAGCTAACCCATGCCGACCCGAAAAAAAACGGCTCCTCCACGGTGGGCGCGGGGGGTACACTCAGGGGATGGGGAACCTGGGCACCTGGAGGTACCTGGGGCTGGGACCCCGGATACGTGCTTTGGGGCTGTTGGGCAGCAATCAGGTCCAACAGTGAGTTTCCGCACCCCGAACCCACCGGAAATCCCCAATTGCGAAGGTGAGTCCGATCCCATGAAGTTCATCACGCAACTTGGCCCCTACACCAGCGACTGTGAGAGTACCCAGCATTGTCATGTGGCCCACAATGCAACTGCGTTGACCCAACGACACAGTCAATGTGATGTCGCTCTTTCCGGCGAACCCCTCATGCCTTCCCCTTGCGTCAACGGCCGGCACTGCGGCCTCACTGCCCGTCCCATGCACACAGCCTCCATTGTGCTGCAGCAGATCTTTTCTTGCGGGGTCCACGACGCTCTCCCATTTCCGCTCGCTACCTCCCCACTTCAATGTGCTGCAAGGGGCAGAGGCTCCCATACCTCCAGCTCCTTGACTTGCTGCGTCCGAATCTGCTTGATGTCATCGCCGAGGCTGTCCAGGTATTTGTGTGCAGCCGCGGGATCATTGCGCTTGATGGCCATCGTCACCAGCAGATCCGCAACCACCGCTTTACCGTGCGCATTGATGGTCTTATCAGCGAATATCTGCAGTCCGAAGGAAACATGACTCGATGTGGTCATGCATGGCCATAGTAGAAGGTGTACCTCTGGGCAGGCGTCTTGTGTGGGAATGAGCAAAGGAACAAAGGCTGTGACATATGAAAACACCATCCGCCCACCAGCGAAAAGCCCCCAGGAAAATGCAACGTAGTCGGCCATGGACCTGCGGCCCGCATCCTCGGGGCCGCAGCAGGACCCGCAGGGGACAATGGAACACTGCGGTGGCATTGGACCTTCGTGTCGCAGCCCAGCTGTTGTACACGCATGCACTGGTAGCACGACCTTTCCGGCGAGTTCTGCTGCACGCTTCAGCGATTTCTTTTGCTCCGACCCACTCGTGACTGCAGCTTGTTCAGCGAACAGAACGGCCAGCAGCCCTAAACCAGAGAGAAATCGATTGTGCTACCCCGTCAATATTCTTCTCAGCGCAGCATTTGTGTGTAGGGGTGGTGGTGGTGTGGGGGGGGGGGGGTCGCTGTTTCCCTCATGTAGGGAGCACCGCAGGTACTGCAAACAAATCACCTATCACCTTGACGGCACAAATAACTTGCCCCAGCTATTGTTGAAGCGTTGTCGGCTGATTTGTTGTGATGCGGTACAACAAATTCGGAACGAATTCTGATCATCAACGATCACAAGCAGGCCCTTCCCGACAGGAACTAGGGCGTGTGTGGGTGTGCGCTGCTGCCCAAATTATTTGCCAATTCTGTCAGCCTTCGTGTCTGCACCAGACATCTGGAGTTATGTCTGCGGCAATCTTCACCATGCGCACCAAAGCGCATGGTCGACCCGTGGACGAGGTCTTCCCGCAGCAGCTTCCATCTGAACGTGCACACCTCAGCGTGCATGCATATCATCTCGAGGGTTGCACAGCGCCTCTCCCAGCTGCCTGTGTGTGGGGGGGGTTTGGCATGCCGCCTTGGTGTGTTGTTCTGGTCTGCAGCTCCCGGCGCCTACTGGCCAATCGCCGTTCACTGCCCTTCCCTTGGACCCTTTCCCTTCATAGGCGGTGGTGCCCATCGGCCTTTTAACCGGTGCAGGCGCATTTCTAACCGGTGCAGGCGTATTTCTAACCGGTGCAGGCGTATTTCTAACCAGTGCAGGCGTATTTCTAACCGGTGCAGGGGTATTTCTAACCGGTGCAGGCGTATTTCTAACCGGTGCAGGGGTATTTCTAACCGGTGCAGTCGTATTTCTAACCGGTGCAGGCGTATTTCTAACCGGTGCAGTCGCATTTCTAACCGGTGCAGGCGTATTTCTAACCGGTGCAGGCGCATTTCTAACCGGTGCAGGCGTATTTCTAACCGGTGCAGGGGTATTTCTAACCGGTGCAGGCGTATTTCTAACCGGTGCAGGCGTATTTCTAACCGGTGCAGGCGTATTTCTAACCGGTGCAGGCGTATTTCTAACCGGTGCAGTCGTATTTCTAACCGGTGCAGGCGTATTTCTAACCGGTGCAGGCGTATTTCCAACCGGTGCAGGCGTATTTCTAACCGGTGCAGGGGTATTTCTAAACGGTGCAGGCGTATTTCTAACCGGTGCAGGCGTATTTCTAACCGGTGCAGGCGTATTTCTAAACAGTTCAGGCGTATTTCTAACCGGTGCAGGCGTATTTCTAACCGGTGCAGGCGTATTTCTAACCGGTGCAGGCGTATTTCTAACCGGTGCAGGCGTATTTCTAACCGGTGCAGGCGTATTTCTAACCGGTGCAGGCGCATTTCTAACCAGTGCAGTCGTATTTCTAACCGGTGCAGGCGTATTTCTAACCGGTGCAGTCGTATTTATAACCGGTGCAGGCGTATTTCTAACCGGTGCAGGCGTATTTCTAACCGGTGCAGGCGTATTTCTAAACAGTGCAGGCGTATTTCTAACCAGTGCAGGCGTATTTCTAACCGGTGCAGGCGTATTTCTAACCGGTGCAGGCGTATTTCTAACCGGTGCAGGCGTATTTCTAACAGGTGCAGTCGTATTTCTAACCGGTGCAGGCGTATTTCTAAACGGTGCAGGCGTATTTCTAACCGGTGCAGGCGTATTTCTAACCGGTGCAGGGGTATTTCTAACCGGTGCAGGCGTATTTCTAACCGGTGCAGGCGTATTTCTAACCGGTGCAGGGGTATTTCTAACCGGTGCAGGCGTATTTCTAACCGGTGCAGGCGTATTTCTAACCGGTGCAGGCGTATTTCTAACCGGTGCAGGCGTATTTCTAACCGGTGCAGGCGGATTTCTAACCGGTGCAGGCGTATTTCTAACCGGTGCAGGCGTATTTCTAACCGGTGCAGGCGTATTTCTAACCGGTGCAGGCGTATTTCTAACCGGTGCAGGCGTATTTCTAACCGGTGCAGGGGTATTTCTAACCGGTGCAGGCGTATTTCTAACCGGTGCAGGGGTATTTCTAAACGGTGCAGGCGTATTTCTAACCGGTGCAGGGGTATTTCTAAACAGTGCAGGCGTATTTCTAACCGGTGCAGGCGTATTTCTAACCGGTGCAGGCGCATTTCTAACCAGTGCAGTCGTATTTCTAACCGGTGCAGGCGTATTTCTAACCGGTGCAGTCGTATTTATAACCGGTGCAGGCTCATTTCTAACCGGTGCAGGGGTATTTCTAAACAGTGCAGGCGTATTTCTAACCGGTGCAGGCGTATTTCTAACCGGTGCAGTCGCATTTCTAACCGGTGCAGGCGTATTTCTAACCGGTGCAGGCGTATTTCTAACCGGTGCAGGCGTATTTCTAACCGGTGCAGGGGTATTTCTAACCGGTGCAGGCGTATTTCTAACCGGTGCAGGCGTATTTCTAACCGGTGCAGGCGTATTTCTAACCGGTGCAGGCGTATTTCTAACCGGTGCAGTCGTATTTCTAACCGGTGCAGGCGTATTTCTAACCGGTGCAGGCGTATTTCCAACCGGTGCAGGCGTATTTCTAACCGGTGCAGGGGTATTTCTAAACGGTGCAGGCGTATTTCTAACCGGTGCAGGCGTATTTCTAACCGGTGCAGGCGTATTTCTAAACAGTTCAGGCGTATTTCTAACCGGTGCAGGCGTATTTCTAACCGGTGCAGGCGTATTTCTAACCGGTGCAGGCGTATTTCTAACCGGTGCAGGCGTATTTCTAACCTGTGCAGGCGTATTTCTAACCGGTGCAGGCGCATTTCTAACCAGTGCAGTCGTATTTCTAACCGGTGCAGGCGTATTTCTAACCGGTGCAGTCGTATTTATAACCGGTGCAGGCGTATTTCTAAACGGTGCAGGCGTATTTCTAACCGGTGCAGGCGTATTTCTAAACAGTGCAGGCGTATTTCTAACCAGTGCAGGCGTATTTCTAACCGGTGCAGGCGTATTTCTAACCGGTGCAGGCGTATTTCTAACCGGTGCAGGCGTATTTCTAACAGGTGCAGTCGTATTTCTAACCGGTGCAGGCGTATTTCTAAACGGTGCAGGCGTATTTCTAACCGGTGCAGGCGTATTTCTAACCGGTGCAGGGGTATTTCTAACCGGTGCAGGCGTATTTCTAACCGGTGCAGGCGTATTTCTAACCGGTGCAGGGGTATTTCTAACCGGTGCAGGCGTATTTCTAACCGGTGCAGGCGTATTTCTAACCGGTGCAGGCGTATTTCTAACCGGTGCAGGCGTATTTCTAACCGGTGCAGGCGGATTTCTAACCGGTGCAGGCGTATTTCTAACCGGTGCAGGCGTATTTCTAACCGGTGCAGGCGTATTTCTAACCGGTGCAGGCGTATTTCTAACCGGTGCAGGCGTATTTCTAACCGGTGCAGGGGTATTTCTAACCGGTGCAGGCGTATTTCTAACCGGTGCAGGGGTATTTCTAAACGGTGCAGGCGTATTTCTAACCGGTGCAGGGGTATTTCTAAACAGTGCAGGCGTATTTCTAACCGGTGCAGGCGTATTTCTAACCGGTGCAGGCGCATTTCTAACCAGTGCAGTCGTATTTCTAACCGGTGCAGGCGTATTTCTAACCGGTGCAGTCGTATTTATAACCGGTGCAGGCTCATTTCTAACCGGTGCAGGGGTATTTCTAAACAGTGCAGGGGTATTTCTAACCGGTGCAGGCGTATTTCTAACCGGTGCAGTCGCATTTCTAACCGGTGCAGGGGTATTTCTAACCGGTGCAGGCGTATTTCTAACCGGTGCAGGCTCATTTCTAACCGGTGCAGGCGTATTTCTAACCGGTGCAGGCGTATTTCTAACCGGTGCAGGCGTATTTCTAACCGGTGCAGGCGTATTTCTAACCAGTGCAGTCGCATTTCTAACCCCTGCAGGCGTATTTCTAACCGGTGCAGGCGTATTTCTAACCGGTGCAGGCGTATTTCTAACCGGTGCAGTCGTATTTCTAACCGGTGCAGGCGTATTTCTAAACGGTGCAGGCGTATTTCTAACCGGTGCAGGCGTATTTCTAACCGGTGCAGGCGTATTTCTAACCGGTGCAGGCTCATTTCTAACCGGTGCAGGCGTATTTCTAACCGGTGCAGGCGTATTTCTAACCGGTGCAGGCGTATTTCTAACCGGTGCAGGCGTATTTCTAACCGGTGCAGGCGTATTTCTAACCGGTGCAGGCGTATTTCTAACCGGTGCAGGCTCATTTCTAACCGGTGCAGGGGTATTTCTAACCAGTGCAGTCGTATTTCTAACCGCTGCAGGCGTATTTCTAACCGGTGCAGGCGCATTTCTAACCGGTGCAGGCGTATTTCTAACCAGTGCAGGCGTATTTCTAACCAGTGCAGTCGTATTTCTAACCGGTGCAGGCGTATTTCTAACCGGTGCAGGCGTATTTCTAACCGGTGCAGGCGTATTTCTAACCAGTGCAGTCGTATTTCTAACCGGTGCAGTCGCATTTCTAACCAGTGCAGTCGTATTTCTAACCGGTGCAGGCGTATTTCTAACCGGTGCAGGCGTATTTCTAACCGGTGCAGGCGTATTTCTAACCGGTGCAGGCGTATTTCTAACCGGTGCAGGCGTATTTCTAACCGGTGCAGGCGTATTTCTAACCAGTGCAGGGGTATTTCTAACCGGTGCAGGCGTATTTCTAACCAGTGCAGGCGTATTTCTAACCAGTGCAGTCGCATTTCTAACCGGTGCAGGCGTATTTCTAACCGGTGCAGGCGTATTTCTAACCGGTGCAGGCGTATTTCTAACCGGTGCAGGCGTATTTCTAACCGGTGCAGGCGTATTTCTAACCTGTGCAGGCGTATTTCTAACCGGTGCAGGCGTATTTCTAACCAGTGCAGGCGTATTTCTAACCGGTGCAGGCGTATTTCTAACCAGTGCAGTCGCATTTCTAACCGGTGCAGGCGTATTTCTAACCGGTGCAGGGGTATTTCTAACCGGTGCAGGCGTATTTCTAACCGGTGCAGGCGTATTTCTAACCGGTGCAGGCGTATTTCTAACCGGTGCAGGCGTATTTCTAACCGGTGCAGTCGTATTTATAACCGGTGCAGTCGTATTTCTAACCAGTGCAGTCGCATTTCTAACCGGTGCAGGCGTATTGCTAACCGGTGCAGGGGTATTTCTAACCGGTGCAGGCGTATTTCTAACCAGTGCAGTCGCATTTCTAACCGGTGCAGGCGTATTTCTAACCGGTGCAGGCGTATTTCTAACCGGTGCAGGCGTATTTCTAACCGGTGCAGGCGTATTTCTAACCGGTGCAGGCGTATTTCTAACCGGTGCAGTCGTATTTATAACCGGTGCAGGCTCATTTCTAACCAGTGCAGGCGTATTGCTAACCGGTGCAGGCGTATTTCTAACCGGTGCAGGCGTATTTCTAACCGGTGCAGGCGTATTTCTAACCGGTGCAGGCGTATTTCTAACCGGTGCAGTCGTATTTATAACCAGTGCAGTCGCATTTCTAACCGGTGCAGGGGTATTTCTAACCGGTGCAGTCGTATTTATAACCGGTGCAGTCGCATTTCTAACCAGTGCAGGCGTATTTCTAACCGGTGCAGGCGTATTTCTAACCAGTGCAGGCGTATTTCGAACCGGTGCAGGCGTATTTCTAATCGCTGCAGGCGTATTTCGAACCGGTGCAGGCGTATTTCTAACCGGTGCAGGCGTATTTCTATCCGGTGCAGGCGTATTTCTAACCGCTGCAGTCGTATTTCCAATCGGTGCAGGCGTATTTCTAACCAGTGCAGGCGTATTTCGAACCGGTGCAGGCGTATTTCTAATCGCTGCAGGCGTATTTCGAACCGGCGTAGGCGTATTTCTAACCAGTGCAGGCGCATTTCTAACCGGTGCAGGCGCATTTCTAACCGGTGCAGGCGCATTTCCAATCGGTGCAGGCGTATTTCTAACCGGTGCAGGCGCATTTCTAACCCCTGCAGGCGTATTTCTCACCGGTGCAGGCGTATTTCTAACCGGTGCAGGCGTATTTCTAACCGGTGCAGGCGTATTTCTAACCGGTGCAGGCGCATTTCTAACCGGTGCAGGCGCATTTCTAACCGGTACAGGCGTATTTCTATCCGATGCAGTCGCATTTCTAACCGGTGCAGGCGCATTTCTAACCGGTGCAGGCGTATTTCTAACCGGTGCAGGCGTATTTCTAAACAGTGCAGGCGTATTTCTAACCGGTGCAGGCGCATTTCTAAACGGTGCAGGCGTATTTCTAACCGGTGCAGGCGTATTTCTAACCGGTTCAGGCCCATTTCTAACCGGTGCAGGCGTATTTCTAACCGGTGCAGGCGTATTTCTAACCGGTGCAGGCGTATGTCTAACCGGTGCAGGCGTATTTCTAACCCCTGCAGGCGTATTTCTAACCGCAGCAGGCGTATTTCTAACCGGTGCAGGCGTATTTCTAACCGGTGCAGGCGTATTTCTCACCGGTTCAGGCGCATTTCTAACCCCTGCAGGCGTATTTCTAACCGGTGCAGGGGTATTTCTAACCGGTGCAGGCGCATTTCCAATCGGTGCAGGCGTATTTCTAACCGGTGCAGGCGCATTTCTAACCCCTGCAGGCGTATTTCTCACCGGTGCAGGCGTATTTCTAACCGGTGCAGGCGTATTTCTAACCGGTGCAGGCGTATTTCTAAACGGTGCAGGCGCATTTCTAACCGGTGCAGGCGCATTTCTAACCGGTACAGGCGTATTTCTATCCGGTGCAGTCGCATTTCTAACCGGTGCAGGCGCATTTCTAACCGGTGCAGGCGTATTTCTAACCGGTGCAGGCGTATTTCTAAACAGTGCAGGCGTATTTCTAACCGGTGCAGGCGCATTTCTAAACGGTGCAGGCGTATTTCTAACCGGTGCAGGCGTATTTCTAACCGGTTCAGGCCCATTTCTAACCGGTGCAGGCGTATTTCTAACCGGTGCAGGCGTATTTCTAACCGGTGCAGGCGTATGTCTAACCGGTGCAGGCGTATTTCTAACCCCTGCAGGCGTATTTCTAACCGCAGCAGGCGTATTTCTAACCGGTGCAGGCGTATTTCTAACCGGTGCAGGCGTATTTCTCACCGGTTCAGGCGCATTTCTAACCCCTGCAGGCGTATTTCTAACCGGTGCAGGGGTATTTCTAACCGGTGCAGGCGTATTTCTAAACGGTGCAGGCGTATTTCTAACCGGTGCAGGCGTATGTCTAACCGGTGCAGGCGGATTTCTCACCGGTTCAGGCGCATTTCTAACCGGTGCAGGCGTATTTCTAAACGGTGCAGGCGTATTTCTAACCGGTGCAGGCGCATTTCTAACCGGTACAGGCGTATTTCTATCCGGTGCAGTCGCATTTCTAACCGGTGCAGTCGCATTTCTAACCGGTGCAGGCGTATTTCTAACCGGTGCAGGCGTATTTCTAAACAGTGCAGGCGTATTTCTAACCGGTGCAGGCGCATTTCTAAACGGTGCAGGCGTATTTCTAACCGGTGCAGGCGTATTTCTAACCGGTTCAGGCCCATTTCTAACCGGTGCAGGCGTATTTCTAACCGGTGCAGGCGTATTTCTATCCGGTGTAGGCGTATGTCTAACCGGTGCAGGCGTATTTCTAACCCCTGCAGGCGTATTTCTAAACGGTGCAGGCGTATTTCTAACCGGTGCAGGCGTATTTCTAACCGGTGCAGGCGTATTTCTCACCGGTTCAGGCGCATTTCTAACCCCTGCAGGCGTATTTCTAACCGGTGCAGGCGTATTTCTAACCGGTGCAGGCGGATTTCTAACCGGAGCAGGCGTATTTCTAAACGGTGCAGGCGTATTTCTAACCGGTGCAGGCGTATGTCTAACCGGTGCAGGCGTATTTCTCACCGGTTCAGGCGCATTTCTAACCGGTGGAGGCGTATTTGTAACCAGTGCAGTCGTATTTCTAACCGGTGCAGGCGTATTTCTAACCGGTGCAGGCGCATTTCGAAACGGTGCAGGGGTATTTCTAACCGGTGCAGGCGTATTTCTAACCAGTGCGGGGGTATTTCTAAACGGTGCACCCCGTGTCCTTCCTCCTCCTGCTTGTCCTATCTTTCCCTCTCTACTTCCCTTTCCTTTCCCTTGGTCGGTTGTGTGTGGGGGGGGGGGGGGGCGCACTGCCAGAATCATCTTCGAATCCTCTCAACATTGTTGCAGGACATGCCTGCAGATGTGTTGCGGTGCCGCGAATGATGTGTGTGTCTGCGTGTGCGCCGGATTATTGAAGCGGTGTGTCATGAGTTCCAATCACCTGCTACCCCCACTTCCCCGTTTTCCAACTTTCCAATCCACTTCCCAATCAGTAGGCATGCACGCCGAACACCCCCTCACAACCCCTCATCCATCACCTGTTTTGGCGACGAGGCTCAAAATTTTGGAGGAGTGGTAACAACAGCGGTTGAGCTGGCCAGTCATTGGGCCTGTTGATACTGCCAACGAATTTCACCCGCCTCTATCGCCCTTGGAATTTTCAATGTTGATGAAGTGAATTGAAGCCACATTTATTTCAATTTGCATGCAACTTTGAGTGGACCACACGATCGAAACCCTCCCGGACAACTGTGCTAATGCTAACACTCAAATTCGATGCATTGGTGGTCGGCGGTTTTTTTTTGGTCAAATCAGGAAGATGCATGCCCCCCCCCCTATGTGACATTCCGTCGGGTTGCTGTTTTTTTACGGGGCCCTGGACAGTCTTCTTCCCTTCGCATGTTGCGTCGGGTCGCTGCATTTTGTTGGCCGCTACGGCCGGTGCACCTGCTGGTGTCGTTTCCAAGTTCCCGGTGCTTCGCTTTTCGGGGATAACAACTCGCAGTCCTACGTGCATGCGTTGATGAAGATACTTCCTCACGCGTTGCTATCTACGGTTGTACAGGCAGAGCCACGAATAGTGCAAGTGGAAAGACAGAAACACGCACATTGGCATGGATATTGGTACCAGCAAAGAATATTACTAGTGGGGGCAGAGAGGTTAAAAAAAAACCCTCCTCGCGGATATAGCTCCTTCAGTTTGTGGCATGCGAGCCCAGTGACATCTGCAAACATTTGATGTAGTTGGCTGGAGCGCATCTCTAGGAAACTCACCAGTGAAATCTGGGATTGTAGTAGCTTCAGGGATGAAATCACATCACATGCCTGATCAACGGCCAACCATGCTTCATGTCATGCCACGACACATCGCACGAGGCTCCACCCTGCCAACAAATCGATCTCGCATTTGGAAGGGGTGGTGGGTGCATGACCTTGCAATTCTTTTCGGACCGTAGGCTGCTTAGAATTGTTCAGGATAGCTTCTCCAAACTCAATGGCTTCGTCGTACTGCTTGCGGTCCTGTGATGTGTGTGTTGGGGGGGGGGGGGGGCATGTGCACCACGCGCAGAGATGGAGTAATTGGGCGTCACGCACATGGCAGCGTGGGGAGGCAGGTGGACGACCTGGATGCGGAGGGGGGTGGGCAGCAAAAACGCTAACGCGGAAACAACACCACAAGGAACACAGGCCGCAGCGGCCATCAGAACGCAGTAGCCCGACGCAGCACGCCAATGGAAGAGCGGGTGACTGTCCAGGGCCCCGTAAAGGAACCGCCACCCGACGGAATGTCACACACGCGGGGCATTGATGTATGACAACAGATTTTCCACCTGCACGCCCCCCGCATCTGGTTGCGCACCGAGGAACAATCCGAGGCTGCCGTGCAACGCTCCACGCTACACTGCACAGCCTGCACACGGCAGGCTGTGCATTCTGCCTCTTGCATCTCGCACCCGCACACTGAAATGCGTTCAAAACTGGGCTCGCATAGCCCCAGAACATCAGTTTTACCCTCTAGAGGGCCACGTCTGCTGCTAATAAGACACACGGGAAGAGGTTAGGGAGGAACTCGCGCAAGCACAATGTTTGCTGACATTCACACCCCTATTCCCCCCAAAACGGCTCCGAACCCCTTGGTCATCAGTAGGCGCGAGGAAACATACCTTGAAGAATCGCAGCAGCTCAGAGACATATCCCATTCCCACTTCATCCATGGTCCCGCTTCTTGCTTTGGCCAACAAATCACTTTGCAACCCTGACACCTAAGAGTAGGAGCAGACACCCGTTTATCTTTGTGTACAGCCCTCAATCGAATCTCACCTAGACTTGAAAACAAATCCTAAACCAATAAGTCCCAAGCAACCAAGCAACGATACGGTGCATAAAGCACGGAGGGGGCCTCATTCGCCATCTTCCGAATTGACGGATCCTTGTCGACTCGTGTCTTTGGTTTTTTGTTGTCCCGCCGGCCGGCTTGTGCTTGTTGGCCCTCACTTTGCCATCGACCAGCACGTGACGAAGTAGAGAGTAGCCCTTGGGGTAGTAAAAGGCTCCAAAAAAGGGTGCAACCCCCCCCCTTAGCAAGTGGCGAGCATTTGGTTGGCCAACATACGTCTCTAGGTTGTCAAGGAGCGTCCAAAATTTTCCCTACACATGGCGGAATATTTTGCTCCGCCTTCCCAGAATGGTGCCAAGCTGCACACTTTAATGTCCGTCTATCAGTCTATTGATCTTTCGCAAAGCGACTGGGAGTCAAGGGCGGCAACGCCCTCGTTGGATCCTAAATTCTACCGCCCGACTAGAGCGCCAGAAGTGGAAGTACCCAGAGAATTACCTAAAGCGGGGCTGGATGAGACGGTGGAGTTGCTGACTAGAGTCCTGGGTTCCATCGAGGAGGACCCCGACCTTAGTGCAGGCAACGTGCACAGCATCCTCGGACCGATAAGATAGACAGGTTGTGTTGGGTACACCTGCAACCAAATGAAACACATAAGCATTCCCCCATCACTATTTAGCCCCACTTTCTCTCACCATGCAAGTCTCCCCCTACCGTTCTATTTCATTCCTATGCCGATGCTTATGGAAGTAATGACCTGGTTCTGCATCTCCCCCTCAACGGCGGCCTCGATGCCGTCCGCATCCAACTCCGGGGGCACAGGTACATGAGCGAGGGAGGGTTGTCTTGAGTTGGAGGACATGTAGTTCTCAAGCGCCACGTAGTACAGTGGTGTCCCCACAACGACACCTAAGAGCAAGGGACGCATGGCAATTATGGGAGGAGGTGGAGATGCATTGGGCGCAAGACCAAGATTGTCATGCCACCCGAGCACCTTGAGTTCACAACAAACCGAAGACTGACGAGAGCAATGAATGCACAAGACAAATTCTCAAACAGCCATACCCGTGTAACCGGCGACGCGCACAACGGAGGCAAAACCGCAATTACCTATTGCAATTGCTCGGACCACGTTTCTTGCCCCCATGCCCTCAGCTTGACTGGCAGCATTGCTTGTTGATTGCATGCGCCTCGTGCTTTGCCGGACACGGCCCAAAGTCCGAGACAGCCGTAGCCTTGAAAATGCGGACATTCCAAATAGCTGTCAGCGAGGGCAGTCGCGAAGGTACAACACACAAGCACGAGTAAAGACTGCTCACACGGCCAAAGGCGAAAAAAAATAGACACTCAGACACTCAGACTTGCCTACGATGATTGGATATTTCCGCACACTCCCAACTGGCCCCCCTTCACAACCAATTCTAGTGAAGAACAATAGATGTGCAAATACAAAGGCGAGTGCAAGGTAAAGGAGAAAATGCTCATTGATGCATCACATGCTACAAAGTAAGAAGCAACTATTCTATTCATGGCGACTATTCATGCCGTCACATTAGGGACACACATTAATTTTGGGGCCTTGACTTTGCCATGTGCCTGCCCATATGTGCCCCGACCAAAAGGGCCACCAAACCTCTTGTGTGCAATGAGGGCCCGGTGTTCAGCGTCCTTGTACTCCTCTGGTTCCCGACTTCAATTTCATTGTGCCGTCCAGTTTGGTATCGATGGACCCCTCCCCCCACCAAGCGGATGAATGGAGAAAAAACTGTTTTACACAAAAATGATGTTGTGATGGGCCTCCATTGCAAGGTTAACAATAGGTGGTTCATAGAACTTGCATTGTGTGTTCTACCGCAACGCCAACACAACACCACCTAACCCCTCCCAACAAACATACAAACACGCACCCACGTGCACCCAGGCACAGACGCACGCATGGATGGGAACATTTTATGGTAATACAAACCGAAACCCTCCACCGTGTTGTCATAGGAAGCCGTTTCCGAACGTCCCCGTATTGTTGTATGAACCCGCACTCGTTGAACCCCAACCGCCCCGCCACACTCCCCACAAAACATGTTGGATTAGCAGTAGGTTTAGGAGCCACATGTGGGGTACATGTGAGACCGAGTGATTCGATTTTCGTGAATAATAGCCATGTGTAGGTTCGGAGCAGAACCCTTCGTGGCATGCTGTGAAGCATGAGGCTCCCATTTCAACATCCCATGGATGGACTCGGACAAAATGAAATCTAAAATCACCATAGGGAATTTGCTCTTGGTGACCCAAGTTGTGGATGGCGTGGCGAAACGCCAAGGCCACTGCTAGCACCAAACTCACTAACAATAATCAACTCTGCGTGCACAACAAGTCCGTAATAAGGATAATTCTTTTCAGTTTCCTCAAAACTTTGCTGGAATTGTAATTTGCTGACGCTCCCAGGATTTTCCACCCCTTTAAATCAGTGTTGGGCACACTGAGTCAAAATCGACAAATAGTAAGTGAGACTTGACTGAGTCAAAAAATGGATGACTGATGACTGGCTGGAGTCAGTCATCACTGATGACTGACCGGAGTCAGTCATCGGCAACTGTGACTGGAGGCTGAGTCATGACTCAGTCTCCCCAAACACTTGACTCAAGGGGGGACTGCACCACCGCTTCAGCTAAATCCTACTGTTTTTGACAATGCATGTTGTACATCAATGTAGGTTGAAGTGCTACAGCGTAGGTCCGATTCCCGGCGCTCGGCCAGCAATGGACCGATCGCTCGCCGATCGCTGGCCAATATCATCCACAGAACGATCAGCAGAGCGATGGGCAGCTTGCGATGGTGCAGATCGTGCTGGGATTCCAACCGGCGATCAGTGACTCCTAGTGTCTATTCAGTCACAGTCACTGCACGGAATCGTGACTTGACTGAGTCGACTCGAGGGGATTGACTCGTGACTTGACTTGACTTGACTGAGTCAAAAAATCATGACTCGTGACTGACTTGACTGATGCTTAAAATGGCGCGTGCGACCTCCACATCGGCACCGCGCTGTAGCGCGGTTTTGGGCCATTTTTTGCTTTCGGGTAGGCCTAAAGGGCCAGCGTACTTAATTTTGGAGTTTGGCGTGTGCTTGTACATTATCAGTAGGAGTTAAATTTCCTGCGTGTTGAACCATAGATGTTCAGGTGCTGCAGTACTTACTTGTGGACTCCAACACCATTATTTAATATGCATGGCAAGCCGCAACATACGGTACAATTACTGTATGGCTCATGACACTGGGTTGACGATGGAGCTTTCTCTTCGGGAAATATCTTAGTTAGATTAGTAAGATATAATAATTTGGTTGGCCATGTCATAGTGGGAGTCCTTGAGGGGTATTGAAGGACGGCTCAATGCTTCACTGCTTGAAAAATCGGAGGCATAATTCAACTTGGCCCACCGCCAAGCTTTCACGGTATGTATGTTGCAAGGCACTACATGTTCCATGCGCACTCTGCACCCGTAAGGTATCATGGAAAATTTCCCATCTTGTTGATGCGTGCCATTGTCGCTGCTTACGTGCACACGAGTGTGCCCTACTTTGTTGTATTTGTACCCCTTTTGTCTAATGAGCAAATTGAAGGCAACCCACTTTTCAATAATATTGCCATCCACGTCAGAGTGTTTGGGCGGCAACACTACACCAAGTGTTGCGTATTTACCACACCTTTTGCAAGAATGAACAATTGCGTTCAATCAATTTGCGATTGTGTTCTTTGTTCATCCACATGCACTCAAATGAGTCCTTTCGGATTGTTGAGTTCACTAAACGGGGGGAAATCGTTTCAAAACCGTCTCCCAAAAAATGCCAAGTGTTGATTTCTTATTTCCTAACCACCAATGCCAAATCTCCATTTCGTAGTTCCTACTCTTGTGACTGTTTATGATTTGATACGAGATCGGATGTTCTTCTGGAATGCAGGAGGATGCGATTTGCCTTAACCACAAAGCAAGATAAACCAACCAACCAAACACTAGAATGCCAACGACCATTGAAGAAAAACGTGATGATCAATGGGAAGGTTATCGACCTTGCGAAGCACCGACATCTGCTCGGACGAATAAACGTGCGAAGAACGTCGAGGAAACATGAACAACAAAGTTGGTTGCAGAGTTGGTGTTGTGTGCCGCACTAAACTAGTTGGCTATCTTGATCCGTAAAATTGCTTTTGTTCCGAGAAAGCTCAAATCCGTGATCAAGGACGGTTCGGAATGGGGACCCGGCCTTTGCTATGCGTTCGTGTCCACCTTTGTCGTTAGAGTTTTGTTGGGGGAGGGAGCACCTCGACTCCCTTTTGTGGGCAATGGCTACGGCCCACGAGTCTTATATAGGTGTGTGATTGCCCGATCCATGCCATCTTAAGGCTCTCTTTATGTGCATGTTGTCGAATGGCGGTTTGTTTGTAAGATGTGGTTTGTAAGGACGTCACGATCAAAATAAGGCAAAAAAACCTCGAAGTGCGGCACACCTTGTTTGATGGCGAAATACCTTGTCGTGTCCACACTCTAGTATCAAGGCCATTCCCTTGGCCGATGGCGAAGGACACACTGCCACCCACTCGGCGCGCAACCGGGTGTTCCGATTGTTGAAGGGCGAGCACGAGGAGAGGGTACACGGCGAACCACTTCATGCCACAAAAAGCCACAAGGCAAATGTCCAAAGCGGCGGCCCAAACATGTGCTTGACACTCTCGTCATCCTTGTGGTGATGTCCAGTGTTCGTCTTGCCGGGAAACCACGACAAAATACCCATGATGTTTGTTCCGTGTTCGTTGCTCGAGGAAGGGACAATGGCCCATTTGTGGAGCCAAGTAGACGTAAGCAACGACCGCCCGTGCCACCTGAATAGATTGCATGATGTTCAGGTTTGAAGAAGGTGGGATGCAATGTCTCTCGGGTGTGGAGGGTCCCTATTCTCTCAAGATTATGTTTTGCAACACCGCAGTGTGAGTGTAACTCAAGCAATGTTTTTGGGCTCCTTTGACTTGCTTTACTCAAATTGAGTGACAACGGGAATCTACAAGTTAGTCCGGTAATCATCCAAGCACCTTTGCACTCAAGTTGGCGCCCGTTGCATTGGCCAATTTTCATGGTGCGGTCCATTGTCTGGCCCCTTCTATTGGTTTCTTGGGCCTCTTCCCGCCCACCCTTACTCTTAACCCTTGTTTGTTGTGATGCGAGTGCCCTCGTTTGCTCGCACGCCCCAAACAATCCCAAGGATGTTCACAGATGGTCTCGGATCGTGTATTCTCTCGTTGACGTTCGTTTCCAACGTGAGAATCATCTATATTTCCATGTGTTTCACTCCCGCTCTCACGCTCACCCGCACGTTTTACAGTTGTTGCCGAGGAACACCCACCTAGACAAGAGGTCTCCCCAGTTGACACCAACGGTATGAAATCTCGCCACTGCCTCCCCCAATACGATATCCCCACTCCCTCGCACACGAACACATGATTTGAGCCACAGCTTGCGACGTGAATGCGTCTTGCACAATCACCTTTTGTTATGGAAAATTACATGTGATGTAAGGAAGAGAATACAAAATTGTGCATTTGGTGAATTTGCTTTTTGGGACTCCACGGAGTGCTGACGTCCCACACCTTCGCCTCATGGCAACCGAAGCACTGGAAGCCCTGGCATGGAGTGTCATCAAGGAGGGAAGCAACAGGCCTCGGAGCAAAATGAGCATCAACGCATACATGCAGTGCCATGCACTGCAGTATATATACAATACAATACAAGTATATATACAAGCGGTTGCGCAGGGGTGCGATATTGTGATCGTCGACCAGAATTTGAGCCTCCCAGGGGCCGAGGTCAAGGGCACCAGCTTGGAGGTTGAAAGCGGGACAGTAGTGAAGTAGGTTGCAGTGAATGACCCCTTACGGTGGATCTCCCTGCCGCAGAAATGACGCTCTCGAGTATGCACACCTCCTACTCCATTGACGGTGATGCCGTCCCAGTGTCCAACACCCAGGCATATGTTGTCGCCGCGCAGGTCCGTTCCCCGCTCCTGATTTTGACCCTCCACAAACGCGCACCATCCATGTACCGGGAGCATGAGTCCTTTTGCTTAGCATACCCCTTGCATGCTGGGTTGCCCATGACTTGCCTTCGGTGCCCGAAAACGGTCCTCATCCAAGTCGAATGCGTTCTGTGCTTCCAGGTACTTTCGCTTGACCTCCGCGGCCTTTTCAGCCTCCATTGGTCACTATTCCTAATCGCTTGGCTTCAAAAATTATGTGTGTGGGCCGACATCCCGTCACATTGTTTCAATGAAATGACTTTCAATCCGTTTAGATGCCATTTCTTCATAACCAAATGACAAAGCAATGCGAAGTACATCCCTTTTGCATGGGGGGCTGCCTTTCGCTGTGGATTATTTTGTGATTGGAATTGGCATGTGCCCACGTTTGGATTTTTTGTGGCGGGGTGCCTTCAAAGAAACAAAGCAAGCACGTGCATGGACTTCCACCACCTTTACTTACCTCTACATCCCTCTCTCCGCGCCCATTTTCGTGTGCAAGTGAGATGCTGGACGAAAAGTAGCTTGGCAAAAAACTGTTCCTCAAAGAGTGGCCACTTCGTGGCTCTCCCTTTTCCCCATCCTTACGCCATCCGTTGTCCGCTTTTCTGAATCGGCCCCTCCATGGTGCCCTTCATTCATCTTCTTACCCCGACTCCCTTTGTTGGCTGCTCTCGCTGTGGCCCTGCCCTGGCCTTTCTCTTTCCATTCCTTGTTCGCACCCAGGCAAATTCCATAGTCGCACCCGCACCCACCCAAGTGGACAACATCATCGAACCGCCTCCAATCATTATCCATGATTGTCCTCCTACACAGTATGTCTTTCCTCTCCAATGGTGCCAACCATTGCCTTGATACCCTGTCATCCTTCATAATCATCTTGCATTGCTTTCGGCCATCACGACTCCTACCCACTTGCGGCACAACACATGCTGGCTGCGGAGACACTCCGACATGGCTCTTGCGAATAGCCTTCCGGAGATTGGACCGAGCCCGCGACGTCCCCTGTGCTGCGCACGCTTTAATACCGAGCGCGCGACGTCCGTATGCTTTAATACCGAGCGCGCGACGTCCCCTCTGCTGCGTATTTTGATGTGATTGTCCAATGTTGCTGCAATGGGGCCCAAAACCCCTCCAGAACCGCTTTCCTTCAGGTCGCGCATAGACACGACAGTTTTTTCCTTCAATCCACATTTCTGTTCGCCGTTTCCTCGCAGGGTCGCTGTACGTACTCACGTATCCCCTCCGCCGTCGCCAGTGCGTGCGTCCGCCTCACCAATACGATATCGGTCCCAGTCCTCTTCTGCCCGCAGTCATGTCACCCCCCGCTCAACGCACACCGTCGTGGAGGCTTTTGAGTACCCTACCATGCGTATGTTCTTTGGATGCTCTGCTGAATGACCGGTGGGTGTGTGGGTTCGGTGATGTTGGAAGACTTCCACACCGCCCAGTGCACCCCGGCGTGCCAGATTAGGTCCACGATCTGCAGTGCAGTTACAAAGTCCTGTCTCCACTTGTTTCATCTTGAGGCCTCTGGCCCCAAAACTGCTTGCTGGGTCATGAGATGTCCACAATGTGCTTGCTGACGCTAGCCCCGTCACGCCATTGAAATCCGTGCTATTATAGCTTTTTGCTTTCGTGGTTGCAATCCGGGTGGGAGTTCCACCCACGCACCCTCCTTTTTTTTTTGTTGAGCTGCGTGCCCCCCTGATTGGCCAGCACTGACAACGGACATCTGTGGTTTGTGAGGTAAGCAGCAATATTGTGGATACATGTCTCATCCACTCCGAAATCCCTCACGGCTTTTTCCCTCTTTTTACCGCTTGGGCTTTGCGCTGAAGAGCGCCCGTAGGGTGCGCCCAAACAACCGCTCAACCGAGGTCGGTTACCCTCCAACCATCATCGACCACCGCCCAACTGCTGTCGCTTACCGCCCGAATATGACTGAGTGTCTGGTCACTACTCATTTTCCTCTTTTTTTCTATTGAAAGAGCGCCCTAGCGAGAGACGCAAAAAAACCAAATCCGATTGCAAGTAGGCCACATGTTGTAGGGCTCCTTACCCCTGCCTCCGTGCGCACTCGATCCCTTCACCTGAACGGCTACAATGCTTCCACCACTGCTACGGTCGAATACATAGCATCTGTCGCAGCTGCTGCTCAGTGTCCTGACCACCGTACGGCAACTACTTCCTTCGCAGCGCCCCGGATTCGTTGCCCTGTTCTGCCTCACAGTGCCCATCGCTGGAACTGCGTACCAGACCACCCCACGACGGGAGGTGTTGCCCCTGACGCTGGAAGAGTATTTCCACAACCACTGCCCGGATAAGCTGACTGACGTCTATGACCCCACGCAGTTTGCTGAGCAACTCCTCCTGCGGTGTGCCACGCTGTGCATGGCTTTGGGCTTGGGGCAGCAGTAGCAGGGGAACAGCAGGGACTAAGGCCGGAGGATGGGGAGGGGGAGGGGCGGGGAGTTGAGCTCCAGCCGGACGACGAAGGCATCTGCAATTTGCCGTGTATTTGGCCTTGGTTACTTGGCATGTGCGAACGCTGGATGCCCCTTTGGCGGCATGCAAATGTTTGATGGCCTTGTTCCCCTCTTCTGGTGATGATGGTGATGGGTGGGTTTGTATCTGAAAGGAGGTTCGGGTAGGCAGCCTCCAAAACAAGGCAGTTGAGGAGGGTCTCACTCTCGATGGGGACCCCCCAAGGCCTCCCAGCAGCATGCACCATGGCTTGGGCCCTGGCCAGGGTCAGGTGCCGGCGGAGTGTGGAAGAGCGGCGTTTTGCCTTTGTTTTTTGACGGGACGGGTGGTTGCTCTGGTTGAAGCTTGTAAACGCCGGGTTGGCCCGCTGGTGCCCAAAACTGCACGTTGGGTTGCGTGATTTCCGTTTGTTGTGTTCTGCCACCCGGATTGCAACCAGGAAAGCACAAGGCAATAGTAGCACGGATTTCAATGGCGTGACGGGGCTAGCATCAGCAAGCGCGTTGTGGGCATCGCATGACGCAGCAAGTATTTTTGGGGCCAGAGGCCTCCGAGCAGCAGGGGTCGGTGGTCGCCAACATCTTGGACCCCTTTGGCAATGGCACGCGAAAACGGGGGAAACCCGGATAAAGTGGAAATTTGGCAAAGGAAAATGCAGCAAATCGGGGATGTTTTTTCGAAAACCGATGTTTTTTCGAAAACCGTCTGAGCTGCCGCACGCTTTGTTGTGCAGAGTGTTCTTTGCATTGTTATTGTTGTTGGCCTTGCCGGTGCCGATAATGCAAGATTTTATGTAGTGGTGCAGGCAGGGCCTCGGGGGAGCGCTCAACCGTGGCAATACATTGGTTACCCCCAGTTTTCTCGTTGCCCCTCCCCCCCCCCCTTTTCCGCTTTCGGGCAAATGCAGTTTGTTTGGCATGGGTACTATCGACCCCTGAGACAGTCAACTGATGTTGGTGAAGATCAGGTGGGAGGGGGGCCATGCTGCCTAGTCTTCTTCGTTTTTTGCACCAATGCTGCAGGCACATTGCTTTTGGTCGTTCTTTTGGAATTTTTGGATTTTTTTTGGAATTTTTGGAATTTTTTGGTCGTGTGCAGTTCAGCATTCAGCAAGTTAGGTCCGCAGGTTCCCAGAAATTGGCCACAACTTCCTCGAGAACTCAACTGCAGGTGTCCGAGAACATGCACATGCCGAACGAAGTGCCCGAATCTCCCACGCGCTAATATCACGGCAAAGCTGGCCCGTGAATCAGTGATAAAATGTGCATCCGCGACGGGTCAATCCCCATATTCAACTCCGGGCATGGTGCGAACAGCACACAAACCGAGAAAACGCTTTGGCAAGCGATGCAAAACACTTGGAGGGAGGAGGGGGTGGTCTCCCGCTTCCTGCGTCGGCCACCCAAACTACGATCGCGCTGGTGGCGTTCATGTTCTCATCCCAATGTTCTGTGGTTGCAGGGGACCAAAGTCCGAAGTCCCGGTCTGGTTGCCCCAAGAAGTGCCGATTACTGTGGCAGGGCACCATTCCGTGCTGCATGAAGTGCAAGGTTTGTGCACGCTCTGGCCCTGCCTGTGGGCTGCCAGGGACAGACACTGCCATCCTCTTGGCCCCTGGACCCTGGAACAAGCCTTTTCTTAGTGCTGCGGATGCCCTACGGAAGTGGGGAGGGGCGCGGGGGGCCCCCGGTGGGCAAGCACCAACGGTTGAAGCATGCCGTAGCATGCCGCAGCACCTGTTTTGGGGGCCTGTTGGTGGGGGTTTTGAAGCATGCTGCGGCACACTGAACATTGGGTTGGGATTTCTTGGGGAAAAATATCGGACCAAAATATCAATCCCAGGTTTCCCCAGAACCCCCCAGTTTGGCTCCACTGACCTTCTCTTCACAGTGTGCAGGGGCCGCGTGCTCCCGCCCGTCAGATGGAAGTTGTCCTTTACTGTGCTGTGTCAGGAGGGAAGCGCAGTTCGGGAAACCAGCCAAACCCGTCCCTGAGCACTCATTTGTTAGAGATGGCCAGCACTCTAGTAGTGAAATGCTGCATCTGTGATTGAGAGGTCTCTGGTTGAATTGCTGGAACTCACATTTTGTGGCAAACCTGCCAGGGGCAGGAGCCCATATCCCAACCCGGTTCCCCCCCCTCTTTTTTTTGCTGTGCTGTGTTTTGACAGATCATTGTATCCTTCATTTTGTCTTCTGATGTCTGCTGTTGAACCCACTGAGGAGGGGACAACACAACCCAAGAGGAACAAGGAGACAACCAGGAGTACTCCAGACTGTTTGCAGTGGAGGCGGAAATGTGTCGAGGCGGAGCAGCAACATGACCACCCATGAGATGATTCTGTTGTGTTCATCTTTGCAGGGTGTCGGGAGATGCATTCCTTGGTGTTTGGTTCTGGGTTTTGCCACTTTTTCAGCTTCTGGAAGATTTGGTTACCCCCCACCTGCGGCTTGAAGCATGGCGCAGCATGGCGCAGCGCAGCAAATTTTTCCTGGGGACCGTTGTTGCTTGGCCATGAGTGGGTGGTTTCAGCTTGTGAGCAGTTGTGTATTAGAACGGCCGTACACCGTAGGAGGAGGGGGGGACCCCCCCTGCACCCCCCTCCCCCCCCCTCCTCCCCTTCCAATGTTTGAGGCTGACAGCCAAAATTTTGCTTCGGCGCCTTTTGCGCCAAGAGGATTTAAATTTTTTAAACAATTGGCCCGCCTTCGGCGGGGACTATAGGGTGGCCCAAGGAGGAGGGGGGTCCCAGCCAACCCCCCCCCCTTTCAGCCCCCCCCCATCCCCCCTCCCCCCTCCCCCCCTTCTACTACGTGGTCAGCAGAATGATTTGTCTTCTTGCTGCCTTGTGCCATGTTGCCGTTTTGGTTGTGCCGTGCCTGTGTCTCAGCCCCAGGCTTTCGAATGTCATGATTTGGTAACAAGGAGTCATGTTATGCGTCTGGCGGATGTGTGTGCCCATGTTGCATGCGGTGCAAGGGGCGGTGAGGGCACAGAGGAAATGGGACAGACAAAGCTTTCGCTCTTGCAACTCATAGACTGTCTGGTACCAGCGTGTTCTCGTTTTGGTACATTGGTGCTCTTGTGTGTGCCTGTGGAATTCCTGGGTGGGTGGGTGGGTGGGTGGGCTGCGCACCCCCGCCCCCCCCGCACACTGACTACCGAGGTACCCACGTTGCAGCCAAAGGACTAGCCTATGGGCCGAAGCGTCGACACAGGTGCCACGTTCTGCCCCCCCCCCCCCCCCTCCACCCCCCACACACCCGGCCCTCCCCTGCAGCATGTACGCCCACCTCTGCTACTTGCTGCGCAGAGATGGAGTATCCAGTGGAGGTAGATGTGTACGAGGAGGAGGAGGTCATCCGTGTTGTAGAAGAGGTGCACGAGGAAATTGTGGAGGTCTTTTCTCCCTCTCCCTTTGTGCAGTCCGAACTCCAACCCCCCCCCCATCCGAGTCGGCGAGGGGCCAAACGAGTCGGCGAAATTCGGCGAAAATGCCAAAAGCCAGAATTTTGGGTGCAGCACTGAATGAGGAGTGCCATGCAAAATGGAATAATAACTACACAGCTAACACCGCAAAATAGGCTTTATTTTGTGCCAACCTCCAAAATTTTGATCCCGCCCTCCAAGTCAGGTAAAATGCGCTGCCGACTCGCTCCCTGACTCGTTGGCCGCCAGGTTTGCCGACTCGCGGGGGGGGGGGGGGGGTGGAACTCCCTCTCACCAAATGGCTCATCTTCTGGATGTCAGGCATTCAGGATTGTGAACTGTCCTTCCACTTTGGCGCTGGAGGGAGCTCAGCCTTGGCGTGCCTGGTCTCAGCGTGTCTGGGTTGAGAGAAGCTCAGGTCTGAGAAGGTGCAAATGATGCCCCCTGCCAAGCGCATCCCTCGCTTTTGGGCGTGGGTGCTGGAGACGCGCCGAGTGACTGCCCTGAGGAGTTATTCAATGCGAGTCGGAATGGAGAACAATGCACACACGGATCCAACAGGGGTCCAGAAGGCTACATGCAGAATGGTACCATACCGTACGGATCCTAATTATTTGCGAAAATGGTTGATTCCCGGCACAAAGTGTTGTTTACCGCAAAGGAAAAATGCAAAAAAAAGAATTAATTTTCGGTTTCCTGCCCTCTGCAAAAATGGGTTCCGCAAAATAAAATCGCAAAAAAAATAATTTTTGCTCCGGGATTGCAAATGGCACAGGTGTGTGTTCATGGTATTTCTCTTTCGCAGCGTTGTACAGTGCTGTGGTCCTGGACGAGTATGGAACTGGTTCATTGAAATACTGGTCGACCTGAATCATCCGAAACACTTGCTTGTTGGTGCTTGTCTGTGCTATGGACTGCAATCCCAGAGTCCCACGGATCCACATTTCTATGCCTGCGCAGGAATTGACTGCAATCCCAGAGTCCAAGGTACCCCTGGTCCTTTGAAGTGGCACCAAATTGCATGAATCACGATGCCCCGAACGCAAAAAAAACCGCAAAAATGAAAAATATTTTTGACTCAGTGTGCCAAAAATGACTCCGCAAAACTGAATTCCGCAAAAAGCAACACGCAAAAATACAATAATTTTCCCCTATTTTGGGTGCTGTCGCAAAATTTTTTCATGTTATTCATTCAAAACACCCAACGCAAAAATTAGGATTCCGCAAACACCTGCAAAAATGTTTGCTGACACCTGCTCGACCCATACAGTGCAGTGACACAGATAAGACACGACCCCTGCATGCACATCACACAGCCCAGAACATGTCAGCACAAGCCGCGGCAGGCGTCGCATGTATGTGTGCATGTGTGGGGGGGGGGCATAGTGCATACATCCCCCGGTCCGCACACTGCCGCCGGGAAAGGCGTAGGAACGCATCCGTGGGGTCAACCGACGTCAGGGAGGCAGATGGGACCCGGCCGACCCGTGCTCGTCGTATTGCAAGGCCTGTGCTGCCGCAGCGGCAGTGCAGTGCTCTTCCGTTCACCTCAGGTCTGCGCGGTCTGCACAACACGAGACACTTTGACAGAGAGCCAGACAAGGGCATCTCGTGCTCCTGGAACACCCCCAGGGCTGGGGGAATGCAAAAACTGCTCGTCACACGTATGTGCAGGTCCCAGTGGAAGTGATTGTGGAAAAGGTGGTAGAAGTGGAGGAGGTCGAGTTCCTGCTGGTGCCCGTGGAGAAGGTGGTGGAGGTCGTTGTCGAGCGCATCGTCGAGGTGCGCATGCCCCTGTGCATTGCATGCCCCATGCTTCATGCCCCCAGATGCTTCACAGTCCATGTGTCGCATGTCGGGTTTTCACTTCCGGGGGGGGGGGGTCAATAGAGCCCCCAAAAACTGGGGGGGGGGTCGGGAAAAGGGCTCAATTGACAGGCACCATTCATCAGTCATTATGAAGTCTGGCGCCAAAGGCGCCGAAAATTTTTTTGAGCATTGAAATTGGTCGATTTTTTTTCACCAAATCCATGGCAAATGATGACTTTTCTGAACCCCCTCGACGCGCTGATTCCAAAAAACCCATTTTCTTTTTTCCCCGATTTTTGCGTCTGGGTCACCTCCGAGGCCCGGGGGTCAGTCTCGGTAGGATTTTGGGGGTCCTGTCAATTGAGCCCTTTTTCGGGGGGGGGGCTCCGGCCGGAGGGCTCTATCAACCCCCCCCCCCCCCCCGGGAAACGAAAACCCGGCCTCCCAAGGGACGGAGGTGGTCACCGTTCGTAGCAGTGGCGTGATCCGTCGCCCCGGCTCCTGCTCTGGCGTGGGTTCCACGTGTTGGAGCGGCCACATGCCCCGAGCGGCAAACCGCAGCCCATTCCGGGTCATCCGCGACCTTTGCGTGACCGGGGTCATTGACTCGGTGGTCCCCGGTGTCTCCGCGAGCTCGACACTTTGCGTTGCCAAAAACACACCCCGACGTCCTTCCAGACGCGAGGGGTCTGCCTGGGCCTTTGGACCATTTCCCGCAGTGTCTCCCACTTTTCACTTTGTTCCTTTTACCATGTGCCCACCAGTCGCCGGGCTCTGTCTCGGTGCAAGACGGGGTCGCAACGGGGCCAAAAAGCATTGTTTGGGCGTACCCCTTGGTTCAGGAGCGAATTCGAGAGTGATCGCTGTTGCCACTTTGATCCGCAGGCCCATTTCGTGCGGTGGCTTGCCCGACCCAAGCTTTCAACGAATCGGGGGTTGAGGAAGTGGCGATTTCTGCGATTCTTCACGATGCTTTTTGAGAGGGCGAGGGCTGTGACTCTCAGCGCCCATGCCAGGCCGTGGCTTGACGAATTGCCTAGTGCAAGCCCAGGCTTTCAGAGGGGATTTTCAGTATGGACGGAGAGGAAATCCTGTGCAGTGCTGAGCTCAACACCATCGATGCGGAAAGCAGAACAGTGGCGCCGGAAAACGCGTCGCGGGCGCTGGCGAACGTTCCCGCGATTCTGCTCGAAAACTTTCGCTGCCGCGGCCTGTGCAGACTCTAAACGGTCGGAAATTTATGAGCCATCACAAATGTGGCATCAACATGAAGCACCCTTCTTTTTAGGCATCCCCCGAAATCTGATATTTTCATTTCGCCGCCCCCACGTCGAAACTTCCACATTTTTATGGGGTTCTCAAACATGCCTCTGTTGCGCTGGGGTTTGGGGTCACGGACCGGAGCCACCCCGTCCCCCCTGAACCAGTGCCTCATCGCAGTGAGTGGTCCGTGTGGGGCCCGGTCTGCCAAAGTCACGCCGTCCCAACCCATCAAGTGCGTTCCACGTGCCCGACCTCATGCCCCATGCTCTGCCCTCCAGATCCCGGTCGAGAAGATTGTGGATCTGAAGAAGGACGTCATCGTCAAACAGGAGGTCCCGGTGCCCTGTCATTTGTATGTGGAGCGGGCCATCGAGCGCCCCGTCGAGAAGGTGTGGGATCGGGCCCCGTGGGAAGGGCAGGGCGGTTGCCTTCGCACGCCAGAAATCCCGACGGGCAAATGCCAGCCCCTTCACACTCACACGAGCGACGTCTGGCGTGTTGTGCGCGGAACGTCTGCCCCACTACTCACGATTTGCAGCGATCTGCCCCTGTGGCGTCCACCCCCCTGCCAGTCTGGCAAAACGACGCTGTGTGGGGCCTGTATGCTCCGGGGGATGCGCTCCCGCGTGCAGGATACCACCGGCACGGGGGGATGGTGGACCAGGTTTTGTGGGTGGGATTCGAACTCCATCAGATTTTATGAAAAGGAGGTCCGCGAGAACTTGCGAGCGTTGGACCAAGTTTGACGACGAAGTGTGGGAGGACGAATTGCAGGACTTG
Source organism: Eutreptiella sp. 'Long Island Sound 2002' (assembly GCA_964036045.1). Taxonomy (NCBI): domain Eukaryota; phylum Euglenozoa; class Euglenophyceae; order Eutreptiales; family Eutreptiaceae; genus Eutreptiella; species Eutreptiella sp. 'Long Island Sound 2002'. Next base: position 11,929,793 of record OZ038391.1, read on the forward strand.
TACCGCCTCACAACTTCACTTCTCCAGAGGCTTCACATTCAGTCACGCCCAGACCGGCGAGTTTGGGGGGTGGGGGCGTGTAACACAAGGCCCAGGGGTTCCCGTCACCAAGTGCGACGCATCAGCGGTGCGCTGCTGCGCCCCCGCACCCACACACACCCCGCCCCCACCAGCACCCAACAGCGGGCCTCGACAAATAAAAGCACGCAGACTCCTACGGGAGGAGGAGGCAGCAGTAGGGGGTTTTCCGCAATGGGCGAAAGCCTGACGGAGCAATGCCCCGTGGAGGAAGAAGGCTTTGTCACACAACAGATAGGGCACTGCACAACCGTCATAAAACACGGCCACCGACCAGTCTTTGTGGTACACCCCCCCCCCCCACACACACACGCCAAGGGTGTATTGGAATGACAACCATAGGAAGAGGTCCCCCCCCCCCCCTGGACCCCCCCCTCCCCCTACCAAAGTGACCATCGTGGGAAAAAACGAAATTTACCGTGCGGAAAATGTTGTCGGGCCATTTTTGGTCCACAAAATTTTGGGTCCCCGAGCCCCCTCCTCTCTTCCAATGCATCCTTGCCCCACACATGACGAATCGCCTCCTCTGCTGTCATGAAGCGCAAGCAAGTGATGGGAATTCCATATTGTCGGCGCGGATGGCGTCGGCGGCGACGGACCGGCGGCAGCGCAGGCACGACGCGGTCGCGAGCGACCCGTGCGCGTGGACGAGCTTCGCGCGCGACACACCGGCCGCGGCCTCGAGGCCGTCGATGTTCTGCGTGAACACGCGCCGCAGCCGGCGCTCTCGTTCGAGATTACAAACCAGAAATGGCAGACGAAGTTGTCCTCGCTCTTCAAAAGAAATGCCGCAAAGCAAAGGGAAACAAAACGTCCAGAACCACTGGAAAGCCTTTCACTCTGGCCTCATACTAAGCAGCCTGCAAACTGCAATACGACTCAAACGGCTTAATTGTAGATTCTCGTCCAGCCAATTCCATCGGAACCTGCAGTTTGGAACACGATGCCATAAGACAGCAATGCTCACCGAAATACCAACATGACGCGATGCGCGCCCGCTTGTCCGGCAACATTGTCCCATCAATGCAATGCAATGCAATGCAGAAGTCTTCGGAAGTCCCAGTGTTAAGGCCCAACCCACAGTCCACAAGACCCATGCCTCCGCGAGTGAAACCGCCCGACCCGCGTTGGAATCCCAAGAGGCTGTGCGCTGCGGCATTCCACCAAGTGTCGTCTGAGCGCCCTCCTGGGGCAAAGTGGTGACAAAGATCGCACGCCACAACCGTCACCTCCATACAGTCAAAGAGGAAAACAGACCACCTGCCCCCCTCCCAGAACAGCGGTGATGAATGCCGCAGACAATACCAGAGTTGGCGTGGTCACTTTGGCACCCAAGGGGAGATGCGAAACTTCACTGGCAATGCATGAGTCGGAAATGCTTTCCTGCACCTACAATTCCGCTTGAAACGGTGCTGCACTCAAACTGGTCAGAATTTCACCCAAACGTGGCATGAAAGCGGAGGCTCCTCCTGCCCCAAACACGCGGTGCCCCGCCAAACCCCCAGCCACTTCCGCACCACAGTCTCGGTCCCTTCCTCGCACGACAACGGATATCTTCGTTTCACTGCCGCCGCGAACGCGCGCACACGCACACACACCATACGGCCGTCCGCCATGCAACGCACCATTGACTCGGTCATCCTTCAAGCATCTTCGCAACCGTCCACCCAAACCTCTGCGGTCAGCCACAGCCACCCTAACTGAGAAGGGATCCTCTCTGCGAGTACATAGCCAGGGTTGTCGCAAATTCCTGGGGACCTCAAATCTGCCTCTTTTCAGCTGTTTTCTTGCGTAAATTTGTTGCTGCACAGCAGCCTATGATGGGCTCTTCATGTCCAGTGGCTGTGGGTGGCTGTGCTTCTGCATGAGCGCCCGTCCCCATGGCCTTTCATGTCTCTGTGAGAGGCGGTGGGTTGGTGGGCATGGGCACAGCAGGGCAGACCTGGAAGGGATCAAAGGAATGGAGCAAGCCCACGTGGACGCCTGTGTGCTGTGTGCCAGGTTGTGGATTTGGTGGTTGAGAAGGTTATGACGAAGGTCGTTGAGGTGCCGTATGAACGTGTGGTCACGAAGTACGTGGAGATCCCGGTCGAGAAGATTATTGAGGTCCATTCTCTTGCTCTCAAAGAGGGTTAGGGACCCTGACTGGCTTTGTCAGGTCAGGGGCCTTGGAACTTTCTGGCCATCGCCCCATGCCGGTCTGGGCACAGCACCGGCGGGTCACTGCAGTAGCCCCGTCTGAGGCCGCATACTGGGCTCTGGCCAAGGCTACAGCCACCGCTGTCGCCACTGCCACCTCGGTCATCCTGCAGATGCGGCGGATTGCACCACGTGCACTCAGCGTGTTGCACCATGCACTCTGGCACCTCCCGTCCCGGTACGGTCTGGCGCCTCTCGGCTTTCAACAAGGCACAGAAAGCTGCACCTTCCCTGCAAAACATTGCACCCGTGTCACAGCACAGGGCCCTCATGGTGGTTGCAGATCGTGGAAAGGCGGGTTGGTGCCGCATGTTGCCACAGAGTTTGCGGGCGGTGCGTGCCAAATATGTTGCTGTGCTCCCCCGCAGCACCAATTTGCTGCTCCAGGCCTACCCGAAGGCTTTTCGCCAACGGTTGCTTCCGAAAAGTCTGCTTCCAGCAGCATTGGAGCTGCCACCTTTGCCACCACTGCCACCACTACCACTGGTGCCAACAGGAGCACGCCAACGACGATTTTCCAGCCCGATTTTCCGGCTGACAAGCATCGGAGGAGGGGGGGGGGGGCAGGCCGGACCCCCCCCCCTCCCCACTACCGAAATCCCCCCCCCCCTCTCTTCTAATGCATGGCTGCCTCTCAGTGTTTTGAGCCCATGGGTGTCCATTTCAAGTGGGTGGGCCTCATCCGCACGATTCTCGTCGTCACAGCACATGGACTGTATAATTCTATGGGGCTTATGCACGCCCTCAAGTGTGCCCTTGCGACATGCTTGGCGTCCATCCGGCCAGAACACACACACATATACAGAGAGACAACAACCAACAAAACTTGTCCTGTGCGTTTCGCACAGCGCTTGGGCTGAATGGCATCCAGATTGGGTGATCACGACCCAACGGCATTTTTGTTGCCCCAAGTGGTCTTCAAAGCGAAGGGTACTGGTGTTTCCCCCTTTCGTCAATGCACGTTGCTTGCTGCTGCTTGCTGCTGCCATGAGCTTGTCACCTCACTCTGATCTCTGATTGTCATCTGTTTCTCCACCATGCGTTGGGAGAACGCCAAAAAACAGCCTAAATCAGCACCAACGGCCTCGTCTGGTCGTATTCTGGGTTTGCTCCCGCTCGCCAACCTGATTGTGTGGGGAAGCTCTTTTGCATCGGGAAACGGGTTCGCACGAGGTGGGAATGGGTTGCAGCATGGAGGGGGGGGGGGGGTCACACCACAGTGCTTCGTCGACTGAGATGGCGTGGTAAATCCAAGTGGTGGCAGGCACAGAGCACCAGTCGCCCACCTTTCCTGCTGCACCTACCCACCTACACACGTGTCCGCCGAGCAATGAGTCGTTTCTCCAAACATGCTACCTCACGGGGACCCCTCTTCAGTAGCCAAGAAGGTTGGGTTGGTTAGCCGCAAATTTGGGGTGGCTGCAATTCTTCCTCGGCTCTTCACGCACAGTGCACACGTTGCAACCTGCACGCGGGCGGAGGAGCACAGCACGCCAGACAATACGCCTTGCAGTTGAACCCAGGGAGCTGCATCCCGCCGGTTCCTGACGATGAGACGTATGTCGGGGCATGCATGGCAATGCTCGTCAAGTCCATCATTGTCACAAATGGAGAGCAATGGTGGACCCTGCCCCCCCCCCCCTCCCTGCTCCACTCCCCATTTTCCTTCGGCATGGCCGCCGAAGGAGAACAGATTTTCTAGCTGCACGCCATTCCTTCCGCTCGCTGCTTTTGCTGCAGCGGCGGGTCTTTGATGCTCCCGGTGCTTTGGTATGTGCCGGTCACTGGCGACCTGGACTTGCTCCCGTTGCTCAACCTGCATTCATCACGATGGGCGGTGCAGCTGTGTCCTGTTGCTTTGTTCCCATGAGCAGTCCATTGGCAGGGACAAAGGATGCCCCCCTATTCCCCTTTGCAGAAACAAGAACAAACAGTCGTCGAAAAGATCATCGAGGTCGAGAAGGAGGACATTGTGGAGAAGATCGTTGAAAGGGAAGTCGAGGTGCCCAGACTGCCATGCATGGGATTTGGGGCCGACAGGCCACATCAGACACTGGGATAACTGTGCTAAACACACACACTGCCTGGCGTACCGCTTTCTCAAGGCTGCCTTCCTTCCTGCTTCTCCATGCGGCCGCTGTTGCCTGTTCATCAAAGAGACAAAGATACCCTCCACGACCACGACGTGTTTGCCATGGGACACAGGAAGGCATGGCTTGGGAGTGTCAGCGGCCTGGGTTGGGCAGCGGATTTGGGTGGGGACAGGGTTAAGCGTTGGAGATCGCGGAGGGCGTCCAGAGGGCTGCTGCATGATCGGCGGGGTGGATGGGGGTTGGTGAAGGTCCCGAAGAGCCCCTCGGAGTTGTTACAGTTTGAGCAGTGCATGGGCACGAGTGTTGTCTGGGCGTGAGCATTACAAAGGGTGCACTGCGTTGCATTGCGGTATTAGCCATTCCAGTGCACCCACGGGAGTCTGTATACTGTGCAGTCCCATAATCTGATAATTGCATGAGGCCTTGGGAACCTCTCGTCTACCAAGAGTGGATGATGCTTTTCCAGAATCTTTTAGGAGGCGTAATTTGATTGCGTACAGGGGATAGAATGGGGTGGGGGTGACCACGATTGTTGTGACACCACCTGAAGTGTTGTGAGATCACTGCAATTAGTGAATTCCGCAAGCTCTGGCACATTGCTTGACACTTTCGCTAAGCGCTTTCTGCCAGCACGTGGCACGTACCCATTGGCATGGTACGAGGTAGCCGAAAGGGTGAACACATGACATGCCGTCATGCACACCCGCTGCATGCGAATGCAGTACTCATATCCACGTTATATCTTTGCCGATGGAATGCTTGTGTAACACGCACCCATGTCCCATCTTATGGGATGCGCCAGCCATGTAAGCGTCTTCTCTAGGTCATCCAGGTGTCTCGCGCAGATGGGCCCTGTGCACCTTGAACCAGTGAAAGGCATTGACTCGGTCTGAGCATTGCACATGTAAAGCACATGGCTCAAGAATAAGCATGAAGTTAGAAAATCAGACAGTCGGGAGCTTTTCATAGGTGCAGTCATGGGTGTGCACATTCCGTGCACAAGAACATTGTAAGTTCTGGGGGATGATTGTTCCATACGGATTGCCATTCCACTTTCCCCCGTGGCTGTGTGTTCAGAAAGAGATTATTATTGAGAAGCAGGTGACCGTGCCAAAATTTGAGGAAAAGGAGAAGGTGGTCAACGTCCAACGCACATACGAGATAGAGATTGAAGCTGCAAAGCCTCAGGGTTTGTGTTTGGGCCAAGGCTGGGGCTGGCCAAGGGGTTGCTCGGCTCAGGATGGACAAGGTGATGAGGGCAATGTGAGCTTTGGCTGGGGTAAGAGAAAAAGATGAAGGAAAGGGAAGGGGCAACAAGGGGTCGGTAACACAATGCCATACCGCATTGATAGGGCTCGCTCAACAGGCAGCAAGCACCACGTCACAAGGCAACTCCCAGAAGAAGTCCCTATCCCATTGTGGCTTCCTCAACAGCAGTTCCAGCGGGCACGAGTGCCCCTCACCTTCTCAGTGAGACCGCCGGTGTTTTCTGGGATTCATTACTGGCTGTAGGGTGCTGCTTGTGGGGCTGGTGCTGCCATGCCTTTGGGCTTGCACATGGAGACAGTACTGCAGCTCACCTCTTTCGTAAGGTCATTTTGGAGCGCTGGGCAATCTGCAATTCGCAAAAATACTGAATCCCCGCTACCCTGGTCCTGGTAATGCCCCGGCTGTTTGTCGGTGTGGTGTTGGGTCTGCCTGCCTGGTATTTGCTGTTTTGTTCTTTTGGCTTCCTGCTTGTTGCTTCTGGTGTTCGTTGTTTGTCCTACGGTTCAATTTGACCAAATGCTGACACACTGTCGCTTGGCTTCAGAATATTCCACCGAGTGGGACGCTGGGAATTATGGAAGTTCCAGTACATCAACTGCTGCCTACGATGCCAACAGGGCTTCCTCAAGTACAGATTGGCAGAACGGAGGCTACACCAGCCAAGAGTGGAAGGATTGGAATGGAGCCAATGGGAACAGCGGATGGAAGTGGGTGGATGGCCATTGGAAAGATGGGGCGTGGCAAGATGGGTATTGGGAAGAGGAGGCTTGGGCAGGCGGAGATTGGAAAGGCGGAGATTGGAAAGGAGATTGGAAGGATTGGTATGGAGGCGCCAGCAGCAGTTAACAAAGGTATGTTTGTGGGCTTCGGTTTCGCTTTACCCAGAGGCCCGACCCGTGTACAACCGCACCCCACCGTTTCCAACGATGATGCCGCATCCTGACTGGTGTTGGCGTGATCTGGCTCCCATGACTGTGTAGCCATCATGTCCCCCCGCCCCCGCCGCCCCCCGGCCTCCCTCCCCCTTGAGTGTGCTCAGTGTACACTACGGTGCAATGTGTTGAATGTGCATGCTGCAGTAATAGGTGCACGGTGCACATGGCACGGTTTGCAGGTCGCAACGTGCATTGTGCACAGGGACAGTGCGCATGCTGCACTCTGTAATGTGTATGTTGCATGGTGTGTAGTATGCAGTGTGGTAGATCACCTGTGGCCATTGCAGAAAAATCAATACAGACTGCAACCTACACTAGCCTCCAACCCAACTGGAGATGCAGCCCTTGACTTGCTTTCAAACCGCAAGTGACGCCTTTGCTAGCCCTATGCTTTTTACACCCGCCGCTAAACAACAGCAGCCGCAGCAACAGCAGGAGCAGCAACATGAACAATAGCAACCGTATTAAGAGTACCAACAACAACAACAACAACAACAACAACAACAACAACAACAACAACAACAACAACAACAACAACAACAACAACAACAACAACAATGACAGCAGCAGCAGCAGCAGCAACAACAACAACCACTAAAACAACCACTACAACAACAACAACAACAACAACAACAACAACAACAACAACACCGCCACCACACCACCACCACCACCACCACCACCACCACCACCACCACCACCACCACCACCACCACCACCACCACCACCACCACCACCACCACCACCACCAACAACCGAAAGTGAATCAGTTTGGTGGAAATTTCTGGAACCAGCGCACCTTCCAAATTTGAGCTGGTGACGATGGCAAATATTGTTATGCCCATTATCCCTCTCAGCTATCCTGTACAACCTGGGCTGCACTGTATTGGAAGAACAAAACCAAAACAATCAGCCAGCCTGAGGGCAGCAAGAGAAATGCGCCCCAATAAAGTGTTCCCCCTCCCAACCGTCGTCACCTTGTTGCGCAGTGTAGCCTTCGTCTTAAAATGTACATGCCCTTGTTTGTCTACGCCAATCCCTCTTTCTGCTGCAGTGGACCGACAGGCGGAGTTTCTGAGTTCAGCTGGAGACGTCGTAGTCTCTCTGGGCGCATACATCCCCGCAGATGGTGTGGGGAGCCAGAGGGGAGGGTGGGCAGTGGCAAGGGGGGAGGATGTACGACGTGGAGAGGGCAGAGAGTAGATCTCGAGCCAGGGATGGAGGCAGTGTGGAGGTAAGAGTCGACTTGCCTTGGGGGGCACGTGTCTACACTATGAGCAGGCATGCCATTCATGTCCGGCAGGGGAACTGGGTTCCGTGAGGAATCCCTGCACCGCGTGCTGCTCGGTACTGCCGCTGTTGCCCCGGAACTCCGCAGGCACCAGCTGCGTCCGGTGTCCGCCCCAGTAAGACCCACCTTCTTCTGATCACGCCTGACCTGGTGGGGTCCCGAAGTCCCCGACCCGCGGCGAATGCCCGGAAGCACAACATTTCAATAGGCCTCACCCCTGGCGGAGCGCAGGACGTGTTGCAATCCCCGTAAAGAGAGGGTCTGCGTGTATCCTGCTCCTCAGGCATGTCTTGTAGACGCTCTCCAACTTGTGTTTCGGAAAGGAGGCGGCTGCACGGCGCGCGCGCGGTGCACGCGTGGCGCGAAGGCAGGCAGGACAGCCCCGAATCGCGAATTGAAACCGCGCATTCGAACGCTGCCACATCGCAGCCGAAGCAATGGGGGCTCTCCTCCGCGGTGCGCACCGCGCGCGTGCCGTGTGACCGCTGCCCCATCGTGTACACCTTGGGTGCGAACCCCCCCCCCCCCCTCCCACCGTTTGGGCATCGAGTACTTCCCCTTGTACCGCGCCATTCCGTCCCCCAAACAGCAACCCTCCCCCCCGGCAGCTCCTCTCTTGCAGCCCCCATGCATTTTACCCCCTCGACACTATTCTCTCCCCACACTCAGCCCTGTATTTGCCCTGTATTTGGCCCCTTTAGGCCTGCTGGCGCTCGCCGGTGCCTTTCCCCCTGCCTCCCTTGTACGCTGCCTCCCTTATATATGTCCCACTTTGTCACCCTCGTGGTTCACCCGCAGTTTGGGGGCTGTTGGGGCAGATTTCCCCGCCCAAAGCCCCTGAGTACATCGAGAGCGCACAGTTGCGGACTAATGTTGCATTTACAATCGTGTCCTACGCAGGCCTTCGGAGCTCATTCCTGTCAGGAGAACGACCTAAACGGGGCTCTGAGGTGGGCAGCATGTCAAGTGGGCAGCAGCAAGTTAAGAATGCGGGGGGGTGGAGTTGGGCAGCTTCTCCTAGAAAGTTCAGGGCTTGTCACATTCTGTGTGCTGCAGCCCACTCTCTCTGACGTTACCGCCGTTTTTGTCCTCCTTCGGCGCGATTAACCTCCTCCAAGTAGCCATCAGGCCCCCGAACACCCTTCATCAGGAGGTTTACGCGATGATCGAAGGTGGGTGGTTTGCTGTGATTGTTTTGCACTCCCAATTACTCATTTGGTTGGACTAAAATCAAGGATGGGGCAAGGTTCATGGTTTCGACTCGGGTTCAAGGCAAGGTTCGGCCACCGGTTCCGGTTTCACCACCCCGTCAGGGTACGTAGACTGTGTGAGTTCATCGACCTCAGGTGTCGTTTTCGACCATTTCTTTTGAGGAGACTGGTATTGCCGTTGCCTTGTCCTAGCTTCACCTGTTCTCTTAGGCTGCTTGTCGTCCCGACATAACAAGCGCCGTAGTCAAATGTTTACAAATCCAAAGTGCGAACAAGTGCCCCATGTTCGATGCGCACTGTTCAGACGAGGGTCAGAGCACAACGCAGTGAGTAGCGTTTGCAAATCCTCCAAGCAGCTGTTTCGTTCCATCCCACCGTGGTGCGCGCCGGCTTCCATTCCGCTACCTCAGGTGGCGTCCTGCGGGAGCTACCTAGGCTTTCAAGTGAGCCCTTAGCCTGGGTGGTTGAGAGGGATTTGGCCAGGGTCTGGTGGTCTATGGTTCACGAGCAGCATTTTTTTGTTCCAATGGTCCCATTCCAACTGCCAATCTTTTGTTTTTCAGTGGTGTTTGCTGGGAGAATTGTAGCGCCTTCACAGCACCACTGTCCTATTTGGGTTGGTGTTCGACACATCCCGGTGGGTGCATCAGAATGTGCCCTGACAGCGTGACCTTCCCAGCGTCCGGAATTTTGTTTCAAGGAGCACATTTCAAAATACAGTGACACCCGGCCTCACCCATCTACCCTTCCGTCCTTTGTGAAAGCTAAGCTACACTACCCGCGGAGAGAGTTTCTTTTTGACACCGAAGAGTTACTATCAGTACCAATTTTAGAGTCTCCATCAGAGACCACTGGAAACTTACCCCCTTTCCGTTCGAGTTCACTTCTGGTTGCTTGCCTTGTTCCAAGCGGTGGTCCCATAAGGATTAGACGTCCTGAAACACCTGAGAGACCTTGATATTTCTTTGCTGCTGCGCGAAGCCACGCCGTTTCACCCCCCCCCCCCCAAACGTGATGTTAGTCATGATGGCAGTCAGCCCCACCAGCTTTTGCAGAGCACTCCCATTCCCATCCCCATGAATCTGACCCTGATGTGCAATCCCACCGCGTTGGTGGTGTTGGTGGGACCGCAGGCCCGCCCCCCTTTGGCACCTTGTTTGGGTGCACATGCCGGTCCAGAATCTGTTGTTCTTAGCCAATCTCCACCATGACAGGCAAGACCGGAAGCCTAGCAAGCCCTGGCTGCTCAGCCAACAAAGAAAACCAGGCATGTCACAAGGCTTCCTCTCAGACCACCAGCCCAAGTGGCGCCCTCTCACTGGGCTCTGCCTTCCGTCCGCCCCCTCCTCCGGTCTGTGCCCTGTGTCCCTTGACCCCTCCCCGCAGTATTGGAATCGCATAGAGCATGCACCTCATCGGTGCACTGACCTTTCTGATGGATCCACTGACCCGACATCAATGACCAGCCCCAGCCTGACAGAATGTGGGTACGCCAGTGCCAGTTTGGATGCGGACAGGTCCCCACAAATGGTGTTGTGGGTATGTGTGGCGGGATAGCGCTCTGCATCCACTGCCTCCTAATTGCTTCTTTGTGGCAGCCCCCCCCCCCCCCCCTTCCAGGAAAGGGCAGGGGAGAGGGACAGTTAGGGCAGGGAGGAAGAGGAAGGTCACAGGGTGGTGAGAAGCCGATGGGCACCACCGCCTATAGAGGGAAAGGGTCCAAGGGAAGGGCAGCGAATGGCGATCGGCCAGTACGCGCCGCCAGCTGCAGACGAGATCATCACACCATGGCGTCATGCCAAACCCCCCACCCCCCCATTCACTGCACTTCTGACTGTCCCCAGCAGAAAGCGTTCCTCCCTCCACCTCCCACACCAGGAGGCTATTAGGATCGTTTCTCCAAATGATGGGGCTGGGGCAATGCATGGGAGGTCCTTGTGAGGGTTTCAGACAAAGCCCCCGTTTGGCAGGTGCTGGAGGCTGGTCTGTGTGATCAGAGCAGCAGGAACTGCCCCTTGAAAAAGTGCTGCTGATGCAGCAGCAGCAGCTGCGGGCAGCGTGTCTCTGAGCAGGAACGGGGGTTGTGAGTGGAGTGAGAGTACCGCTGGGAATGTGAGCTTGGGTTGGGGCATGACTGGGTGCAAGCTGTGGAGGACAGGGGGTTGGAACAGGCAGGAAAGGGGGCACCTGCCTTCCCAACACGAGCACCGCAACATCAATCACCAGGACAAGTGAACAGGGGCTGTCTCCATATTGCGGCAGACCCTCCCTGAAAATCATGGTTTTTGGCCTTTTTTTTTTGTTCGGGAACACATGCCGCAGCTGGGGGTTGACTAACAGCGGTCGGCGGCGCAGGAAGTATGCACGAGGCACGTGCCGCCCAGACATGCGCCCCAATCCATTCGCACCCCCCCACCCACACATAGGCTGATGATCCCGCAGCATGTGCACCGAAGGTGCAACTGTGCTGCTCCCAACAACACCTCCCAGTCACTATACTGTAGTTCAGGGTTTACTGATGGTTTTGACAAGCAACTGACCGCTGGTTGGCTCACGCTTTTGGGGGTGGAACAGGATTCAACCAGCCTTTTATTGTTTTTTTTGCTGTTCCGGAGTGTGTCCTGCATCGCCATTCTCCGAGACCAGGCCCTTTTGCATCGTCCATTAGATTGTGCAGCCCATCTTGGCGTGCTGCGCCCATTTTCAATGAAGCATGTTGGCCAGCGGTCCACAAGACATGTGTGCCCGCGCTATGCGAAACCGCCCCCAACGCTAATACATCCCTGACTACATCCACCACTGCATACTTTGCTGCGCTGCAAGCCTGCCGTCATTCTTTTGGGGGGCAGACGGTCTGTTCAAACCCCCCCACCAAACTTCACGGCTTGGGAATGATTGAATGCCAAGCTTATCACTGCTGGCAGGAAAGTGGACACCAAGTGGACAGGATACTGCACTTGTGAGCAGGGATGTAGACCCCCCCCCCCCCCCGCGCGCGCATGCACCACCTCTCCTCCCCACATGGCGAGCAGCAGAAACACTGCCCCCACCGGCAAACATCTGCCATCCACAGGCTGGGGGTACGCCCCTGTGTTGAACCGGAGGTACCAACCAGCAAAGCTACTTCCGATAATTCAGCCCCCCTGCGCATGCTCAAAAACGCCTCTCCTCCCCCTCCTCCCCCGATTGAGCACAAGCCCGGGGGAGGGCGGTGGTGCAGACCGATATGTCATGGTGGAGTGCAATCCTGTGTGGGCCATAATTTTACTTTTGTTCCTGCTGTTCATGCACTGTTGTGCCCAGGGCCTCTCTGTCCCAATGTCTCCTCGGCGCTCCCTGTTCCGGCCAAATTAACCCCCCTTTCGCGCATTGAGGGCACTGAAGCGCCATCCTTAGCGTCGCTTCCTCTCGCTCCAACGGCGCAGTCGGGACCTCCCTCAGTCCTCACAGCTCTTGCAGTCTGGTGCCTGCGGGCCCGATAACACCGATGTTCACGGGCTATGCTCAATGACGAGTTCCTTCCCGTCACCTTTCCTGTACAGTGACCTACACTTGGTGCGGCAGAATGGGGCACAGCCTTCTGCAGGGGCCCCAAGGGATTGCATTTTAGAAGTCTTTGTTACCTTTGCGTTCTAGATACACAGAACCCCGATGCTTTTGTGTCATATCAGCAGACGCCTGCACTCAGGCGGAGGACCCTGCCTTGTTCCTGCAGCGATCTGTGCCATTCTGTGTGTCTGGCTGGGGATGCAGGGGATGAGATGGCCCGCAGGTGCTTCGAAATGAAATGTCACATACCTGAGGTAGACCATGTCCACATTCTCTCCGGAATATCTGACATGCCATGGGCCTACCAATGGACCACTGGAGACAAAGGCGGAGTGCACTCCACCCCAATGAGGCTCAAATTCACGAACCCCAAGGCACTTCACCGGGCATATCGTCTCCAGCGCCGTGTGAGGGCACACAGGTGCTGTGCACCAGGGGGTTCCCTAGGGAACTAGATTTTTTTTTCAGGACCGTCCTTAAGGACCGCCCCAAGGGACCACCAACCGCCAACCACCAACCGCCAACTGCCACCAACTGCCAACCGCCAACCGCCAGCGGCGACCAACCGCCAACCGCCAACTGCCACCAACCACCAATCACCCTCACGGGCAAATTGCCCCTTGCAGCCGTGGGCACCGCCTTGCCAATACCAGTGCGGGTGTCCACAGACCTTGCAGGGCGTTTTGGGCAGCCTGGAGCAGTTGATGAGGTCAACTGTGTTCCCACAGCGAAAGTGAGGCTCGCCTTTGATCCACCACCAACCGCCACCAACCGCCAGTTGCCAACCACCTCCGCCAATCGCCACCAACCGCCAACCGCCAAATCGCCACCAACCATGGTTGAACACATGAGCTACACGCGGTCGTTTTACAAAACTGCCGTTCAGGAACACTTTTTTTTTCCCTTAAGGACCCCCCTGCTGTGAACCGGGCGCGGTCCCCAAGGCGGCCGGTCAGACGTGGTGCCGCAGCCCCCAGGGAAGTGGACGCCATGATGGCAATGGGGAGCATCAGGGCGGCCCGTTCTGCACTGACCCACGAAATAGCGCTGTCTCTGCCCCACTCCCCATAGAAGCCACAGGAGCACGTCCGGCGGAGGACGCGGCATTGGACATTGTGTGTGTGTGTGTGTGTGTGTGTGGGGCATTGGACATTGTGTGTGTGTGTGTGTGTGTGTGTGTGTGTGTGTGTGTGTGTGAATAGATTCAGCACTCGTGGTGCAACTACACCATCGTAATACTGTTCATGACTCTTTGTACTTTTGAAGTGCAGGGGGCTTTTTGGTATAGGCGAATCGGGTTGCCTCGAACTTGATGATCAGTCCATCCCAGTCCCGCCCTTTACAGGAGGGGAGGGACGGTGTGTTTGTGTGTGTGTGTGTTTGTGTGTGTGTGTGTATGTGTTGGGGGGGGATGGCTGAAACCCCAGTGCCAAAGGTCCCGGTTTCGTTCCCACCCACACAGTATAAACCTCGACAGCATGCTCCAAGGTAGAGGTGGACCACACCCTCCATTTTAGTGTTGGTGAATGCCTGAAACCGTGTAGGCCCATGGGCATGGGGGGTGTTGCTTGGTCCGTGCGCGCACCGTGCATACTTTTGGGTATTGTTTATTACCCAGATCCAGAACGCCTGAATTTTGGGACCTGTGATAAGCATCAGACTGAAAATCATGAAAATCAGAAATTTCTGGTATACTAGCAAGAGGTGCAGAAATTAGGACCCTGGGACCTGTGACAAGCATCAGAAAAAAAAAAATTCCTGGTATGCCAGCAAAGGCTGCAGGGTTCAGAAATTGGGACCCTGGGTGTAGATCTGTGGGGGCTATTCAAACGGGGAAGGAGCTGGGTGAACATTCCAAAAACATTGAGCCATGCACGCACCATGCGCGCACCGTGCGACAACTCCCCCTTGGGCAATAGAACAATTGACCAGATTGTGTTGTGCTCTATAGAGTGTTTCTGCTCTGCCACAGTTACACATCAATCTAGTTGTTTTCCAGAACACACAATGCACTAGAACCGCAGCACAATCGGAGGTAGTCGATGTGAGTGATTGTGTGTTCCGCTTCCAAAATTTCTTTCCTGCCTGGCAACCCCCGAAATCTGTGTTGAAAGACAAAAAGCCCAAAGCGCATGCCTACTGTTGGGTGATTACCATCCATGGCTGATGATCTCCGGTCATGTATCCCTGAGAACGTATTATCATCGATGGATATGAATTGAGCAATCTCGACAGGAAACGCAAGAAAAGGGCATTGTCCAACCATCTCCAAATCGCCACATGCATTGCAATTGCCTCCAATGGTGAATGCATTGCCCAAAATAAAGGGTATTTTCTGTAATTACGCCATGCGGTATCGTCTGGTGTGGGGTGGTGTGGGGTGGCGTGGGATGGAGTGGGATGGTGTGGTGTGGTGTAGTGCAGTGTATTAAGTGTGTGAATCCCTCGTTACATTGTGCAGCAACATGTAGTGGAAGAAGTAGAAATGAATCTGATGGTTGCAGAATTGCACATGGAGTTGCAATGCTGGACCCATGGGACCATGCCTTCCTTAATGTGATGGCCCTGTCGCCTTGCATGCAAGTCCACACGTGTATGAAAGTCACGTTTGAGCCACAGCAGCAACGCATCTCTCAATCCTCAATGATCTATTCAGGGGTGGTTCCATCTCGTGCAAACCATCCTGCCCTGATTCTGCACGAAAAGTGCCGGGCTGCATTCTGCCTAGCTGGAAACATGTCCCACTCTGTGGCATCCCTCCTGGTAAGTGGGGACAAGCAAAGTATCCTTTGCACCTGGCCCTGGTTACAGGCAACTCCGTTCAAGTGGTTCAAGTGATGCCAAATGATTTCCGAATTTGCATTAGGAAAATAAACCAAAAATCCGCGCAATAGCAACAAAAAAATTGTGCAAGCTTGCAGTGCATCTCTGTTGATCATTTTGATTGGTTTGTTGATTTGTACCAGCCTTCCAACCCATTGTTATATGTTGTGGAGTGTTGGTTCCAGATTTGCGGAAATGGGCACAAAACAAAAGCATGTTGTAGCGTTGTAGTGTCTGACGCATTCGAGCAATTACAAAAAAATCGCATACAGTACGGACTCAAAAGCCAGAACCGAGCAGCTTGCAGCTGTCATTTCTCTTGCCGAAGTGGGTGTCGACACACCACAAAACACACCTTTAGGACCAACGCAGAGTTGCAGTGTGCATTTCATCGATACGCGCTTGTACTTGTGTGCATGCATCTTACACCTGCCCCAATCCCCCGGATTTGGAAATGGAAGCGCTAAGTATTGGCTTAAAACATTTGGGTGGAGTGAAACTGCTCCTTGCACCCAGCAATTTATTGGCTCTTTGGCTTTGCATGCGATGACGCAGCTTTGCCTTCAGAGGCTCCAATGCTGCTTAGTCTTTTGCTGCAGGCCATGGCAAGTGGTTGTAGAATCTGGTCATCCCTTGTTGCTTAGCAAGAAGGCCAGGCAACAGACCTCAGTGCACCCCGTAATTATGTGATGCCGCGGGCTTAGAGAGTCATTGAGAGCATGAGAACCTTTGGGGAGGGCGTTGCATTGATTCGTGGGTGGATGTTGGAGGCTCAGTCTCCCCCGTTTTACCATAGTTCAAACCACATTCACAAATACAATAATATCTAGAGGCATGGGTGCACAGCTTTGTTCACAACGCAGTATGATGTTGGGTGCAGTATCGTGTCTTCGGTGTTGCATGATCGGCAGAGACGGTGAAAGACGATTGGGCATTCAACAGGGAAACACAGCAACACATTCTACAACTGTGGTCTTGCCAATGGGCTGGAATGTGTTGTTACACCTCCAAATGTCGAGGATACTACTCTCGAAGGCGGGAGGTGTGGGTGCGCGGATGGAAGAAGTGACAAATGGCATGACATCTGCACAGGCGCGGCTCCAGGTTTGGATCAGCCACCAAAATTACACCCGCAACAAAGTACAGCCCAATCAGCAGCTCATGCAATAGCTCTGGCACACCGCAGGCAGCCAAAGTAAAGGGCGGTTCAGTCATGGCGCGGAGGTCAGAAGAAAGCAATAGAGCACTCTGAGGGGCTGCTCTGCGTGCCGTGCGTGCGCCGTGCGGCTTGTTGCCTGCAAGACCACCGGAGCGGGGGCAGTGCCTGCCACCGAACGCGAGACTGCGGAGCAGAGGGCAGAAGAGCGGATGGCAGGAAGGGTCCGGCGTGCGCCATCGGAATGGTCCAGCACAGACCAGAGAGCCCCCGGGGGGGGGGCGCATGCAGACGAATTGCGAGCTGCCGCTCCAGCACGCCCCTACGGCCCGGACTGAGCGCAGGGTCCCATGACCATCGTCCCGCTCCTCTGCCCCCCCCCCCCCCTCCCCAAACCAGGCCTCTCTCGCACGAAGCTCCCGTGCACAAAGTCTCAACGATGGACCCGACCCCCGTCCTGGGCTCGGGCCCGTGCCCGTGCCGCCTGGGCACGTACGCCGACCCCACGACGCTGCTGTACGCCCTGTTCCCCCTCTGGAGCCTGCAGCACCTCCTGACGGCCCAGGTCCGGCCCCGCGCCGCCGCCGCCTGCCGCCGCTGCTGCGCCCCGGGGCACGACCCGGGGGCCCCGAGCCCCTGCACGCCGCTGTACATCGCCCTCCACTTCGCGCTGAACTGCCTCGCGTACGGCGTCGCGTGCGACGTGATGGCGGCGGCGTCGGAGCAGAGCGAGATCTACTGGGGCTTCCCCGCGGCGGTGGGCTGGGCCGTGCGCTGCGTGGGGCTGTACCTCCTGCTCCTGTGCCTCATGGACCCGGGCCGGTCCTTCGACTTCCGCATGCAGTACTACTACCACCACCGCGTCGCGGAGGGGGCGGGCCCGGGCGACGCGGGGATCCGGCCGAGGGGGCTGTCGCGGGTCACGCGCCACCTGCTGCTGCTCGGCGCCTGCATCACCTCCCTGTCGTTCCTGCTGGACGCGGCAGTGCAAGGTAAGGCCCGGTGCCCGGGGGTACATTGGAAGGGCAGGGGCCGCAGAGGCGGCCGCAGAAGCGGTTAGGCAGGCGTTGGAGGAGGGTGCCAAAGCGGTTGGGGGCGGTTACTGTCGGTTACAAATGCGTTGAATCTGGTACTTGGCGTCAGGAAAACAGTGGCTGGGCATAGGCTGGGCGCCCTGGAGGGGGGGGGCGGTACCGGCCGCAGCGGCCGACAGAAAGAAGCAACCCGATGCAACATGCGGAGGGAAGAACGGGTGACTGTCCAGGGCCCCGTAAAGAAACAGCAACCGGACGTAATGTCACACGGGGGGTACCTCTCCCCCCTTCCAATGCAGCCCTGCCCGTGCCTTCCCCCTTCGCCGCTTGAAAAGGTGCCGCAGACGCGGTTTTACGACAGCCGTCCTCCGGCGCTTGGATTCGCAGGACCAAACCCAAGGCCGCCTCCTCTTCCGGCCACGGGGCTGGTCCCCGAGGAGACACACATGCAGGAAAGGACCGGCCCGAATGGCCCTCCAACCGCCGTCGGTTACCCTTCAACTGCTGCGGTTGACCCCCGAACAGCGATTGGTTCCCCTCCACCGGCAGTTTAGTTTGGCTGTGAGGACCGCTCTGCTGCTGCACTGTACCAACACGATTGAATGTT
Source organism: Eutreptiella sp. 'Long Island Sound 2002' (assembly GCA_964036045.1). Classification (NCBI taxonomy): domain Eukaryota; phylum Euglenozoa; class Euglenophyceae; order Eutreptiales; family Eutreptiaceae; genus Eutreptiella; species Eutreptiella sp. 'Long Island Sound 2002'. Next base: position 11,948,038 of record OZ038391.1, read on the forward strand.
GCCCCCCCCCCCCCCTCTCCTTCGGTGGGGGGTGATTGGGGAGGGAAGGTTTTCCAAAGCCCCCGATGGTTTTGCCTGAGGCATGGCGTGTGTTGGGCTGTTGGTGTCCTTGACATGTTGTTTGTTCCGCAGGCCACGCCATTGGCCGTGTTTGCGACAGTGAAAAGGGCTGTCGGTCACGTCGGATGACCATCGGCGCATTTCGAGTGCACAGACCCGGCGACGGGAGGAGGGCCCAGACCCTGCCCACCGGCCAACGCCCCCCCCCCCCCCCGGCCTGTTTTGGTCAACGCCACCCGCCGCCGATGGAGAAACGGAAACGGCGGACCAAAACAGCGGCTTTGGTGGACCTTCATTCAAAGAAAGGGAAGGGAAGGGCAGCGAAGTGGCGATCGGCCGATTGGCGCCGCCGGCTGCAGACAGACAGACCAACCGTGGCGTCATGCCAATCCCCCCCCCCCCCCCCCGCCTCTGACAGCCCGTCCCCGGGACGGCCGACCCCCGGAGTAGTCAAACAGGACAAGTCATCCGGGGGCTCCGTTGACACAACCAAAACACGTTCGGGCCCACAGAGGGTCAGAATGAGCAGCGGCGAGAGGCCAATAGCGCCGCCGAAGGCAACCAATCAGATACCGAGGCCTTGTGCCCCCCGCCGCCGCCTCTGGCCTGGGCACCACGTTCGTAGTTCCCAACCCTTTTTGGGGTGCGTGGCGTGTTCGAACCTCGCACAACGCGGGTTTCTCTACCCTTTTTCACGCGGTTCAAATTTTGGCCCCGTTGCGACGCACTCCGGCCACGGGCCAGGGCCAGGGCCGTGTGCGCATGTGTTTCGTGGTGCAGTCGGTGGTGCCCGAGTGCCCGACCCGTCGACGGCGGTCATCCGCTTGTCACTCTGATTTGAATTCCGGACTCTTTGGGCTCACTCGAAGCGTGTTTCTGTCGGGCACGAACGCCAATTCTTGTTCTTTGAGGCTCGGGTCCCTCTCGCCCCCCATTCAGACCCGTGGTTAGAAGCGTGCGCACAGACCAGGGCCAAGCGTGCGCCAGCGTGCGCAGTGTTGCGTGGTAAGTGTGCGTAAGTGTGCGCCATCTCCCCGTCCAAGCGTGCGCAAGCGTGCACATTTTTTTTTTGACCGGAAAGCCCCTTAAGTGCCTTTTCGGCGCACAGTGCTCTTAAACAAAAATTCCACCAGCACCAATTTTTTTTCTGCAGAGAACCTGTGCATGACTATACAAGAGGTCCACCTCTGTGTCCCCGAGCCCAAGCGTACACAAGCGTGCGGAGTGTTGGGGTGTAAGCGTGCGTAAGCGTGCATAGCCATGGAAAGTAAGCGTGCACAAGCGTACACGCCCGCTTCTAACCACGGGTCTGCCCCCATTCCCGTCCTCCTGCCACGCCGCTCAGGCTGTGCCCTGTGTTTCTACGGCATTCAAGTGGTAATGGCCGTTCTCGGGATGTGGCTCCAGGACGTCCGCATGCTCAACGACCCCCACGGGCGGCACACGGTCTACATGGCGGAGACCACCATCCTTCCCCGCGTCTGGAAAGTGGCCGCGATGGAGCCTGACGAGCGGAGGGAGTTCCTGCGGGATGCGTTCCTTGCGGGGGCCCTGCTGGGGGTCCTTGGCGTTTGCCTATGGTGCGTGGACGCCGTCCGGGTTTTCCTGACGGCGCCGTGCGCCGGCTGGGGTTTCTTTTTCATCATCCTCTTTCAACTTCTGGCCAAACAAGTGCGGGTGGCCAAGACCAGATGGCAGCGTGCCTCCGTGACTGCGTCTCCGGCTGAGGAGTCGGAGCCACTGGGATCTGGCAAGGGCGTTGGGGTTGCGTGACGAGCGTGTCCCTCGCTTCGCCGCGTGGTTCGTCAGGTGGGCCACGGGCGCCGAACGGCGAACGACGAGGGGAATCGCTGGCTGGGTTGCACCTCTTTGCACCCCCTTGTGGCTCCCCTTAAAGGGATCCCCCCCCCCCCGATACCAGTTTTGTGGACAAGAACCCCAAACGGTTGTGGATCAACGGGTTTTGTTTCTTCTTGTAGGCTTCGGTGTTTCGTGTTGCAAGGAAATTGTTCACAGGTGCGGTACGCTGTCACAGGCTGTCACATGAGAGTTCCGGTTTTGCTGTCAAACAGCGTTGCCTTGCACACCGTTTCAGCAGTGCCCATGCCCAAGTGGTGGAGGGTGGACTAGAAATCCACTGTGATCTTTACGCGCAGGTTCTAGTCCTGCTGAACACACAATGCCCTTTCTGGCTTCAACCGTCCGTGTCCAGGGGAGATCGCTGTCAGTTGGAGCAAATTGTTACAGAGCGAGCGGGGATATGGCGCGGCCCCCATTAGCACGATGATGGCCTACCGAGGACAAGGAATGAACGCAGGGATGAAGCAAACGTGGCGTCAAGGTTTAGCAATTCAAATGAGAGAAGATTTTCTCATGCGCTGTTCCGAGCCATTGTGACCCATTAGAGCACTGCAGCAGCAAAGGCTGGCATTCGCCAGTTGAAGGGGAGAGGGAATATTTTGCAACGATGAAGACAACGTGCACCACACGAGGCATGCCATGACAATGTTTGGATGATCCTCAGGATCCGCGACTGTGTGATATTCCTCCCTACTCCACACCCAATGCTGCCCATCGACGTTTCAAACCATTTCTCAGCGAGCCACAAATTGGTCATTATTGGCCATACTTTGGCTGGCAGTTGGCCCTTGCAGCATTGAGAGAAACAATCACTTAAATAATCAGCGGACCCACGGGTTTGGGGAAGGGTGAGGTGTCACTTGGTGACCTCTCCCACCCCATTTCTGTGAATTTGCACGGGGAAGGGCTGGCGTGGCACGGGGGGGGGGGGGGCTTTTAGCGCACGATTGTAATGCCTTCTTTTTGAACGGTATTGCTTTGATCATTGGCGCCTGAACAACAATTTTTCAGCCCATCGAATGCTTTCAGTTCCATGTATCCTGATTTCTTCAGATGTTGTTCAATTGTGGAGCTGGCCAGACGGGTTCGAACCACTGACCGACATAAATGGCAACCACAAGGCAGTTTGACACAGAGGCCTTTCTGAAACGGCTTTTGAACATAATTATTGTTGATAAACTGCAATGTCGGATTGGAATTCCATAACAGTCTCTGCAAATTTCCAGCCTCCACAGGCCTAGATGCTGTAGATATACGCCCCTGCCCCATTAGCCCGCATTCTCGTGTGGACACTCTCTCAACTGATGGTATGATGCATTCATTTTTCTCTCCACATTCCATGGATTGGGCCCCGCCGGTTTTGGCAAGCTTGGGGCAAGTTTTGAAGGCCATTATGCAGAGTTGTCCTGACATGACTTCTGGTTGTTTTATTGATGGTTGAAAAGGCGTGTTGGTGCTCTCTGTAGACACTCAGCGATTTTGCAAAATCACATTCCCCATGATTGCTAAAGGTGAGGCATGTCTTTTGTGTGATATGGTTGAATAGAGAGGTTTAGCACATTTCAGTGTGGATTCCACCATTAATCCACAAGAACAGAGATCAAGTGGTTAGTGTTTTAATGCCGTTTGGTGTAAACCAAATTGTGTCCACAATTATGCTTTGAATGGCGGCATTTTCATGATTGCACAACAGGGCCGTTGCACAAGTGGTTTTTTGTGTGTATTTTGGCCCTTTGTCATACTGTTGGTGCTCTTTGTTTATTTTTTTTTGGTACTTTGGGTTAGTGGGCCCCAATGCCCCCCTGGGTGAGGGGGCTCCAGGACTTGTTCATTATTTCCGCATTTGATGTGCCATGTGCACTACTATCGACGAATTTACAAACTGGTTTAAATCATCCAGTACTCTTGATTGTTGCTCTGCATGTCTATGCTATGGACTGCAGTTCCAGAGTCCAGTTGATCCACGTTTGTGTCACCATGTGTCCCATGCACTGTTAGGTAGGCGTGTTGAATGGGGCTTGGGGACCAGGGAATGCACATTTGGAGGTTTGGCATTGCGAATCTTCGGGATAATTGGGCAGTGAGGGAGTCAGAACGAGGAAGTGAGTGAGGAGAGGATGTCACGAGGGAGGCCAAGCAGCACAGCGCAGACAGGCACAGGGCATGGCAGAGCAGTCGTGCCGTGCAAGCCAACAATGTCACGGTGCAGAAGAGGGGCAACCACCAAACCACATTGCATGCAACTGCATGTGGGTGCACGTAAATTTCTCCCAAGCGAGGCATGCGCGTGCCTGTGCATAAGCGTGCACATTATTGAGTTTATGTACACCCGCCAAAGAGGCTCTGTCCAAATATCTGTGTCCGTGTCTATGCTGGCGTCCGTGTCTGTGCCTGTGCCTATATCAGTGTCTGTGTCTGTGTCCGTTATGGGGATGGCGCATCATTACATGGCGGGAGTCATGGCCTTCGTACGCCCCCCCCCCCCTTCTCCGAGGCCTTGTGCCAACCCCCCCCCCCCCTTTCTCCGTTTGCCATTGCGGTTTTTGTGCTTTGCTGGAACAGGCACCCAAGTTGTTTGTATGCTGCTCACCACATATTTTTGACTTTGGGGTAATGCGGTGCTACAAAATCCGAGTTACAGAGGGCTGGCGATACAAACCAAGAAGCGGTTCCAGTTGTGGCCAAGTTATGTTGTGTATACACTCTGTGCCCATCCGCAGCCTCTGGTGCTTGTCCAGGCACTGCCGATGTCCAAGGCCCCTAATGACGTGAAACAGTCAAATTTGGAACCATGCCCCTCAGGATTTCGGTGCAATCGTCAGCTGTCCATGTACCACAGGGTGGTGCATCACCAACCCCAGTGCTCAAGGGGGAGAAGGTTGAACGGAATGTTTAGGCTCTGCAGCTGTCGAGGGTTCTGCTAGCTGCAATAAAAGTGTAAAGGCCATTGAAAAGGGGCGTTCAGGCTTGTGTACTAAAGCGTTGGACTTCCTACAACCATGTCAATATACAAAAGCTGTTTTTCTTAAAGGCAATGACCCAGACTTCTCAATAGCAAGACATTGTTGTATTCCAGCTTGAGTATTTTGGGAGAATATTTAATTCATAGCCTCAAATACGGTGGTTCTACAGTGAACGCAAAAACGAAATTCATGTGAAGTGCGAAATAAATTATTGCATTCAATGAAGCACACAGGGTGGCTGTACACAAGGGGACCGCGCACAAGGGAGCATGTACCCCCTTGTCATCCCCCCAGCCGCCATGTCGTGCCCGTGGGGGGGGCTGGGGGGCTGGGGGGCTGACACCTGAGTGACTGCCAACAGTTGGTGAGCGAGCAATCCTCCATAGGGGATGGATAAGGGAACCTGGTTTCCAGCCAATTCCCAGGCCCTACCATGGGAAGAGGGCTAAGCATGGGATGCAGTTATTGGGTTGTATATAATGCAACATGGGAGGCATAGCCATGTGTGGAACTTCGTTTGGGCAGTGATGGAGCACGTGCAGATTTGTGTATATTTGATGTATTGTCTTGCTTTTGATGGAGGCAAGAGAGCGGGAAATGTGGAGTATGCTGCAATTCTGTTGAGGCTGAGTGTCTGTTTTTATGGCTGAACAGGATTAGTGGATTTAATGTGAGAAATTAAAATAATTAACTAATTAATTAGAGAAATTAACGGATGGATTTAAACTGAGAAACTTGGCCATTGCCCTATTGGAGCAACTCCTTGTGGTGACAAGGGAGATTGGGTCATCGCTGCAATACGGTATTGATACGATTGTCAGCCTGTGGTGCAAAAACCTTGAGTCTCTAGACTCAGGGCAACTAGGGAGGACAAGGTTCATGGACGAGAAAGTTTTGCACGTATTGGGCCCCCTGTGTCCAACGAATGCCGCGTCCAACGAACACTTCTGTTTGGACCGTAATTGTTTGGGACCAAATTAATTGGGCACCGGGTTTAGGTACCGAATTAAATGAGGTACTGAACAGCGTGTCCAACGAACACTCCTGTTTGGACCGTATTTTTTGAGGTCTTTATTGTTTGGTGGGCATATTTTTATGGTTTGGATGAAGACTCGGTAAGGCATTCCTGTTGCCATCATTCACAGCTGGCCCATTCCACCCTTTGTGAAACCAAATCCTTAAGCCATTACTGAATACCTAAGACACCAGAGCATATGCCATCAAGCTAGCAATATGAGCGGCGGAAGGCAGTCGCTGCTCCCTCCTGATTTTATGGTTTTGAGCCCATCATGTGCCCCTAAGGTGTCAGCCCCCACTCTCATACAGCGCCATGGATAGAGGTAACAATACACTCCATGCACTGGGGCAAGGCAACAGTATGCAGCTTTCCACCGCACGGGAGCAATAAGAATGCACTGTATGGATAATTGCAGGTTCCCACTGCATAACCTGGTTCCAGACTCAGCTAATCCTCACTATGTGTCAGATCCGCTACCACAGCCACTGTGGGATCATCGTAGCACTGGACAGCTCTGAACCTTGATTCCGAGAGGTTATCTCGAGTCCTGTAAAGTGAGCAGGCGACGCCAGCTCATCTTGGTCTGACCCCCCAAAAAAATGCACTGTATGGATATCTGCAACAATGCAGCGCATGCATGCAGGTAACACTGTTGTACTTGGATGGGGCTGACAATGTTCTGCATGAACGCTGGCAACCATATACTGCCTGGCTGGAGGCAGCAACGCACTGCATGGATGGCGGCATGTCGCTCGCTCTCTCCACCAGGTTTCGTTTCGTTTTGCCATTCATCTGGGCTTTCCTCACAATCAACATGTCGAGTCCTTCATGTAGTGCGGTGTGTCACGTCGATCAACATGCACCACTCCTGCAAACGTCCGGTTCCAAGCCCGGTCCTGGTCCCTGGGTGTGCCTCGGAATGGGCGCCACGGTGCTACTGGCGCTCCACGTGGTTGTGAACCACCCACACTCGGTGGCCTCGGGGCTGTATTTGACCGCCGATTCGATGGCCGCCCCCCAACCCACCCACGTAAGGGTCCCCAAGGTATTGGGCACGGATGCGGCATCCCTGCGAGCCCCGCAGAATCCCCAGCATTCGGCGCGGATGAGGGCTCGGCGGGGCCAAGTCGGAGAAGGAGCCACCGCGTCTTCCGAGGGGCCGTTGGATTGGACCCGAGAATCCCGCACCGGCCCGTTCGCTGCGGTGCTGAACTGGGGCCAGGCCCTCGGACTCGGGGCGGCGGTCCTCGCCAGCGCCGTCCTCCTCCTGCTGCGCCGCGCCCCGGGGCCGCGGCCGGCCTCGGAGCAGCTGGCGATGGTGTCGGTCGTCGGGGAGCGGGCGACCGACACGACCACCATCCGCGAGCAGGAGGTCCTCGGGAAGCTGAGCCGGATCATCGACCCGGACCTCGGGCAGGACATCGTGGCCTGCGGCTTCGTGAAGAACCTGAGGGTCGACCCGGAGGCGGGCACGGCCGCCTTCGTCCTCGAGCTGACGACCCCCGCGTGCCCCGTCAAGGGGGAGTTCGAGCGGGCCGCGCGGGAGTACGTCGCCGAGCTGCCGTGGGTCAAGGAGGTGAACGTGGTCATGGACGCCCAGGTCCCGGAGGCCCCGACGGGGCAGGAGTTCCCGGGCCTGAGCCGCGTGGCCAACATCATCGCCGTCTCGAGCTGCAAGGGCGGCGTGGGCAAGTCGACCACCGCCGTGAACCTCGCCTACGCCCTGGCGCAGATGGGGGCGCGCGTGGGGCTGTTCGACGCGGACATCTACGGCCCGAGCCTGCCCACGATGATCTCCCCGGAGTTCCCGCTGCACGAGATGGACCCGGAGACGAAGGCCATCACCCCCGTCGACTACGAGGGCGTCAAGTGCGTCTCGTTCGGCTTCGCGGGGCAGGGCAGCGCGATCATGCGGGGGCCGATGGTGTCGGGGCTGGTGCAGCAGCTGCTGACGACGACCAACTGGGGGGAGCTCGAGTACCTGATCATCGACATGCCGCCCGGCACTGGGGACATCCAGCTGACGCTGGGCCAGATCGTGCCCATCACCGCCGCCGTCATCGTCACCACGCCGCAGAACCTCGCGTTCGTGGACGTCGCCAAGGGCATCCGCATGTTCTCGCGGCTGCGGGTGCCCTGCATCTCCGTCGTGGAGAACATGGCGTACTTCGAGGTCAACGGGGAGCGCGTGCACCCGTTCGGGACCGGGTCCGGGGACCGCGTCGTGGCGGACTTCGGCGTCCCGCACCTGTTCCGCGTGCCCATCAACCCCAGCCTCTCCAAAGCGGGCGACACCGGGAAGCCGTTCGTCCTGGAGGAGCTCGGAAGCCCCGAGAGCCTGACGTACAGCGACTTGGGCGTGGCGCTCGTGCAGGTCTGCCGGCCCGACGCTGTGCCCCCGGCCATTGCGCGGCGGTTGAGTGGGGCGGGCCTGCCTGCGGGCCAGCCTGCACTCAGCCCCCAAACATGGACTGCCCTGTGATCCAATTCGATCCCTCATGTTCCAACTCTTGACCCCCGCACCACTGAACCTACGAAAAACCCGCGGTTGTCCTTCGACAAAGTTCTACACGATGATTGATCTACCGACCCCTTCGATGCGATGTGCCGACCTTGTGACCTCAAACCCCCAAACGGGTGCACACAACTGAGGGAAACAAGTGCACCGGCGCCGGACACAACACTACCCACTGCATTTCCTGGTATCAGATACAGCTCATCCTCACGACGTGTGATGTCCGCTACCACACCGTCTTGTGGGACAATCGTAGCACTGGACAGCTCTGATCCTTGATTCCGAGAGATTTCTCGAGTGCCTTCTGATGAGCAAGCTCCGGCAGCTTGTCATGGCTTGACCCCCGCCCCCCCCCAAAGATAAGCAGCAGGAGCTGCATAACCCCTCGACAAACTGATTGCTTGCGCGCATATCTACCTCCCCGTCTGCCTGCGTGTCTGCCTCTCTGCCTTGCGTGTCCCTTTGCAGGAAGTGGCCAAGTTGCGGCGCATCCGCGCCCCGGAGGTGGAGTACGACGAGGAGGAGAACGCCATCATTCTGCGGGTGGACGACGAGAAGGCGGTCCGCCTCCCCTGCGCGACCGTCCGCCGCTCTGACCGCTCTGCGGCGATCATTGACGAGTACACCGGGAAGCCGAAGGAGGAGCCCGATCCCGTCCCTGACGACATCCGGCCGGTCAGCATTGAGACCGTGGGGAACTACGCCTTGTCAATCTCATGGGAGGATGGGTTTTCGCAGCTGTCCCCGTTCGACCAGCTGATGGAGCTGTGATTGGGGTAAGAAGCCGAGGTGGTACCCGGTGCTCGACCGAGCGTATCCACGTCCTTTGGGCCCAGAGGCACAGGAAACACACCGACTGCGGCCCCTACAGCCCCTGAGATGCGAAGGAGTTCCCTCCACAACCGGAGGTGGTCTGCGGTCGACTGACGGCGCTCCGGTGCTCGCGTTGTCACCAAACGATCACCGAAACATTCACCCGAACCCACATCGATGACTGACCCACTTGTGTTTACCTTCGTCAAAGGCCACCGAGCACCGCTGCTGTCGGCCACGGCCCCATTTTCTGCGATCCTCAGGCGCTAGGGCAGTTGATGATCAACGGACGGCGGTGCGTGCTCCGCCGGGCAGGGGCTGGTCGATCCACAGCTTCCACTAGTTCCCGCGTTCCAGTGTCCGGGAGTCCCCCCCTTCATTACGACCGCCGTGACCTGCCGCCGCGGCGCGCGTGCGGAGCCCCTATTGTCGCCCGCACACTCCGACCCGTCGGGGCAAGGGAATGGGCCGGTCCCTTCTTCGGACAGCAAAGGCAATGATGTGGGCTCTGTGATCTGTGGGAGTGTCCGCGTTGTGTGGGCATTTGGTTTCCCGCGTCGAGGGCTTTGTCCGTGGACCCATCTCAAGGTTTTGTTTGGTCCGGAATGCGGTGCTGCTGAGGAGGTGCTTGGCGGCCATTGGCGGGCGGTCCCAGCGTGTTTGCCCCGCGTTCACGTGACGCCTTCACGTTTAGCACGTGCGATTCCAGCGGAGTCCCATCGCTCAGGGGGCGATGGATTGCACTGACATAGTCTTCAACTTCGGTACAAATGCCCAACATTCTGGAGGATCAGGCCGCAGATTGCAAATGCAAACCCCTGCCGAAACAACACCTATTTGCAGACCGAGTCACCCCCCCCCCCCTCTCTCCATCGCGCGCGCGCGCGCTGGAGACCGCTGGGTCTGGCACTTGGCAGCCGGATGGCATCTTGTGGTCAACCAGCGGCGGTTGACAATTTACTGACAGTCAATGTACGGCAATGAGGAGGCAGTTGGCAGCGGTTTTTGCTCAATTTACAGTTCTTCAGGTCCAGGCAATGGTGTCCAGCGACCATTCCCCCCCCTTTTCATTCAATGTCTGTCGATTTTGGTTTTTTTTTTGGTCAGACATAGTGCTGTAGTTCTGATGCACAAAGGTGAACCTTTGTGCAATTGGCTGCATTTACTGATCTCATTTTGCCATTCCCATCCTGTTCATGTGTGTGTGTGTGTGTGTGTGTGTGTGTGTGTGTGTGTGCTGCGTATGTTGTGAGTGCAACTAACCTGCAGGCTTCGGTGGGTATTCAAACCCATGCATTTGCGTTTCTTTGCCTCCCAGCTCCGTGCGCGGGATGATTTTGTTGGAAGCAGCCTCCTCCAGGAGGGGTGTCAATTTTTCTTTTGCCCTGTTGAATGGGGCCACCTCATATCCCCGGAGCACCGTGTCTTCATTTCAATACGTGGGATGCAGCAATACGTTGTTAGTTCAGGTGGTGTGAACGGTTTTTTGTGCAGGTTTTCTTTTTTTTTTTTTTGCATTCAATGCATTTTGTGTCCCATGAATTATATATCTGAACTCAGTCACATATGCATATGGGCCTTGGGCTCTGATTTGCTTTCCGACTGCATCATGCAGGGGTATTTTCAACGCAGACTGAGGGAGGCTAGCCGCCGGACAAAGGTGCTGGCATTGCACGGGCTTCAGGCGAACCGCGTCAGTCTACTTCGTTGGTCACACAACAGAGCGCCAACACGCTGCATGACCAAAGATGAACACCCGCTTCATAACTCATGTCACAATTGAGGAGTACAGCAAGCACACCAAATGGCAGTCTCTTGACTCCGAACTGAACAACCGCGTGCTCATGCGTTCATGACTTGGTGTCGTGCTGCATGGAAGATGACATGTTGGTTGCACCAGTGGTGGCCTGAAAACCACTGCCTGTGCAGGTGGGAAAACGAGGGGGGGTTCAGTTGCGCGTACCCTTGTCATACAGGGCATTGGGCACAGAGCATTGGCCATCCAGCATGGGGCATCGGCCATTGGCCCCCGGATAAAAGGTTGTGGTGCATTGAGCAATGGGCACTTGTGGAGCATTGCGCACACGACACACGGAAAAAGGCACTCAGGGGGGATGGAGACTGGGACAATCATGCAGGGAGGGGTCATTCGAGCGGTGTGAAGGAGGGATTGCGGGTAAGAAAGGGGGCTCCCATGACAGAGGTCGTGATGTAAAACGGCAGTCTCAAGCTTTGATAAATCCCCCTTTGTACGCGTGCCAAATATGAGTATGGCAGGGACCTACCGAAAATTGGGCAGCATCGTTGGGGGCGTACCGTGCGCTGTGTGCACCCTGTTCGCACTGTGCAAAACATAGACCCTTTTGGACCCGTTGTCCGCGATGGCTGAGGTGACGGCCGTTACCACTGTGTTCCCAGACACCGGACTGCCGGAGATTCCTACTCCAAAAACTCAGATAAAACATTGAAAATGCCAGAATGTTGTCAGTTTTCTGTCAAAATCTGCTGTTTTTGCCCTGTGGCCATGTGCCTCCCCGGTGGTGGGTGCTTTTCAGGGTGGTCACGGGAAAGCCAGCTGAGTGTTGGGTGCTGTGCCCGTGCTATGCCTGCACGGTGCAGAAACGCCCCCCTTGATGGTGGTCCGTTGCTTGAGGATCCCAGCAACTGAGTTGAAATGCATGCGCGGGTATACTGGCCAGGTCACCTCAACGTGTATGCAGGAAGATCAATGTGAAATGCCATGGTTTGCAACCCCCCCCCTCTGGAAATGATTTTTCGTCCCGTGAGGATTTTGGTTGTTTGTGCCATAGGCACATGTGCTTCCCCAGAGGTGGTTGGATTTCAAGGTGGTCAAGGGAAAGTTGAATTACTGTTTGGTGCTGTGTGCGCGCTGTGCAGAAACACCCCCTATGCCTCAAGGTGTGGCGGTTGCTGATTGGATGATTAGATTGTATACCATCGCCCAGACTGCAGACTGGTGCAGGTTTGAATGGAAAATGTACTGAGTGAGCACTCCGGAAATAGTTGGGGTTACTATCCGCTTTGGGCGCGGGGTGCACACACCGTGCGTGTCTTGGGGTGATTTCGTAGACCTACCCCCGTATTCGACGGTGAAGTGCATGTGTTTCAAAGCTGTAAAAGGTGTTGCCATTGCACATACTGCACTGTGTCCCCTTCCAGTTTCACCCATGTCTCTTTCATGGTTTCCTGCAGGCATCACTGTCACCTACATCCGATCAAATGGTGATATGGTGCCTGCCACCGTCGTCTCCACCTCCAAGTGTGGGCAGCATGTGAGCATCGAGCCCTAACCAAGGAATGACCTTTTTCCCCATAGTTTGTTCCAACACGTTACGCAGTGCGCGCGCGCGGTGCAAGTAATCCCCTGAAGGAGCTGCTGGTGCAGGTGGATCGGTGGCTGTATGGCAATAATGGGAAGACAAGCATATGAGTGCGGGGCTGTCGTCCCACTGCAACTGTTGGGGAAGCTGAACAAGAGCAGGAGTCAGTCGGGGTGGGAGACAATATCAGAGGATGATTGGGAGTACTGCGATGGGGAAACTTTACAGTTGGGTGGCAGCGACAGCGATAGTGGTCCAGGGGGCAATGCACCGTGCACGGTGCGCAAATTTAGCCATTTTGCCCGGTGTCTTGCTGGTGTGACCTTGTGCCTATGGGAGAGGAGCAAGAGCAGGGATCTTGATAAGAAGGGGTCCAATTTTTTGGTGGGGGTGGGGGGAGGGGGGGGGGTCGGGCTATCTGTCACTCAGTGACAGATGGAGAGTGACAGATAGACAGTGACAGATGTTGCCCCTTCTTTTCTCATAGTCTGTCACCATGCCTGTAAAGGGTGCCTGGGAACAGCGCTGCACCGGACAGTTTGGGCACTCACCTCAGTGCCCTACAGTGAGCGCATGCACCTCCAAGAGAGCCCGCGAAAAGAAGAAGTTGATGAAGAAGAGGGCAATGGAGGCTGCCACTGCTGCCACTGCTGTTGCATTGATTGCTGCTGCTTTTAGTTGTGCCGGGCTAGTTGCCCAGGCACATGCTCCTGCTCTGCAGGCTGTCGCTGCTGCCGACACCGAGGACAGCGGTGTTGCTGATTATCGTGTTTGGAAAACAGCGGACCCTCCCCCAACAGAAATTGACAAAGTGGTGCAGACAGAGAAGTGTTTTGGGCCCTGTGATCCCTGTATTGCTGGTGCCAGCGCCTTCTTTGGTACAGCGAAAAAAAATATTTTGCAATTCCACCAGCGGAGCGCCAAAAAATGGAGGGACACCAGTCCTTTGTGGATTTTTGGAAGTCAATTTTGTGTGATCAGCAACACCCCAGAGCGCTGCGGCACTATGCTGCTGCTATATTGATCTCCTGTTGTTCGTCATGTGACGCTGAGCGTGCAATCAGCGTGCTGAATCGCATCGTGACTTCTTTGCGAAATAGGATGAGCTGGGGGAACATACGAATGCATCTCATTGGTGCTGAGGACATTAATGCCAGTATGCATATGAGCAGGTTGCGCATGCATGGGGTGCAACTGGCAGGAGGTACAAAAAGCACAAGGAGCGCAAGACCCCGCAGCGCAAGGCTCGCGCCAAAAGGGCAAAGGTTTTGGAGGAAGGGGGAAGGGATGAGTTGGGTGAATGCAGCGATTTCAGTGACTTCAGTGCAGGTTCCAGCTCCTCAGCATCGTCTTTTAGCTCCATTTCTAGCTGCAGCAGTAGCTGTAGCAGCGACAGTAGTGAGTAACATAGTCAACACCATAACAAGAAAGCCACGTGAACACTTCGAGCAATTGTGAGTTGTCCGGTGGCGCCCATCTCTGCGTATTTGCTTCGTGCGTTCCATGTGTCACTCGTCACTCGTCACTCGGGGGGGGGACCGCTATCAGGATCCCTGAGCAAGAGGAGGAACACATGCAAGAGAAAGCTATGATGGAGTTGGATGGAAGTTCTCAAGAGGATTTGGAGAGTGTAGGCCACAAAAGTCCGGAGTTTTTGGCACTTCCATGTGTTGGTGGGTTTGGGGGTACTTGTGGTGCAATCACCCGGTACCAGGTGGTGTGCAGAAACGTCCCCGGGTCCATTTTCAGCGGGACAAGTAGTCGAGTGGTGCTGACAGAAGTCCAGCAATATGCCCAGAGATAGCGCGTGTAGGAAGATGATTGACAGGGGAGGTAACGGGGTGATCTGAGCCCATCAGACCTTTGACTTTAATCTTTATCGTGCGCATCCCAGATGACTATCAGTACAGTATTGCCTGCCATGAGTTTTGAGGCAGCCCCACATGTCATCGCGCCCCCCCCCCCCCCCACCAGGCGATGACCATATGCCTGTGACATGGGGGTAAATGCGAGCTCTGTAACCGTTGCTTTATGCCCCCCCAGTTGATGCCTCATCAGCCTGTATGGCAACCCCCCCCCCGACCAGTGTTGAGGTTGGTGGGGGACTCTCAGTAGGCATCGCCCTCCTGGGGTTGGGAGGGGGGTGGGTGCATGTACCTCGTTGGGGGGGGGGGGGGGGGGCTGGACCAAACGGGCCCAGCGTGAGTGCTGAACGCCCAGTTGTCCTGCGATTGGACACAATCTGCAGTGGGGACTCGGGACTCCGCCAGAACGACCACCGTTGCATTTCGGGGGCGCTGTCCCCCTGACGCAGTGCCTCTGGCAGTGGCTGAAATGGCTTTGTGGCTCGGACCCCGCGGACATGTCACCGCAGTCTGTGTGACCGCCCCTTCGGGTAGACACTGCCCCGTTTTCTCAGGTTTGCTCCATCACAATGTGGATGTGGATGTGGAGCCTGACGTCGTGGTGTGAAAGGGCCTGGGGGTGCCGCCATCGTCGGCACAATTGCCGCACCGACCCCAACGAGTCCATGAATCAAATCACCGACGGAAACGCACTGGTGACTCCCACGTGCGAAGACAGCTCGGCCCTGTCGTCGTTGCCATCGTCGTCGTCGTCCGGCAGTGTACACGTGCTCAGGGGCCTCGTGAGCGCGTGCCAGACGCGGTGGCGGGGCCCAACGGCGGGCTCCGGGGGCGCCTCAAGTCCTCACGCCCCGCGGCAGGTGCGCGGGTGTGGGGTCCGGGTGCGCAAGGGATCTATGAATGAAGCGTGGGGCAGGTGACTGTGAGGCAAGTGCCCCCCACCCCCACCCTCACATGGATGGTGGTCGGGCCGTTGAACCCCCCCCCCCCCCCCGCCCCCTGCACAGTCCCGCCAGGGGGCCCGTCACTTGCCCCAAACGTCCATGGCACCAAAGGCGCCGAAGCCGAAGAATCTGTCCTCCAGTTGCAATGCAGTTGCAGTGGCGAGGTCAAGTTTGGGTGCTTGCGCATAGTCCCCCGAGGGGTGGGGGGCAGGGATGCATTAGACGGGACGGGACGAGAAGGGAAGGGATTAGAATGGAAGGGATTAGAAGGGAAGGGACCTCAGAAGCGGTCCCTGAAGCGGTTGGATAGGCGGTTGAAGGAGGTTGCCAAAGCGGTTGGGGGCGGGTACTGTCGGTTACAAATGCCATTGAGGCTGGCACCTGCCGTCAGGGAGACAGTGGCTGGGCATAGGCTGGGCGCCCTGGAGGGGGGGGGGGTCCCCCACTTCCAATGCATCTCTGGTGGGGAGGGGGGGGCATTTGGTGACCGCTCCTCCTAGGGGTTGAGGGGACCGTCGCGTCTTCTGGGAGATCGTCCAATGGGGCCGGAGGGGGGGTTACAAACATGGCTACTGTCTTGATCAGACTTTCCACTATCATCCGGCAAAAATTTTCTCTGCATTCAGCGACATCCGGCAGGCGGGTGGGCTCCCATCCGGCAAAATGGGAGACCTGCATCCGGCGGCATCCGGCAAACACAATTTGCACCATACTGACCTGTGTGAATGACATCTTTTTTCCCCTTGACCTCACCCCACCCACACCCCTCTTTTTTCGGTGAGCCCGTGTGCGGTGGCTGCGGGGTAGGGCGCCAAGCGAGGTTGCGATGGCTGTCGCGATGGTGGACATGACGTGAGTCGTTTGTCAGGGGTGGTGTGTCAGTCAGTCAGTCAGTATATTGCACCCGGGCCGCAGTATCCGTTCCGAGGTGCCCGACATTTTGACGTGGGTTGCATCCGGTGGTATCCGGCCAAAGGGGAGGCTCACATCCCGCGGTGGAAAGTCTGGTCTTGATGGCGACCACATATTTAATGCCGTTGTGGTGGTATGGGAAGGTACCCAAGAACGCAGGTGGTGTTCACTGTGATCTGCGGCCCTAGCGGACCGCAGTGCCCAGTGTAGGACATAGCGATGCCCCCCGCCCCAGCCCCCACTCCACCCCTTAGTGAGCGGCACAAGGGGAATGCGCTGGTGTGTATGTCTTGCCTACGGCAGAAGCCGGATCTCTACCAGCCCCATTGAGTGCCGCCCACACCGGAGGCCAAACCCCTTCCAGCCACCAGAGCCAGTCTGTGCCAGCGTGCACCGGGTGCCTAACCCTCGGGGGCAGATCCCCCTCAGCCACCGGAGCAAGTCCGTGCGGGCGCTCCGCCACAGGTCCCACTCGGGGGAACAGGGGGCAGCATAGCGAGTAATGATGGTTGTGCTCGGCGTACGGGGCAGTCTGTTCAACGGCCTTGGGATTGCTGAGTATTGTTGAGGTCGGAGGGGGTTCAGAAAAGTCACCATTTGCCATATATTTGGTGAAGAAAAATATGACTATTTTCAATGCTCAAAAATTTTTTCGGCTCATAATAAGTGATTAATGGTCCTGTCAATTGAGCCCTTTTCCCAGACCCGCCCCCCCCCTTTTTAGGGGGGCTCTATTGACCCCCCCCCCCCCTGGAGGAGGTCGCTTGAGCACAGGCTGTGGCTTGGGTTGGGGCTCGTGTCGGGCTCCCATGTGGGTCTCCCCCCCTGTGCTCAGGCCTTCATCAACCCAGCGCCAGCCCCGACGGAAGCTCCCCAGGGCACGGAGCTGCTGCGGCACGAGGCCGTCGTCGTGCTGCTGCGCCGAGACGGGGACGTGGCGCTGCATTGCGTTCCGGACTGGTACCCCCTCTTCCTGACGACCCTCTCGGAGATCGTCACGGACTATCACGGGGCCGTGCACTCCGTCAATGGGACGCAGATCACTGCGTCGTGGGACGTGGTGGTGCAGGGGAGCGATGCGCCCGGCCGAGCCCTGGGCTGTACGCTGGCCTTGCTTGACCACCTACGCCGGCCTGGGCCCGAGGCGCCGTCCTGCAGCCCGGAGGGCGCCTGGCACGCGGCTGTGGTCGGGGGCGACGTGACCTACGCGCACCTCTGGGCGCTGCGGAAGTTGGAGCTGATGGGTGCACTGGTGGCCTTTGCAGAGCGGCTGCTGAGGCTGGGTTCCACGTTGCAGGTCTGGCCCACACCCCCCCACACCCCACCCCACCCCACCCCACCCCACCCCACCCCACCACACCACTGAACTGAAAGAGAGAGAAAGGAGGAGGGAGGGAAGGAGAGAGAGAGAGAGAGACAGACAGACAGAGAGAGAGAGAGAGAGAGAGAGAGAGAGAGAGAGAGAGAGAGAGAGAGAGAGAGAGAGAGAGAGAGAGAGAGAGAGAGGGAGGGAGAGAGAGAATTTGGTCTTGGGGGAGGGGGTGGGGGTTGGGTGGGGGGTCCTCCTGTGGTTGCCAGCTGTTCTAATACATCCTTGCCCCAGCCCCCCATTGCTTGCCCCTCAGGCCCAGCGCCGCACACACAGCACAGAGCAACAGAATGGTCAATTCACTGCCTGACCCGGCGGCATGCTGTCCATCATGCACCGGATGTGGATTTGGCAATTTTTTTTGACCGTCCGGTACCATCGATAACTGTTCGAGATTGCACCGGAGCTTCAGACACAAAGTCTGAGACAACACTTGGTCGACCCTCCCACCCACCCGCCATCCTCAGGCAGAGGGGGCATATGGTTACGGGGTTATACATGTACAATGCCCCTCCCCTCAGGCCACTCCTGCATGCTGGCTGGAAGAAACGGGGAATGGTACTTGCTGTTAAGTTAGACACAGGCAGACTGTCCTTCACGTCGAGTTGGAACAATTGTGCACCGTGCATCCGAGTTTTCACACATTGTCATGTGAAGGTTTTGTGGGAGGGGGGGGGGGGGAGACGGGCATCCAGCACAGCCCCGGCACACCAACCACTGGCCTCCGCGAACGCGGACACCAGCAGGACACCAGCAGGAGCACAGGCCGCAGCGGCCGACAGAAAGCAGCGACCCGACGCAGCACGCGAAGGGAAGAACGGGTGACTGTCCAGGGCCCCGTAAAGAAACAACAACCCGACGGAATGTCACACAGGGGGGGGGGGGCGGGCATTGCTGCACAATTGTTGCATGTCACCAATCAGGGACAGAGTGTGCAAAAGCGCATCAAAGAGGGGATGAAGGGTCGCTCTGTGGGCCTTGTTTGCGAACCCCCACCCTGTGCCTGTGGAAACAAACTATGAAGTCGCAAGATTTCATAGGTGGTTTACGCAAACCCCGTGGGCCAAGCCAAGCACATGATGGAGCAAACAAGCGTCAAACGCAAGGACGGGAACGGTCCACACCACCTTGCTGGAGCCTGAGGAGGCAACCCCCCCCCCCCCCTCCGAACGCGATGAGTGTGCTTTTGTCGGAAAATTGGTGCCTCACCGTCAGAGCGACGAGGCCATCTTTGTCCAGCATTTTGTGCGCCGAAGTCATAAGTTAGCAACCGAGGGAAACTCTGGTTGGGCTATTTTTTGGTACACAAACTTTTGGGTCCCAGCCCCCCAGCCCCCCCCCCCCCCCGCCTCTCTTCGGATTCATCTTTGGGCTGGGGAGCACAAGCCCTGGGGGAGGGTCACACCGCCACACACCCGCTGCCTCTTCCGCCAGGCGCCTGTGCTCACAACACAACTCGTGTGCGAGGACCTGTGGGACACGCACAGCCTTTGCTCGTGGACTACCTCACGTACACGGACGACGCCGGGCGGGCCTCCCTGACGCCGGTGCACGAGCTGCTGCGGCGGCCCTCGGAGCCCCCGGCGGACCCCTCGTGCACCGACGCGGTGGGCGGCGAGTACGAGGCCGCCGTCGAACTCTTCGGCACCGGACGGTACCGCGCCGCCGCCGACAACTCGCGGAGGTGTCGGCAGGCGCTGCGGTGGTGCCGGGGGCCGCTGCCGCACCGCCTCCAGCGGCAGCGGCACCACTGCGACCGCCTCCTGCCGCTCTGCCTCGGCGCCTGCGCGGCCCGGGCCCCGCGCCGTGCGGCGGCGCTCTGGACGGCCCGGAACCGCCCGGCGCGCGCGTGCCCCGCCCCCGACGCGCCGCCCGCACGCCGCGGCCCGACGGCGACCGCCGCGGGCGCACGGACCCGGGCGCCCTCCCGCCCGGCGACGGCCCCATCCGCCCGCCGCTGTGCCCGACCCCGTCGTCCCCGCCCTCGTCCCGGGCCGCTCACAGCCCCGGCCCCGCCCCGGCCCTTGCGTCACTGCGGCGCCGGCGGCGGTGCCGAGCGGTGGGCCCGGCGCACGAGCGACCCCCGACCGCCGCTGCCGCGCCGGCACAGCCCCTCGCGGGCTGCGTGTTCGACTACATCCGCCCCCTCGTCTTCAACGTGGCGCTCCGCAGCGTTCCGTCCTCCATCGGAGACGCCCCGTTCCGAGTC